>SJOL01006370.1:1471399-1607618 GCA_004794785.1 Opisthorchis felineus | reverse complement strand
ACAAATTAAAGAAACCAATGGACACCTAGATGAAGAACTGAGCAAAAAGGATCCTCTAAAGATGTCTTCAAATTACCGTACTCGGCAGCCTTTTACAAAAGTTGCTCAGCGATTAAAGCCCATAATGGCTTTAGGAAGAAGCTAGACAGTACTGGTGTTGGGAGAGGCCAGTCCGCAGACAGACGTGGCCCACAAGATCAAACTAACGCTTACGAATTTCAAATAAGGTAAATCAAAATGTGACAGACCAGATTTCAGGGACATTCACTGCGTTATTTTCGGAAACTGTTCCATGCTGCGTGTATCAAGCTTTCAGTCGGCAAAATAAACGAATGTATGTCGAAGGTGCACAAACCATGGCTCCGCAATACTTGTCTAAACGCCCATCCAATCATAGGCCGGTATCCGCCCTGAGAGACAATTCGCTGCTTTGTGCGTCATGAAATCAAATTCACTCAAAGCGCAGGACCTCGTCTTTCAAGCCATGCGAGGGACATAGGACAACAGCGTCTTCCATTCGGGCTTAGTGTTTCCACCATCCATATGAAAGATTACCGAATTCATCCAAAAAACTACATTTCTAACGTAACTGATTGCGACTAGCCACCATGGAGAATGTACGCTGGCGGAACCGGTCACCACCAAGGACCTACCCGGCCTTTGATGTAGGGCTAATCCAATTCACCAAAAACCCCAACGTTCATCTACTCCAAGGCTTCACTGCAAAATGCACCATTATTTGGGATATGCAGTGCACAAGACGAACGACAGTGGAATCTATTCGTTCAAAGCGTGTGCGCCGGCATCAAGCAGCTAACTTTGAGCAATCTCATTCAAAGTCTTCAATCACCAAACTTCAAGAAAACATGGAACCCAACAATATCCAACGGGTCCGTCAAAGAGTTAAACTCCACCCTGTCTGCTTCATACAATTTACGGCAGAGTACCAAATAAGTAAACAACTCCGATGTTCCATGGGTAAAAATGAAGTAAGCTAGAATATTAATGACGCCAAAGACAACAGAAAGGAGCGGGCATTTTTCAGTTACAGTTGGCATGCATTATTTAAATGCCACGAAAAAAAGAAAACGTAATTGATAACAATGAGACTTCCCCAAATGTTTTATTAGACATCCGTTAAATGCTAGCAACTGATGTATCCAAGCTCTCATCATCTGCCGGCTACCAAACCGTACGTGTAGTGTGATATTTTGCTGACTGACGAAAAGACACCCTGCGCAATCGGGTCCTTTCATAAGTTCAAACAAGTCGTGCCACAGAATTGGAGCCTTCTCCAGCCGGTACTGCTTCAGTTTGCATCGCAACCAACGCCAAAAGTAAAAGGTGCTCATTAAGCGCCGTCCAAATTATCTCAGTCTTCTTGCGGGAGCAAACGAAAAATGATCGGTTCCAAAAAACTCTTGGAAATCAGATGAGAAAAGCTGACCAGCTCAACTGATTAAACCGCCCGGTTCATTCTTAGCTATTGAATTACCATTATTGGCTCAACGAGACAGGAAATATAGCCCATAAGAGTTCTCCATTTCGACTTCCTTAGCATAGAAGTTACCCTGGTAGGCACATCTGTCGTCATGTACAAAAGACAGATAAAAAGCTTTAAAGCTGTCCTCCTGAGAAGTACCCAACCCTCACGCTTTGCATGTTGCCATCACCCTTCTTATGGAGGTTTTGACTACAAAACCTTATGGAATGCAGCTTTCACTCATTGCAATCAAGAATGTAAAGAACCACAATGCGACATGTTGCAAGCTTAAACACTGGCCGTCAAAATCATTACCTTGCGCCTCCCATTTAAACCAAGCAAACGAGAGTAACGAATACAGAAATTAAAAAGCTTTTCTATTCTAGAGCTTACTTTCACAAGTGAAGAATATGTAGTCATAATTGACGAATATTGAACCACTTTGGGCTGAGGCTACCACCTTGTTCTTGAGTTTTCCTTCGTAGTCTACTCTCAATGAGAGTTCAAATGAGACATTCCCATCAGCATCACAACGACTCTGTATATTTTTCAGTGCGTAATACAGCCAACTGCATGAGGTTTTCTAGAAATCCAGCCAGGAAATCAGTCGAAAGCATGAAAATCCTCGCTGGTTTTGCCTTCAGAAAGAAGACCGTCCAAGGCCATGCTTCGGCCACACGGTCAAGCAAGAGGGAAATAACATGGAATCCAACATCCGGTTCCCTGTAATGGACGCATGCACGCCTGAATCAGTGTATATCCTGATTACATGTGGAGTATTGGAAATACGTTAAATTATTGCTAGTTGGTTGCCACTTGTAGTTTATTAGACTTGGCAACTGTAGTGCCAAATTCACAGGACAGACCGTCCGCCCGCAAGTACGGCGTATCTGAATATCTTAAGCAGTAAGCCGGCCAGTAGGTTAGCCAAAATAACTGAATGCATTTGTATGGCCCACAGCAGTCCAAAGATATTGATGGCAATGTATATAGCCCATATCAGTGCATGTGCACCGAAACAGAACAAGACAATTCTCAAATTTACCCTTAATTAGGCTGCAGTAGCCTTACTGAAAACGTCTTTCTTCAAATTCTTCTAATGTAGATAACTTCATTGGCTTTCACTGGTTTTACATTAGAGTTCCAGAGTATAGGGTATACAGAGTATACAGGAAATAATTATTAGCAGAAATTAGGTGCTAAAATACGGGGAAGGAACTTATTTCGAGCCTAAAGTAATGGTACATGCGGAAGAGATTTAGAGAAAGCAAAAATATTTCACAAACGAGCGAAGGTTATGCAGCTTTTAAAAATACCCAGTATAGTTTGGCAATTTAGAAACCCACACTGTAAGACTAATAGGCAAACGGTGTGACCAATGTATGCTGCAAACATCCGCCTTAATTCACAGTGTCCTGATTCTTGGTAAAACTTTGAAATTGAAGCCAACATGGCATGGCAAAATTAGTGTTAAAACCGGCGCTGTACTGTTGCAGAATGACAAAATTGGTATAACTTTAGTTAAGGCTCTAATTTGAGAGGAAGAAAAAAGATTAAGTGGAAAGGGTCTTGGTGCCGGCCTCTTGCATTTATTTTGAGAGGACTAAAATTTTAAGCACTCAGTCAGACAATCTAAACAGAAATAGGCAGGAAGAAGGGTACGGATATCGAAAGGGTACGGATATTTCAAAGTCCCCAGCCGAACGCTGGGAGATCACTGAGTCTTCGTCCTCAAAGACGGATCTCAACAGAACCACCAAATACTTGTATCTCTTCCGCATTCTTCTGTTAAATCATGCATTGTCCACTTTGCATTTTGCGCCTTCTGAAAGAAACATGGAACACAACAGTTGACTCCGCTTTACGTCGACGTTTTATCGGCGTTTCTGCATCTTCCTATGTACTTGGGGCGCAAAACCTCTGAACACTGAGTTCACCAAAAGTAAGACTGTCGTTGTACCAGCACTCTTTTTGATACAGTATAGCAGAGATGAACAGTTTTCTTTTTGAAAATGGCAATATAGACCACAAAATTCTTGGCCATCATTACCTGAGACCAAAACTAAGAGTATTCTGACATAGCTGCGACGAGGAAGCGTTTGGCGGGACCACTACAGAGCAGCTTAGACCAACAATAATAATCTTTCCGCACCGTCGCAAATAAAATTAAAAACTTATTAAAACCCCACACTGTTCCACAGGAAAAGTTCGCGTTTAAGCTACATCCTCAAAACTGATTAGAAAAGGCAACACAATAACTTTGACTGCTCTTTATTCCCTCGGTTTCCGAATCCTGAATCGATCGTGTTTTAACTTGTCCTTTATAGCCGTCTCGTACCTAGACTCAAATTAGCAGTCTTTACCTTTCCTAATATTAACCACTCACATTGCTTTATATTTAAGGACTGAGAAAAAGCCGATGCTCACCAATTTTGCCGTCCTTATCATCTCTTTACTTCTATTTTTTGGTTTATATTTCGCCTGCCACACTGTATTAAATACCCTTGTATTTCCTATTAATTTTGTGGCATACATCATACAACAGCTTCATCCTTTTCTCTAAATAACATGTAAGGATACACACCGAAGGCCGACCACACTTTGGGTTCTCGGACTTTTGACAGTTTTATAGTAAAACTTCGAAAGTGTCATGATTTTTCTTTCATCAACTTCCTACCGCCTGAGAGTTTTGTTTGGTTTTGATGTCAGTTGTCCTTTACCGGCCTGCAAAAATCCACGAAAAACAAGGAATTTTTAAGTACTAGCAACATAAAGCTTCCATTCTTCCTGCTCCTAAGTTTATCAAAACACATTCGGTTCTTATTCGCCGAAACCATGCAATATTATTTTTTTAATTGTCCAGATAGTTATGTGTTATGTGGTTACGCCACTCTTAATATCCGTTTGAGTGAGAAAGCTGTGAAGTTTATGGTGTTACAACTTAGAAAAATCACCTCCGTGGTTTGACAACAACAGCTGCACCCGTGTAAAACGCTTCTGTTAGATATCCTACTGCCAGAAACCCAAATACGGCCGGAAGGCAGAGAAAATACCAGACGCGCTCAACAGAAGTTGAAAACTTCTGCAGACAAAAATTGTGCTGGCCGAAAATTTACTAACGGGAACCAACAACCTTCCACTGTTGAAAGGTGTGCCTACTGCGGTTGTTTAGCCCCATCTTCCGGTTTAGGCTTTCCACTTTCAAAGGCTGCAAATCTCTGTATATAAAGTGAACTTGGAAAAATTCATTTTGAAAAACTTGGGAAACATGACTCGATAACACGAAGCTGATGGGTTTAGCAGAAGGAAGTTCGAGACGCATCCGGCGAGCTACAAAGTCTTCGAACACATTAGGTACATCCCGCAATTGACGTCAAACTGAATACAATGTGGAGTCGTGGCTGAGGCCGGGCAATAGTCCAACTAGTCAACATACGCATTTCTGGTCTCTGACACACTTCGTACACTGGAAAACCATCCTAGCATAACTTTTGCCCATAAGTGTATAAAAGCGTGCGAAATCTTGACTAATGATTTTCTGCCACACGTTATTTAGTAGGAACCAATGGCTGTTATGTTAATAACCATGGGAGCGCCTAATAAATCGGCGTCTGGATTTATGTTCTCATCGCCATCGACGACATAAGTGTTGAACACTGATGCTTAGCTGCTGTACAATCATACTTTCTTTGGAAGACTAATTGTGAAGAAAAGAAGGAAAGTGAATGGGGGCAGGACTGGTGCTAGTCTAACACAGTCATCACGACGTGTCTACACCTCCAGGCCATCTGGATAGAAACTTACAACAGGAACGCCATTGATATCGATTAGCAACCATGCCTTGTAGGGTCTGCAATGCACCAACGTTACTGTTAGGTATACATCCTTTGGGCATGCAGCTGCATTTATCGTGGCTGTCACAACTCGAGTCCAAACAACATTAGGTTCAACACTTTTATATTCTACTAAATAGGGGGACCTAATTTTAGTTGTTAATTTTTTATTTAATTGTTTTAAACAATTAAATATTTGTATAGTATTCGTTCACCATTTACATCACCCATCAGTTGATCCGTAGTGATTCGCTGTCATTTGCTTTATGCTTCAGAAGAGTAGCCCAGCTGCCTGTTGGTCCCATTTAAAAGCATATCCTGTCTGGTAGGAAGTAATATTCTAGTAGCTACCTTCTGCCCTCAGATGGCGGAACTTGACCAAGTAGTGCATTACGAATATGAGTAGTGCATCACGAACATACAAGTTCTTTCTTCTTAATAGGGGAATTCAGATGTCCAGCAGTTATTCAGAATAATATGTCCCTGCTTACTTTGGCGTCGCTGCTTCGCACTTATTAGCTATTTCGGCGCCTAGTGCCCAATAACCCTAGACATCAGGCAGTTTGCAATAAGGTTACCACAATGACGCCACTAGAAAGGTGTATAGGATAGTTTAGTCGGTCTGCAGGTTATCGGTGATATGATCTGTGCGCCTTTTATAATACATGCAAAGTGTTTTTCGGCTCCTGTCTAGCTGGTTCTGTAAGTTCGGAAATACGGTGTTTCCAGATTTTAGTGGACGCATACCACCGATTCCTACACGGAAAATGTTGATCCTTAATCGTGAATCGACAGTATGCCACCGCACACAGTTATATAGAAGCCCATTAGAGCTCTCAAAATTTGAAGAGGCTTTCAATTATACTTAACTGTGAGTTCAAAGGTTACTGTTAACTGTTTTTGTTACGATCAGTAGTCTGCCAGCCAGTAGTCTGACTACCGACTTAAGCCTTCGTCCAAAGACTGAAGATTCAAGAGGTCATTTGTCAATGCGGAAGACAAAACTCTCAATGTATGTAAGTCACAATTTGGGCATAAATCAAGCAGTAAGATACATATATTTTGTTGAGGTTTGCATGATGAAATTTTATAATCTTCACTAGAGATTCATTTTTGTAAGCGAAGCTAACTGCTACTGAAAAGCGAGAAAGCTCTGTGCAGCTGTTTTAGTGCTACACTGCATATCTCACCCATTTTTATCACGGAATTTCTTGCAATATCAATGGTGCCATCCTGTAACCAGAGTTACCTGACTGACTCGCAATCAGAGGTTGACCCACTAACAGCGACTGCATACATTCAGGCAAATGACTGTCTCTGAAGCTTTCGGCGGACTCAAGAGTCGGTGAAAACACAAAATGAGGTATCTAAGCAAGACACAGAATGAAAAGTTCACCAAAACTTGCCTTGCTGTCTGAAGTAAAAGTGCTTGTGTATAAAATTATTACAGTGATGGATTACTTATTTGTCGATTATCTGTTAAAATTTATATCACCGTGTGCTCTAGCGCATTTAGGTTTCTTATAGGTAGAAGCCTGGCACTGCTTACTTTATTTTGTCTATTTCCAAAGGAGTTACTTGCCGGCAGATTTCTTTGACTACCACGTATGTGGTACTGCATTGCTCATAAGAATACCCAAATCTATTAGCTTCATCCAAATAGCGGCCGCAAACAAATACCTCTCCTGAGCCTTTTTAAATGAGCTGGTTGAAAAGGACCCTCGTTTGGATAAAGACAAACAAACTGCTGATAAATATCCATTCCTACCAGGGTATGGTGTGGAGAATGTTACTGACGCAGAAGGCTTCCCTGTCAAGTCTACGTGTGACTATTACATTCAAACTAACCAGGTTTCATAGGTTCATAACTTTCCTAGTTTGTATCACTTGTTGCATCATGCTATTCACAGCAATAACATCGTTGAAAATGACTTATCCTGGCCTACCTAACAATGGTGGATACACCTTTGTACAGTGAGGTTAGTTTAAACCATGGAAATGTTTCTTGTTATACTTTGGCTTTTCCCACAATGTGAAGGGTAACGAGGCAGCAATTTAAAAAGGTGGTCTCACAGTAGCACTGGATTTACTTGAATAAGGTGAAAAATAAAGGGGCGTGCGTGGTGTAGAGTAACAGTGGTGGGAACAGCGATAAGGTGGATAACGAGAGTGGTAAATAGTCTGTCCGCAAGTGCTCTAGTTATTGAACGGCTTCGTGAAATCGTAAACCAAGAAAAAACACCGAGTATTGAGATGCGTTGTGCAAGACATTTGCCAGCAGCTAAAGCGACTGTGCTCTGAGCACTTGAAATCTCAACTTTATGTCCATAAGCAGTCCACAGATGCACAGTCTTGCAATGATATTCTATTGTGAGATATCAAAAGTGGACAACTCCTAAAGCCAAATTAACCTCACTGACCTTGTTCATGGCGGGATCAGCTTTAGCTTACCCGTTAAAGTTGTATGCAGTCCGAGGTGACCTAACAGTCCCTGGCATCATAATGGGTTTGATGTAGCCATGATAATTCTAGCAGGAAGCTTACCTTTTATGTTAGATACATTGACGTGCCCCATTAATGGTGTAACGATTTCAATGACTGAAAGTTGCAGCAATTCGACCATTTGCATTGCAAACCAGTGTTTTGTTGAAAAGAGCAGAAAATTATTGATGTAGACAGAACAGAGCCACTCATAGTTAGGTGGGCTTAGAGGGAAACCAGTGAACTGCAGGTTTCAAACATCAGTAAGCTGGGATTTCTCAGAAGAATCTAATGGAATAATCCGGAAAACTGATTGTTCCGTTGGGTAAACTGAACGCTGAAAATCATCCATGATGCTATCACAGATGGGGATTTTAGCTTTCTGCTGGATTTTCTAATGTACAGTCGTGAATAGCACAAAAAGGGCTTTACGATATTCACATCTGCTGCAGAATTTGACGATATTGGAAATGATATATGTGAAACCTTCTCCAGCATGCTACCAATCAAATGTGGGCTGATTTCATGGATGTTGTAGGGATTCTTAATCTTTTTGGGACCAAATAAATGGCTTCACTTTCACGAAACAAAAACAGTGGACTAGATGATATGCCCAAAGTCGAGACATTTTTGAGTGATAGGTTCATGGTTTCGCCGTTGTTGCGTTGTTCCTAGAGCAGTAGGCTATCCACGACTTAAATGTTTTTATTTGCATGGCTTTACTTCCTGGACTCTAACCCATTTCTATGATCCTCCAAAAGCTCACAAACCCTACGTGCTTGCTTGCTTTACTTTGGATACGAAGGCTTCATCTTACCATTCGACCATTGTTTTAACCTCTACAGACAGCCCTTACTATAACCCCTTCAAAATGTACCTACCACCATTTGCCCTACCTTGAGCACACTGCTATTTCACAGGACACCATGTATCCGTTTTACCAATGTCCCTGTACAGTACCAGCCGACGGACTAGATGACCCCTTGGAGGTTCATCCAGGTTTGTTTGCTGCAAGTGTGCCTACTCTCAAGGATCCCGTTTTACCGCCTGGCGAGAATATCAAATTTTACTTTAGAGGCACCAGTTACTGATGGGAGTCTTGAGAGTGACATTGGGAGATATTTTCTTGACAAAACTCGAGCAGATGGAAAACAAATTTCTTCAACGGCTACCTGTACACAGAAGAAATTCAGACGGCATTTTACTCTCTTCAAGATTTGGAAAGCAAGCCAAAAGTTTGCCCTCAATTTTTAGCTCCACCAGGATTTGCTTTTAATTGCGGGTTTGAAATGGGAGACAAATTCCCTTTTTGGACAACTTGGTCGGCATGAATGCTGACTTCACTATCTCTTGCTTCATCTGCACGAATGCGTGATACCTAGACATTACAAGCTTAGTACGGACCTTGGTCCCTGGAGAAAGACCGATTTCCAATCCAGGCAGATTGTTGAGGAGATAAAAATATTCATAACAATGTTGCGATCTCAACGAAAAATATCTCGGGTTGGCTACAAAAGAGAGAAAATGCAGATCACAACACCAGTGAAACCTTTTTTATTTTTAGGTTTCCTACACTAGTGACTAGGTCTTTATTCAAATTAGACGAACATACGTTGCGCAGAACTGGATATTAATTCATACGAGAGGGTTATAATAATGTCGGCTACCAAGACGATGCTGTTAGTTTCAGCAAGAAGTCATTGTTTTTGATAATTTGGTTACACTACCGATAATGCTTAAATCATCTGAATTGACCCAAGACCGAGAACAAATTTAGGTTATCTTAACTTATCTCAACTTAACTTATCTTAACAGTCAAAATACAATTCATAGACACCAGGCCTCTAGTTGACCTGAACTTTGTCCTGCATTTAAGATAATAAAACGGGATGGTCGAAAGATGGGCTCAAATTTCCTGAAGCAGTATTGATTGGAAGATTCAGACCTGCTCTCCAAACTCAGAAAAACTCGAGCGTTACTTTGAGACTGTCAGGGTTCTATTGTTTAGCCACGTTACTTCTAGCTCCATCTAGACGATGCCAATATCCATATGATTCATATCATTTTACTTCCTTCCACGTGTACTATTGCGGAAGGGGGGACAACAAAGTGAATTTGTCCGAATATAATGCTTCTCTTAAGACCTTGTTGAAAGATCCAAGTTCTCAGTAGTGATCATCTCACAAACAGCCATTTTTCGCGTTCATAGAAAAATGACTGTCTTCTACCTACAAAAAATTGCAGTTTAATTATCTCGCCAACCAGACTATCTACATCTTCAATCAGATAAGGAAGACGACTCACTTATAAATGGTTTTCCACAGGTGCTCAGAACCTATGAAAATAATGTTGGATAAGTGCATACTTCTGGACCCCTAAACACCGCAATAAAGTTTACATGTCCATATTCATGTGTGAGAGGAAAACCGACTACATTCCATTTTGGTAGGGTCTTGGCGTGTTCAGTATTTTTGTTTGAGGATACTCCTTCGTGTTTCCAGTAAAGATGCTAACATATGTTTGCAATGACGAAGGTTTTTATTGCCTGTGAGCTAGTTACAAATATGCTGGAAAGAAAAGCGACACTTATCAGACTGTCAATATGGAAGTGAAATTGAAACTTGAAATTGAAATTGAGATGGAATCAAACATCAGCCGAAGATGTCTTGTGAAAAAAATTAAGGTAACTTGGTTCATTTTATGAGCTCATCGCTGGATACTCCTCAAGACTAAGGTTAGTTAAATGAGATTCTAAGAACTTCAGCTCCTAGCTGATACTGTGGATGAGATCTTCAGAACTCAACGATAGCCATTCCGGACTCCCACGTTATGCGGTTAATCTCAGCCTAGACGTCACTTTCCTACACCAAGCTGATATCTGACTCAATGCGTCAAGGTGAGGTTTTTAAAAAATGGTTAGCAGCCCAAAAGCACGATAAGCCAAAATCGTTTTGACCGCTGATTACTTCTTTAGGTCTTGGGTACGTAAACCCTTTGGTTCAGAACTAGTCACGTCCAAAAAACACGTTTAGCCCATCTATGTAGGCGGTCTTTCGGGAGGGTAAATTCAATTTAGATTTCTCGCTCTGCTAATGTCGCCTGTAGTGACATTCTTTAAGGACTACTTTGAGTAATCTCCTGTTGGAGGGCACAAGCGTATCCATAGATGGGTAGAATAACCTTGAGGCATCAAGCGGAGCATCTCAGTAGGTGAAGTACGCATCCGTGAAAAGCTATTCAAAAGTTCAAGTTGATGATGTGAATGCCGTCTCAAGTTCAACTTCGAACCGCTCCTTGGTGACATTTCAGCCGATTTTGTTCTCTGGAGTAATTGGATTGCTCAAATCCCGGTGGGGTGTGAAAAGTCTAAGGAACAGATACAGTAATCTTACAGTGTACAGATTTAAGCAAAGGTGATGCAAAACCGCAAGTCGGTCGTTATTAGAGCTAAAAGTGCTTTGCGCAAACTTAAAGTTTTTTTACCATTTCGGGGAGACAAATATGAAAAATAAAAATAAACTCCAATCCATCTCGAAAAAGTTCTAAAGCTCTAAAACGTGATGAAAGCTCTGAGATATAGAGCTACATTTCAGAGATGAGCGAGGCATAATATTTCAGTAGATGCCAAAACATCTATTATTTGGAGTGGTTGAAAGACCCACGTAATCCAAGGTCTGTCGCCGTAAGATAGCAGCGGCAGGTATGATTGATTGCAGAAGTTAATGTTAAACATGTTATACAGTGATTTGCACTTTTTCAAGCCTCAATCACCTGTGAAACGTTTGGAACCAATTGAGAAGACCTCGTTTTCAGAAGAGTTTGAAAGCTTTTGTTTCAAAGGCCAAACGTTGCCCCGCAATAAATCCACCAATTGTCATCCAATTCATTCAATCCTACTTCCATTTTTCCCCAGCGATCTACATATAAACAAAAGCTTCAACTGCTGGTGACTTTTATTAACTGCAAATAAAACTCATATAAACCAGAAATTCTCTGCTGAATATCACATAGGTAAAAGATTGTCTGTAGATGTGACGGTTGGAATCATTATTATCAAATAACGTTTCATAAATTTCGAATTAAAAAGTGACCACTTGAGACGAATCATTGTGGTGTGTTACACTTAACACTACAGAACTGGTTCTGAGAGCGCTGTGTTAACATTTTGCAGTAAGATCACAGGCATAGGAAGCAGTATTTCTGTCATTTTCTAACTGTGAAAACTGTAACTGTGTAAAAACTGCAGAAAGACTTGGTGCAAAAGTTACGCGGTGGTTTTGGAACGTGCTTATGTCATTCACTAGTACCCCTTTCACTAGTATTCACGGCGGACATCTGGGGGTTTGAATGCCGAGGCTGTACGAGGCAAACCTCATGAAGAGACTGAGAATTTTGCTTTCCAGTTTTCCTTATCTGTACGGTAAGATGAGTAGCAGGAGACTTATTGACGATTTGGGAAATATTCAACATTTTAACCGGAGTGTAAACATCAAGTCTATAGTAGTTCGAAGATATTGTTCCGTAACTGCACTTTATGATCAACGTGCTATTTATAGTTTTCTTTCTGTTATAGCATATACTACCTACAAAGTAAAGAATCACCAAATGATTGAGAAAAATTCACGCAGGTGACACATCCCAAGCCGTCATTATAGTGGAGAGATGCTGAGTGACATGCTACCAACGATTACGGAAGATATTGGAGTTCGTGTAAGTCAGAATTCCATTGTATGTTTTCCCTTTATCACGCAGGTAGACAAAAGATGTACTTGAATCAAAACAGTCTTCACTTTTCAAGTAATTTTCAGAACTCTTCTTACTGCTACTGGCTAGAGTTCAGATCTGGGTTAGTTCGCATTTCTAGATGACGATACCACAAGGCATCCAAAAAACACTGCAAACTTGCAGTCGTTTGGGATGGCGAGCTGATTTATTGGCCCACAGTAATGATACCCCTAAACAGCTGTACACAGGAGGCATTCCGCGGAGCGTGTGATTAAACCCTTCAAGCTAAAGAGAAATTAAAGATTAGCAGTAAAATGAGGCGAGTTTTTAGTACCCAGTTCGCCAGTACCTTGTAAGAGCAGTGAATGCCAGTATTAGATATTCGTTTACCACCAGCATCAGTCAGTTCTATCAAGTTCCGGCGTAAGACTGCATGTTAAGCTTCCAAATGCCGTAGAATTTTCTAATCTCTAAGTTAGGGAGAGTTAAGATAATGCTGGACAAACTGGAAGCCACTTAGCACTCATACGGCTACCATTATTGCAAACCATAGGGTGACAATAATGTCAGGGACTTACGGATTACAGGATGGAAGAAACTTACCAGTGCCCAGTTGCTTACGTCTAGCAAGAAGACTAATGAGTAGCTGGCCTCATGTGGCTTATTCTTCTAAGACATGGAAATATTGTTTTAAGGGCGTTTGAACACACGAGGCGAAAGTGTTCTGATAAACTCCAATGAAAGAAACTGATATACTATCAATACTAAAATCTAACAGACAGAAAAAGTTCCCGGCAGTTCTCGGGAAAACTAAATAGTTCTTGTAATAAAAACACGACCTATAAAATCCCAGCCAGTGCTTAAAAACTGGAATTTTTCTTATTTCTGTCTCCACCAACGACCAAACAAATTGATTGATAACCGGGGGTGTCAACTCACAGCAAGACAAAATGATAACAAGGTTTTTAATGTGAGGAGGTACACTAAGAGCAGAATATCCAAAGAATTAGGTACTACTAATACTGAACAGAAGTTTGCTTCAGAATTTTCCAAAAGATAAGCCTGTCATAAATTAGAACTCACTCTTATGAATTGATACCCAGTATATGCGGTCGCGAAAACCATGTTGTGTTATGTCACACTAAAACCATAGCCCTTTAGGAGATCTAAACAGTTGGAATCAGGTAATGGGAATAATGTACTCCGAATGAATATTACCCGATCAGATCATACAGGATTTTGTAGGTTATATGCTGCAGATTTGAAGGAATAGTCGATAAATTGTGCTGTATTCTGAGTGAGAGCAAACTGACCATTCAGCTGGCCGGACGACCGATGGCGAACAGTAGAATGTTGGATTATCTTCCGGAGAATTTTGAGTACAAATGCTCCCCGCGATTTTCGTAATGCGCACTAATATTAGCTATTGGTAAGGTTGAGAAATTGCTAAAATTAGTGCGAGTTTTCCACCTCATAGATCATTTGCCTTCCTGAATTATTGCATGATCAGCACTCCAGAATCTCTCGTTACACAAAAAATATTAAGTGATATTTTTGCTTTTTTTATATAAACAGCTGACGCTTGTGATACTGTCACACAAATTTTGCATTTTTATTGTCCTGACACAAGAAAACACACAAGACAGCAGACGGTAGGCCCAAGAATCGTCCCTTTAAGACCTAAGCAATAATGCACATTTTTAGTCCTGCGCGGGTATGAACCTCGAATGCTTAACGTGCCACACGAGTGGGATGCCACTACTTCACCAGCGCGCATTGGACAGGACTGGATTATCGTGTTTGAACAGGCACCCTTGGTAACACTTGAGGGGGGACAACTGGTTTGTACAGCGCCCCGACCTGTTCTGAAAGCTTCAATCGACTGTCTCACCTGTCAAGAATTCACAGCTGGGTCATGCTAAGGGCGCTCAAAACCTACTGGAAAAGCTTATATTAGAATAATCATGCCAGAAATATAAACGAACTGTTGGGACGAGAATGATGTCAAAGAAGACTCTACAAATTTCGCAACCAACCACGCCTCAGAGAATTCTGCTCAGGAACTTGCTCACTAACTCACGGTTTGTGACCAGAGACGCAACTAACTTATGTAGAAGTCAGTAAACTTTCTTGTTCATTTTTATCCCTTTCCATAGCTGAATATATTGGTAGACGGTTTGGATCAAAGCATTGGTTTTGCAGGTACGAATGTGTGACATGCCGTTATACGAAACCCGTGAATGCGACGTGTAAGTTGAACGCGTTAATAATACTGCACCTGCGTACACACTAGGCAAGTTAATTAATATGTCCGCAGAGGTGAATCTGTTCCTGGTTGAGTGATACGATCGGTTTTTTGACGCCTCAAAAGATGACTTACCAACACTGTCTAAATCAGTCATAAAGTAAAAATGCAACAATTCCGTTTTGAGCCCACAGTTAAAGGGCCGATGAAGTCAGCATCATTTTTAGTATGATTGTTCTCTTCAGTTGTAAATCGGCTTTCAGGGTAGCAGAAATTAGCTGTGGAAGTTGCTTCTCTATTTGCACGAAAGTAACATCTACTTTAGCGGTGTAGCGCGGAGATTCACTTTAACCATAAACGGCTTTTTTGCAAGGCATTATGAGCTCTCGATGAAAAGTTTCGTTCAAATGAAAAAAGATGCAGAATTTGTGTGATGTGCAAAAATCCGAAGGCACCTGCTTTATTGACTGACTATGCTGTTGACCTCTCATTAGTCCGGTCACTTTTGTGAAATTCTTGAGAGAAAGAGAAGGCATCAAACAGGATAAATTAAGCAGAACTATTACATTTATATCGTAGGTCCTTCGCATACTTTCGAAACCATGGACAAAGCAGGATAACGATATATAACGAGATGGAATAACACATGTAGGTCCATGAAAGCACTACAACGGGCAAGTGTCATCAGACCTTTAGGTCAGGTTGGATGTTATACTAGAGCAGCAAACCTGATTCACTGCGGGTCTTGCCAAAACAAAGCAAGACTAAACGCAACTGCTATTTGTTTACACAAATACGGTTTGCGGTGTTGAATCACCGCCGCTTGGGCGAAGCGTAATAGGCAGCCGCTAGTCTGGCAGCCATTAAATTTAGCTAACTGTCATTCTTCATTCGTTCTTCATATGACACCATTCATTAAATTACTGTGAACTATTGTACAGTCCGCTCCCGATTTTGTTCTTTTTGGGGCTCACCGGCCAGGCGCATTTTCGGATGTATCATGTATTATGTTCTGAGTGAGAGTCAGACTGTAGGCAAGTGACGGGCGACACTCATTTGTAAGCCATGTTAGTGTCAAATAAGTCAAATAAGTCTGTCCTTTCCGATATTCTCCAACAGTCGCACTATATTCGGGATATCGCAGAATATCTTCTTGGTGGAACTCATTGCTCATAAATTTACCGACAGCCCAGTACCGGCTTCGTCGTTCTTGGATCTCATCAGACAGTTGCATTCCACAGGAGTTCCGTCAAATATAGAGGGTTGCTTTTTAATCTGTAAACTTCCTAAGAACGCCTTACTTTCAATACAATTTAAGTATTTGGTTAGTTTGTTGGATAAAATGTGAGTGGGATGCAAGTTCTGGAGCAACATCGCCCAGGTCAAATATAATAAACGTTTTTGGTAGTGTATTATTATCCACATCGCTTTCTGGATATTCTCCTCTCCTGGTACATTTTATTTGACTGTGTTACATCTGACAGTGAAGCATCAAACCCATTACTTGCCTAGACGGTACTCTGAGTGGTACCGTGCCATGCAACTCGAGCACGTAGCGAGCATCACACCGGCTCACATTGGACGCACTCGAATTACCACTTTCGAACGGAAAAGCACGCTGACAACTGAATGGTATATGTGATTGTCCCGCCTGTTTGAGCTGCAAATCAGTAGCTGTCTGAATCGCGCCTGCTAAACTGCTTGCCATCAAGTCCCAAGCTGGTTGCTCTACGGACTCTTCAAAGTTCTTAGATGTATTTGTTACCCGTGGTTCGTCGAGGCGCCTGTAATTCTGATTTCTAGTGCGGAGGAAGACGTGCAAACCCTCCAAATTTCTTAAAATGAAATCCTCCAAGAACCAATACACTGAGTGGATTGGTAAAATCCCGAGACAAATTGTAGTAATCCAGGTTCACATGCGATGTAGTAGAAGGTCAGATTTGTGTCCACGCCGAAAATATCATTGCGCCATTGCTTGTTTGACCATGCAGAGCGATCGCGAATCCACTTCCACGTGTGATGGAGCAAATGTGGAAGATATGCTTCTCAGTATGCTGGATGAGCGTGATCGCTTGATGGAGGGTCTTCGGGAAGCACAAGAACAGCTGAATATCACACGTTCACGATTGGCTGAAGTGGAACGAGAAAGGGACAAAGTGAACAACCAACTTGTTTCAGCAATACCACAGGTGAGCGAAAAATTTTTCGTTTGTTCCGGCGCAAATATGTTTAGTAGACATTCTTCGTCGCAGCATTTTTGAACTTCGCACCATTGCCCTTCACTTAAAAATAGGTGCCTATTTTATTTGATAATAAAAAATACGGACTTAGGCAGAACATTTGAATCTTTTGTACGACCGGCAGTTCAAGGAAACATTAAACTATTTTCAATCTGACGTTACCAACTTCAGTCACGTCTGCTCTGAAGGGCCTAAGTCATTTGCATATCAGCTATCATAAATAGAACGCTCACTGAACTGGGTGTAAACCGATCCGTATTCAAAACATAAGCTTTAAAGTCGGTAGGCGTTTAAACCGCAGTAAGAAAACATTCAATGCATGGATTCTAGAAGTGTATCTGTCACATGCTGTAGATTTAAAATAGCATAAATATAATTTGTCTGTGGCTTTTCTAAGTTCGGCGTCGAGGAAGTTGTGGAATACAACAGAACCGGTAACGCCGCAATTTCAAAGGATAAGTTTGAAAATCTTGTTAGTCAATGATAATCAATACGTGACATTGATAGGACGTAAAATATTGTGGCATTGGTAGGAAATATTCAAAGGAGATTCAGCGTATGTTTATTTGGTTCTCAGAAAACGTGGATGACTCATTTATGCTAATTTATGGAACGTAAGTAGCTCAATTTGCCCAAAATCTTATCGATTTTATTTTTCGACCTGGACGATTTAGTTGTAGACATTTGATCAGCAATCAAAATAGCTAATAAGGGTGCTCACCAGTAGCAGGACAATGTCAAAAGTTACACAGTCAACAAAACAGTGGTCGATGTAAATACACTGGGAAACGCTTTTGTTAATAAACAGTAGGTCCGTGGCAACACAACCACGGGTTTTCCGTTAGATCCTTCTGAGAGAACGACCACTCGATTAGCTTGCCAAGCCTTCCCTAAGGAGAAAATCTTTGGAAAACAAAAAAATTCTTAAAATGTGTAGCTTGCAGTCTATGATCGATGAATGTAGATTAATGCAAGTTTCTGCAGAATAGTTTGACGTATATTTTTTCTCCTACTAGGATGTGATTGTTCTGACGAGGCGAGTTTCCGAATTAGAGGAACAACTAAATGAACGGACAGAAGAGGTGGATGAACTCAAGGCGGAGAGAAATAACACCAAGGTATTTCATATTATGGGTTCATTAATGGGCTTCAACTAGTTTCGACACAACTGTTCCACTTTTATGTAAATTAATAATTCCATTTTTGGTTATGTATTTAGGTTTCAGTCTCTTGGCAAGCGCTATGCTTCGCTTTTCCGAATAAACCGGGTATCTACCCGGTTTATTAGTCCGCTCATATTGTTAGAAAGAATTAATTTGACCACAGCTCAACTGTTAGGCTTGCTGTTAGACTAATTCGCGGTCCCTACAGCTGATCTGGTGATTACCCAGCAATCCAATTGAAACTTGATTAGATTTCTCTCTCTTCAGGAAGAAAAATACCCCTTCAGCGCGTGCTATTGCATGGAAAGTTACGTTGGTTGCTTTGTCCTATGGACTTTCTCTTGGTTAAAATTTAATCACAAATGGTGCGTAAAACGAACTGAGCAGTTACGTTGTACTTGCTATTTGATATTATACTTGAAGCGTCTGCGTAAATTTGTCTACAGCTTCCAAATTGCACAGGTATAATGAGTTTTGGGTTATTTCCTGACAGCAGAAAGCTGCTAGAAGACTTAGAGCAAGTGTTGCACGAGAGAGAACGGGTTTAAATGACACAGATTTACTTATAAAAATTCTGACTTTATGGTGCGGACAATCAATGAACACGCTGTTTGGCATCAACGCGTTTGTCAACCAGTAGACGGTGAGCCATCAAATTTCGAAAAATGCATGTGTGTTTACGTTCAAGATCCATGCTGTTTTCTCTTCAAGCCATATTCCAAAAGGTTGTGTGCGTTCATATATAAACCGAGAGAGTCACACAAGCGCACCCAGACAGAAGTTTTACTGGCTGACGGTAATATATACTGACCAAAAAGGATAGGAAAAGATGGACCCAAAAAGATGCAGCACTTGCTTCAAGTATGCCTGTCCTTAAACCGCTCGCAATGAAAAAACGGAGAACCAAACCATTAGTGAGTGCACTAGAAAATCATTAGATTATTATATCCATACCACTTCCTTTTATGCCAAACTTCCGCTATGGCGCGACGCTTCTTTTAAAAAATTTTTTTCCAGAGATTAGTGGACTGAATTTGTCATCGCTGAGCCCTGGTGTAAAACAATAGTTAATTTTCTCCCTGTGGAATTTCAGCTATATTTTGTAAATCACAGCTGATAAGCTCTGATAAAGGGCTAAATAATTATGACCGCTGGCTAGATGAAATAAACACAAGATAGACGGGATAAACCGACCTGCTTAAGCTTGTTTTGACACGGATAAATTTAACCTCACATGCTGTCGCGGCTTACTGATTTAAGGTCAGGAGACACAGTTATCTTTAAAGTATTCCAATCTACTAAACGACAAGTAATCGCCTTAAAACGTATATCTGTTAAAATATCTTCTACCCTTTTCTTCCTTTACAGATTTTGCTGGAGCATTTGGAAACCTTGGTTGCGAAACATGAAAGGTCACTGAGAATGACTGTAGTAAAACGGCACACCTTAACACCAGGGACATCTGGAATTGCCTATCTACCAGGAGTCACGGAGACAATGGCACCTGACACGGACTCGGGTTTGAACGGAATGGGCATGAAGGATTATGGACAACAAGTCCGCACCGGGACAGAAAGTCCATCAGGAACGGGATTAAGTTCCGAAGTGGAAGTGTTGAAGGCTCTGAAATCTTTGTTCGAACACCACAAGGCATTGGATGAGAAGGTTCACCATCGTCTGAGAGCTGCACAGAGTCGTGTGACTGAGCTAGAAAATGCTTTGTTAGTCGCAAAAAGTTTGTCACCGATGGAACCAAGAGATTCGTTGTCCAAAGAAGCTCAGACAGATGAAAGTGAACTTGGCACGTTCACCATAAAATGCCGTATTTTGTTAATATATGATGTCTGTTGCCGATTTATACCGTAGATTTTTCTAAACTTGGATGTAGCTCCGTTCAATGGATTGACAAACCAGGGATGCATGTGTGGTGCACAAAACAGATTTGTTGGACCATAGCAGTGTTACTTCTTAACCCAATTACAGGAACTACCTCTAGGTTAGAACAACTTTACATCAATCTCTATTAATCTCATTTGGTGGTTGGTCCGCTTAGCCATCGTTATTTTCCCAAAAAGAGAACGAGATATAGGTAGACTTCTGCTTCGTTTGTGCTTATCTGGTAATCGAAGAGCTCGTGAAATTTGGGTAACGACATTCTGCCAACTGTCATGGCAGCAGTCTCTCAGGAACGGATTCTAATGACAGAAGGGACCATGCAAACTTGGCATCATACATTCTACACTAAAGAGTGAGACGGGGTCTTTACCACAGTCCCGCAAACGCTTTTCACACCGATTTTGTCACGGAATCAACTTGAATATCTGAAGTCATCATGCAACCATGTCAACAGAAGCGTTCTGTTTTACCTGTTTTGAATCCTATGCTGGGTATGATGATCTGATTTCTGTGACTTTCGTTGCGGACAAAACAAACTGACATGGCTGGTCAGAGCTGTCATACTATTAATTTTTCAAAGCTGCTCAACCGCTAAATAATTAGACAAGGCACTTGAGTGTGTCTTCATTGCTTTCGTCATTTTAGGCGAGATTGTTGTGAATGCGTGATCAAGTTTGAGTCGCTGAATATTATTCAAAACACTTTTAGACCCTTTTAAGTAGGCATTCTAAATAAAAGTAAAGTGGACGGACCTTTGGCAAGATTGTAGAAATTGGGAAATCGGAGTTTGAAATATATATCCATGATCGACTATTGTAGTTTCACAACATCCAAATCAGACAGCTTCTGCGAATACGCAAGTAATGAGTAAGCACGTCAGGGCTTTAAGGATTGGTTGTTGTATTTGCTACTTACAGATCATTCGGCACCAATACAACTTTCTGTCGGAAAAAAATTATTGTTCCATGTCTGTTTAGTGAGTGACGATTTTGGAATTGATACTGTGGTAACTTTACCGTTCAAACTCCCTCAAGCGCATTACCCGTGGGAGGGGGGCAAACTCCTTTAAAGGAAGACTTCCTATTATTGACTTTAAATCTCGTTTTTATACTTCATCCAACACCTTAGATAAGCTAATATCAGCGCAAGCTACAGGACCAATAGCGCCTCACCTTCAAACGAAGACCATGAATATTCCACCGTCTACATCCCTATCTAGCGCGCTATCCGCCGCGGCAGCCGCAACCCAAGCGCTTAACCAAGTGAAGGAGCTGCAGAATAATTTGGACCAGCGGGTAAGGGCCTTAATAAAAACCGCCAAATGTTGCCCATTTTATAAAAAGAAACAACTTAACTTTCCGCGCGCTATATGTTTTCTATGAAACCTGCAGTCAAACGAACTTCTGTTGGCGCGAAGGCAAGTAATTGAATTGACCAGTAGGTGCAAAGAAGCAACCGATTCATTGAATTTCGCCCGAAACGAACTCAGGAGAACCGGTGAGCAAGTAAGTGCTACTTGAACTTTTTCGATTCCGTTGAACTTTATTTACCTCTTATTTAAAAAAATAACAGATACAAAACAGACAAAATTTTACAGATAAATCGCAGTTAGCAGTATGAGAATCTCTGAATTACTAGTGGTACTGAGTCGCCCTGATGTAGCCCTGGAGTAGAGCCAAACTGCGCGTCCAAAATCTAAAGGAAAGAAAAAGGCCAGAAGCGCACTGATTACAAATGGGCAAGAAGATTGTTAGGAATGCTAGGAGGAACCAGCCAGCCAATCTTGTTTTCTAAGGTCAAGGGTTACGTTAGTGAGTAGCAGTATGTTTGAATGCGTGGCGTAGAGTCCATCAATAGATGGATAGCGTACAATGCGGACCTTTGTGAACTTGGGAATAGATCTGAGAGCCAGTGAACGATAGCGAATTAGAGCCATAAATGGAGACGTCATCTCGGCAGGTCATCACCCAACTCTGTGACTAAACTGGAACCTAAGAAGCGCACATAGCAGGATTGTGGAAAGTTCGTGGCAGTGAGACGACTTTCACCGGAGAGCACACTGAAAACGTAGTTTTCAGTTATTCGCCTGTCATAACTCAAAAAGGACTCCAGGAGGCCGGAATTTGTACTGCTTGTTCTACTTGTGGTCATTGAATAATTATTTGTCAGTTGGAATATGCGTAGCTGTTAACATCCCTCCAGTTTGTGGTGACGCGGGAGGATTAAATGCACTCCATCTTAAACTCCTGCAGCCAAGGAAGTACTTTGTGTGCAGATGGTTCACGTATTATTATCATCTGTATGCTCCCAATAACAGGAGATTCCAGTTAATGGCACTGCTAATAGGGACATAAAACTGAACTCTTTGAAGTAGATGAGTCAGAATTACGTGAACACTGAAGTGCTTGTTTGTCCCTGGGTCTAGAACAAAGTTGATTTTAGGCCCAGTAGAAAACTTGAGTAGGGCTAGACGCCTGCCAGTCCTCGGATAACGGTGGACGCAATGCAGATAGAAGACGTCTGTCTGCTAAAATAGCAATGGATAATTGTTGTATACATTTGTATGTACACTGAGAGGTATCTTTGTTTAGCGAACGTTTTAATTTCTTTGTTGATAATAATCGGGTTTCCTCGTTAGCCCTCACATCCAAACAACGCTTTCGAACTTTTAAGTCTTTGCTATGAATGAGCCAATTAGCAGGTTTGATGAACAAAGTGACATCCAACGAAACATAGAATCAGGACGAAGCTATGAATAACTAGAACGGAAATCTCCATAGAGCGGGATCTAATTGTACGTATCCCACAACTGACTGATGCTGAGGGAACATTTTTGGAGGAATAGTTCGCCTCAACAAGCAGTAATCTTCATAACTGCCAGTTCAATTTCTTGACAAACAATCCTTTTTCACACTGCATTAGCTCCTTGATATCCTCCTATTGCCTTCAAGTAATTAAACTGCATCAACTGCTCTGATCAGCTGGACACTGCGGGAGCCTTACGGCACCCGCGTAAGAAATTAGATTACGCTAACTGTGGCAAATTGTCATGCTTATATTTGTATTTTGTGACTAAGAATTGTTATTCTGAATACGCACTTGAGAGGCGGTTCGTCCCTCTAAGTGTAGTTATATATAAGACCGCGCTCTGTTCACACATCCAGCATATCGGTGTCTTCGACCAAACAACCCTTCATAGCGTGTGAATTTTACACACATGATGGAGAATGTCTTCCGCCACACGATGGTTGCACTCGAACCACGTATATTTCTAAGTGGTCTCCTGTCGGTTGAACAAGCCTCCGTAATTGCGCTCTACGGGACTGGAGTGATGGATTCCTCTTCCGTTTTCAGCTGAAAAGAAAATATCACCCCGTCCATATACAAAGTCGAAACTGCTCTTCTGTACACTGAGTGGACTCACTTGATGCATGCGTTTTCGATCGAACCCATCTCCAGTAGCGAAGCATTGTAGTAAACATACTTAGCTGATGCCATTTTTAGGTCCACATGGCCGGATCGGCTAACGACCCCGCAGCTTTGCCTGCTTTGTCAAAACAAGTTAGATGGGATGTAATAAGCTTCCAGCTAGCAGGCATCAAATGTGTCCAATATGGGTGAAAAGGAAGAAGTAAAGATTTTGTGCGTCAGGACAATTTTTTACTAATGGAGATAACATGGGTTAGTATATTTCCGCTTTGTGAAATCCATTTCTGCTAGGAAATACCGCATGACGTCAACTACTATGCAATTTTTTCGCTCCAGTGCCACACTACTCTTTGCTATTTAGTAGCCCAGTGTTGGCCTGCATGAGTGTTGTGTGGGCTTCGCCTATCTAGGTAATGCTTTCATTCCAGTGTCTATCTACATTCAGTTTTTCCTGGCCGTCCTGGCTGTGACACTGCTAGGTTCATTTTCAATGGCAGTGGAGATCAACATCACTGTCACCTACAGCAGTAAATCAGCGTTCAACACTGATACTTCATTGCCATACAACCATAGTTCATTTGAAGGCCTTACTTCAAGGAAAAGATATAAAATGACAGTAAGAATGCCCATGATGTCGATTAGCAGCCATTGCATGACTTCTCCAAATATGCCCAATGGGATAACGTGGACTGCATTGGAGAGATTGCATTGGAGGATTAAAAGAACGAGAACGTAGAGACGAATGTAATACCGTCAACCTTGTGTGAGGTTCAGCGGTTGCGACAGATGGATAGCTATTGCTAGTCGAAGTGGTTTAGCCTCATGTTCTGGATTAAGCAAATCGCTAATGCTTATTGTCAGTGAGAGGATAGATGTTTAATGCCTGATGATTAGCATACGAATAGAGCTGTGTTTGTGGTGGTTGGTACATCTCCACTGATGTCTTCGTGCCCCCGTACTACTACCCCGAAAATCGCATGGATGAGTCCAACATCGTTAAAAGTCTTAGCCTTACAAGTTACCAAAAAGCATTTATGCTCGAGTTGTTTAGGCAAATGAAAGAAATTATGGCGCCTTTTTTCACATAACACTTAAATGACCCAAACAGAAATGACTTCTAATGATCTACACGTGTTGCTGCTGCAGAGGATAGATAGAGGCTAGCTAGGAGGCTGCAAGAGCATCAGAAACCTCTGTGTTTATGACCACACCAAATGTATCTCGATTTCCTCAACCACCGCAAATTTTTCACCATGCTAACGAAAGAATACTCACTATTCTTGCAAAGGTAAAGGTTAGAGAAGGCTGGGTATTTTGTTAGATTTATAACACACCGTGCAGTCAGTAGCATCATCCTGACGCTGATGCAGTAAAACTTAGGACGTGAGTTCAAGAGCAATGCAACCGTACAAGCCATATCTGTAGGGGATAGGTTTATGTGCGTATCATAAACTTTGAAAGAAGTTTGGCTCAAAGCTCCTAGAAGATTTCCAAGGTTTTATTCAAAACTTGCGGAGATAGGAGCCGTTATTATTTAAATTCGAGATACCTACAAAGTCAGTGGAATAAGATTTCCGCGAACAGCGTTTTAAAAGGCACCTATACTTCGGTTGCGGTGTTACTCTGGGTAATAGTCGTACGTTTTTTGGATAAATGGATATTATTGTTTACTTCCGTGATAGTATTCAAAACCGCTCATCTGTATTTGTGTACATGGAGCTACCACTTCAACAGCTGATGTTCACCTGCCTGTCAGCAACGGTTTTGAAAACCTGAACAATCAACAAGAACATCTTGTAGGTGTGTTTCTGACACCAGATACGTACAGTCAGTGCTGAAGAGATCTGATCGACTTTAGGAAGGGGCTTGAAACAGGACGGGGTAAAGTTTGAAAAGTGGCATTTGGCACTTACCGAAGCAAACAATGACGACCATAAATGGTTGTCGTCTGGAGCAAATGAGACCAAGGAGCAAGATGACACAACTCACTCATGACCGAAATGGTATCTTGGAAGTTGAGGGAACCCTTCGTTACCCTTGTGAGTGAATTTGACATATTACTCTCCTCAGTTCGATGGGTCTCAGAGTGCATCCTGTTACAAAAGAACAGTGGAGGGACTGTGAACTTCATGTTTTTCTCTATGGCACATATGGGATCAATCGGAAATTTTCCTGCTTTCCCCACAAGTTCTTTGTGGTTCTGGTGAGCCACGAGAAAGTCCCGCTTAGTTGGTGCACATTGCCATCATCTTAAGTTAGTATTGCTATTTGCTTGAATAACCAATATGTGTTTGTAAGTGCAAGTGTGTGTGTGTGTAAGTGTGTAAAGTCTGCATACAGGAAGTATATTACGGTAAAAGAAAGGGGTCAGGTCTTTGATTATTTACTAAAGAGCTACCGTAAGAATATGCTATTGGTGAATGGGCATCTGACATTGTAGTTCAGTACTCAAACTAACTGTTCGGTGCCCGTCACGCCCAGGGTAGGATTTTTGGTCAACTCACCGATGAAATCCGAAACTTTTGAAGCATTGAAAAACCAAAGACGAAAGCCGATATTGAATCTCTTGTCCTAATGGTCCGCAATTCACTGTGTCGACAAGAGTGAAAAGGGATCAGTCTTACTGATTTCACTGCCAACAGATCATCACATTGGCGAACTCGCTTCAGTGAATGCGAAAAGCATGAGTTTACCGGTCATTCATATTTTTATTGAGTTCTTGGCCACCAAAGAAGTTTCAACTCAACGGGAACACAGCGTTTTCATTTTTAGTCGCTTTACCTACATGGTCTTTTATATATACACTGCAGTGCCTAAACCGTTTACTCTACCGGGTAAACTAGTAATCCAGTGAGCACAACCATTTCGTGGAGGTTGCAGTTATCCTATTCAGAGAGTTAATAAACCTGGATATTAGGCGGCTTATACAACTGTCACAAGGACGACTGTTTGTAAAACCCTTTCACCCAGGTTGCCATGACCAGAGGTATTTAGATTATATTGCTTTTTATTATATATATATATTATGTATACTGCATTTTGCGATTTTGAGGATCCTTCCTAACTGCGCGATTCTGTCTTTGGATGTGGCGCAGAAGGTATCATTTTTGAAAAGGATGCGGGAGAAGTCATAAAGAAAGACCAACATTTTTCCGCACCGTTCGATTCGGGGATGTTTACAGCAGCTCAGAAGTATATATATATTGGTGGATTTAATAGATATATTGTTGGTTCTAAAATTGTACTCAAATTAACCAAACCAGTGAAGTTTTGAGCAGTCGGTCGATTTGTATTTTCTCTGTTCTGTTTGAAAAACGACGATAAATAGGCTTTTCCAGGCACTTGAAAATCCGTTTGTCTTGAAACTAGGCCCGGTAAGATTTTTGGCTGAATCCTCCCCGTAACCGATCGATCAATCCAGTCATTCAGAGTTTTGCTGATCCAAACAACCAGCATAGAAAATCATCTACCCTACACCTACTCAAGCGTGTGACAAGACAACTCCAGAGACTTGTTTTGTGCAAACCTAAACATGTTTTCAGAATACATAGTGTTGTCACAACTTCGCATAAACTAAATTGTTCGAAAGGATGACGATTCAAGATGTTCCAAAATGACCTATTTTTTGAGGGGAGTCTTTGCAGTAATTCAAACACAGTAATTATTATTACCTTTCGGTGTTGTGAAATCTTGGGGTAAATTCAACCATGGATAAGGATTCAATCCATAGTGTGAAGCTGTAGGTTAAAAACGGGATTAAGTGGCCACCGCATTTCCACAATCGTATGCAACTTCTTAATTTCTGACGTTTGGCTTCACTATGAAGAGCAGCGAAAACACTTGCTTCACACTGGTTGTAGAACTCAATCGCAGATTTGAAGGACGGATAAGTTTCTTCATTTTTGGCTCCGCGTCAATGTTCTGGCAGAACTAACACTCAGGTGGGTTCAAACTGAGATTGTTGTCCGTATTGAGGACTGATTGCTTGGGAATCAGAATCTTGAAAGAGAGAAGAAAATTAGATGATTGTCTATGGATTCTGACTAATAACACTCTACTGCCTGTGTTCAAATGCAGCACAACAAGAATAATAGGGGTCTATGGGTGCCTGATTCTCCAAGGTATACTGCATGCCATTCTAATGCCTGCAGGTCATGTTGTTGAGCACACTTGCGCCTAACATTTGGATCCCAATGGAAGAATATTTTATCCATCCAGAAAACGCTGCAATTAATCATATGGGAGCCACTGGTCCGTTTCTGATCAAAGTATACTAGAGCCTTAACTCACCGCTTTTCCAAACGCGAGTACCTTCTTTCGGACCACTTTAGGATCACCGTGGAGCTAAACTCATTTGCAAAAACAAAATCTTTTGGACGCTAACTTCTACTAGGTTTTATTGAGTCACTATTCAAAGCTTCATAATTCATTGTCTGGTTGATTTGATTGAAGATTATAATTTAATACGCCTTAGAGTATAACTGCGTAGACATGTCTAAGATGGACAACACTCAGTTATTAGACGGTACTACCACAGTAGCCGGTTTCTTTTCATCTACATCAAGCGCCTTAACAAAGCAACAACAGAACCCTTTCAGACAACAAGGTGATTACGGTGACCTGCATGAAAAATGCGCAGTATCTACATGCTAATAACAAATACTTTTTAAATTTGTTTCAGATCGAAAGGTTAAACCGTGAGATAAGAGATGCCGAAACCCAGCGCGCTGAGCAAGACAGAAAGGTTTCAACGTTAGAACAGCGTTATCTGAAAGCTCAACAGGAAATTACCATGAGTCAAGAGGCAGTCGATAAGCTCCAAACCGAATTAGCAGTCAAGTCAGCGCAGTCCAAACAGGTGGGTTAAATATCTGGTAGTCTTCAAAGGTTTTGTAGAAGTGTAATGCCACTGAGTTACTTCAGTGGCACATAAAATATGTAAGCTACATATTTCAGAGCCACTTAAACTTTTCCAAGGTGATCAAATTCACGAGATCTTAGAACGCGCTGTTGATCATTACTCAATTCCACAGATATTACGTTGCGTAAGATGCTCAGTTTACATTATTTTCAGCAAAGTGATCTGACCAGAGAGGTATAACCTCACAAAATTCCTTAGTGACTAAACGCAAAAAATATTTTGACAAGATGTTTTGCAATTAAGTTGGCCCATCTTCACATAAATCATTCACGGAAATTCTTGTTTATCGATCGGGATGAGGATATGTACCCATTATGATGGACATTCACTGGAATACATAGTTGTTTCTTGCTGTCAGTTGCCTTTTTTAAAATTGGATAGGTCCATATGCTTTTGTCAGAAATGATAAGTTTCTGGATAGGGAAAGCAAAAGGACGTTATGAAAATCATGAATGATACCAGCAACAAATCTGAATGATGTCTGTGTTACACAGCCGTAATTGTAGGACGTGCCTTGGTGGCCGCTTGTTTTTTATTCCATGAGTCACGCTAGAGTAATACCTGCAAATCAATCTCTATCAACTAGGGATAATGACAGATTTCGGTAATACTGTTATATTTTGCGCAGGTTGAATTACATCTGTTTGTTCAAACCAGCCGTTTTACCTCTCTCTTTGATTATCGAATCATTAATGTCTCGCCCACGTTAGTCATTTTCTAAACCTATCATTAACTATACCGTGGTAGCCTAATTACCTTTGGTTTATTCTATACGCAAGCCAGATTTCTTTACTAAAACTCTACACGTAATTAAGAAACTTTTCACCAATGGTAACATTTTTTTGCTTTTCTTATTTAGTGCTGAGCAGCATCATGAAATCTCCTAACTTTAAACACGCAAAGCCAATTCATCTAGTTGGCAGTCCCTTGGTGGTTTTTTAGTTTAGTTTTAGTTTAGTTCTTTCTAGTTTTTCAGCTTATGGCATTCAAGTAGTTAGGAAAGTAGGACATTAGGTTGAACACCACAGTGTTTGATCGCGTCTTGTTCAACCCTTCTAGAATTACTGACAATGCAAGTTGATAATGCACCCTTGGTGGATCCGTATGGACTTGTCGCTTTACAGTGACTCTATGCAAAATTTCAAGGACTTATTAGCACAAATTTTGAGTGTACACATTCCTAGCCATACGTGTTTAATGTTTAATGTCTAACTCAGAATACAGATCACAGAAATACAGATTACAAAACTACAGATTACAAAAAACCCACAGGGTTTCTATGAGCAATTTTCATCAAAATTTCACGAACTGCTTCACAACTGTATCACTTTGCTATTGTATCTAAGAGGACTGCTGTAATAGGACCCGTAACTGGATGAATGAAAATTCAAAACCCTATTCTAAACGTCAGAGTTTAGAGAATTTTGTTAAGAATAACTGACTGTAGGAAGAATAGTTTATTTTATATTTCATTATCAACTCCAACAATGTAGTCTGCTTCTGCTATAGGGTCATAAAACCGTCAAATATTAGTAAAGCGCAGTGTTTTTTAGAGGATATTGAAAGAATTAGTTACTGTTTCGAGCGAAACGCTTGGTTGAAGCTGACAAAAATTATTTTTGTAAGCTTCTGCATTAATTTTTTGGGTGGTTGCACTAAGCTGTGACAGCTGTTTGGAACCAAATGGCTACAAGCAACAACGCATTGATAGGAAGATTATCAAGAATTTATGATTTCCTCTATCTCTTTTGACAGTTTTTTGTGTGCATTTGTTCATATGTCAAAAAAATCAAGATCTTCATCCCCGTTTAGCTTCATCTGACAGAAAACAAGACGCAAAACATGATGCAATAAAGCCAGTAAACACTGCACCGCACAGTTTTCCGTCACTTCGCAGCAGTCCTCAGTGGCTACGGACTCGAAATGCCCTTATTTTACTACACAATACAGTGATTAGTATTCCGATTTATGAAGCACAGATATCTGTTAGTTGCATAAAACGTACAGGCAAACCATCACTAGCTTTCCCCTTTTATGGCCCATGAGTTGGGCTAGCCAAATAAGTCCCGGACTTGAAATGCAACTACTTTAAAGGTTTAATTCTGAGCTTGTTTGTATGCTGAAGAATGGAAAATCGAAGATATATGTTTTCATAAATTTCACAAATGGTTTCTATGGCCAAGCTGTTTGCGTCTGTATAAATCGCATAATAACGACAGCCCTAGAGGCCTCACTCCAGCAAGTTGTAAACCTATTAATCAAGCTTTTCAATTACTTTCCACTCATCGTATCTGTTTTTTCCTCTGAGGGAGCCTAAGGTATGTAACAACCCTTATTTTATTCAGTATGACAAATCTTCCATAAAATTACCGGCGGGTTCTCACGCTGCACGCGATTCTAGCGGTGATGGGCTTTATTGAGAAATGTTCACACCGATGAAACCAACGTTTATTTACTTTTATAGACAGCAATCTAACATCATCTTGATCCAAGTAATCGCGCGACAAATTCACTACACCACACTGAAATGGATGAAGGGTGAATATAAGTCTCACAGATACCCAACTATTTCAGTTGCATCTTTGGTCGCAAATGTTGCTTTAGTAAGGGCGCTCCGTATTATTCTCTAGGTGGCTTGTAGTTGCAAGAGAATCGCAGAAGTTGCATTTGTATTTCCATTATCTAAACAGCCCGTCCCTTCCTGACGCACTCATTTTCATCAAAAACTTCCGGGCAAATTTCAAGCGCCGTGAAACCACCTGCCTAGGAATCCGTGACCGTTGACAATGGATTTAAAAAAAAATGCATTTTATGTTTCTATGGCTGGAGTAGCGGGGTATGCCCTAAAACCTTGTTCAGTTTTCAACAACGAACAAAAAGGCCAATGAAAAGACGCCATGAGCACAAATTCTGCATACGCGAATGGGTTTGGCGGAATCAGTGCTCCCTTTTCGTCAGCAGCTGAAGGAAGGAAGCTGAAAGTTTTCTAGCTGTCTGTTCTCAAAGGTGTCACTAAGATGCTGCGAACGTTAGCAGCACTTCTGTTCCTCCTAGCGCCTTCATGTAGAATGTCAATTTAAGTGACTTAATTTAAATAAACCGGAGGCGGTAACTCCGTATATTGTAACCGGTGCTCATATTCAACCCAAAACATCCGAAGCATACCGTGTTTTCCTTCATTGGTTACTATTTTTCTGATAAGTGGGACTCTACAGATGCTGTTGTTTATTGGTTTAAAAAGTCATCTTTGATCTTTTTTAACGAAATAGACATTTTATTCATTAGTTTTGCTAGTTCTTACAAATAAGTTTGTTATTTGGCGGTACTTTTCCGGAAGATAGACGACTTTTCTATACTTATTTCATATCGTTGAATACCTATTTGACAATTTTTGACTGTTATTTTTGACTACTATTTGCACAAAAACCGAGCCGTTTATCTTCTGGCCTTGGTAGGTATAGGGACGGCTGAGAACTCTATTTTGCTAAACATTATACGTTAATGCTTGATGTGCTGACACACGAGAAATCAGCCCAAAGTACCAAAATGCAAATTACGCACACTGAGAAAACCCAATATCGCACGCGGCAATAGCCCTGAGCCCCACAGCTTTGACAAACTTAACATAAATTGCCCTCTAAGATTGCGAAAAGTTGATAAGCAAATTGATGAGCCAATCGTTATCGAGCGCTTGGACCCTGAAGTAGACGTTGTGAATGCCGAAGAGGAATTCTGAGGGCAGATATGGATGAAATAAATATATTAATTACTTCACAAAGATGGATCACTAGACATTTTAGGTAGCAAGTCTAGTCTTGTAACCAACAAGCAATCTAGGTTACTCAACTTTAACACTAGTAATTTAAGGTTGAAATATTTAGTGGCCATGAAAAATCCTTATTGTGGGTGTCCACATTTCGTTAGAATGGAATTCAAATGCATCCCTGGTGTAGACCGATCGGACAACAATCCAGTCCCATTTTTACGTATCAGGCTGTGGAAGGCTAAATAAATAGAACAGCTCAGGCAAACAAACGACGATCACAGTACGATTTTTGTTACTGTCTTTGTAAACTGTCTTTTTTCCTTTTGGCATTGGCCCAATGTTCCATCCACAGTATACTGAAATTTTGCAGGAATAAACCAGTGTCCTGAGATCAGGAATTAATCGTGAATCCAAAGATGCGAATGGTTGACGGCCCGTCGAGATAAGGGTGCACAAATTTTTTATTCAAACGTTCAGCGGAGAGCTAATTAGCCTGGCAAATTCTCTCCTCTTAATGACAACGCAGTTCACGGAACAAAACACGTTAGTCATCTATTTTGCGCTGTATACCGAAATTTGCTGAGGTTTGGAGCCAATTTCATAAACAGGTCGTCAGAAATTGTTTTCTGCAATTATTGTAAAGTAAGAATGCTGTCTTAAGACAATGCACGTAACTTTGGCATTTTTCTTCTAGGTCACTGAGCCCGTAAATTTTTATTGCAATTGGTTAGCTTTCTAGTAACCGTAAAGTGTTTGCACTTCAGTTAGCCTGCGGAATTACTTATCATGGCCCTGCTTGGTACCACAAAATGAATGATAACTGCATAAATTTATCAAAGGATATAGAAGTAAACCAGTTTTTCTTTTCTTTTACCGCTTACGTTCCATTCCTTCATCCGACAAGCATGAAGAACGATTACGTTTGCTACAAACTCGTCTAGAAAACACAGAAGAAGAATTACTTAAGGCCAAGCATGACGCAGTCAATCATTTTCGGATGCAATCCCTTCTGTTGGACAACACAACAGCAGCAACCACAACAGATGACGAATCTCACGACGAATTCCAAACAGCAGATGGGCGGGTGGCCGAATACCAAACGAGTCCGACGAAGATGAGAGAAACCTATGAATTGGATACTGACCATGACGAATCTGTTAGCCTTGGAGATGCGGCAAAGGGTTCGGAAGACAATACGTCAACCACTCAGACAACTAAATCTACAGTGATAAGTGTACCAAAGCAAATTTCTTTCAAGTACGTTACCGGGGAGGATTCCGACATTGGCCATTACGTCGATCGTGCCAGAGAGCTGGAAGGTGAACTGGAGGAGCTTAAGCATGAGTTAGTCAGGATGCGAGAACAAGAATCGTTGAACGACGACCATATCGCCAGACTGTCTTCCACAGTATGTTTACAGTAGTCTTTTTTCTCTCTAATCTGGATGGCGATTTCCACCTGATCTCTGTTGAACATCGTAGAATACTTCAACCTTCTCAACCACAAGATCATCGTAGTACTGTAATCCATTCGGAGTTAACTGGCAGCTAAGATACTTGTGGAAAAAGTTTTTAAAAAAGAATACTTATTCTCCTACATACATTTTTTTGCGTACGGCTTGATACTCATTTGAAGATTTTGCCGAACGTTTAAGAAGGAAGGAGTAGTCGGCACTTCCCTGTGTGCCTGGTCCTTATTGAGATTTCTCTGATAGATGAAAAAGGTATTGGTTGATTCATACAAGAAACTCAACCCAAAGCAACCGCACCTTTGAAGTTCACTTATCATATGAAGGATTAGACTTTTGTTCGTAATGACTGCGGGTTGCTTCATTGTCCACTTTACCGTTGAAATGTTCCAGTGACCTTTTTTTAACTATCAGTGTGGCCTACGCACAGCCACTGTTGAGTTCCATGAGACTCTTTAAAGACGACGCAAATAAATGTTTGTAATGAAATGATAAAAACACCTTTGCGCAATAAAATATAGGCATGCCGGATTGTCAACCAAAAAGTAGGAGCATTAAAAACTTGAAAAAATAGCCAGTAGCGACTGTGTAGCCGTTCTAAGCAAAACGATTCAGGGAAATTTAAATTCTTCTGGTCAATTTTTGAAAACTCTTCTGCTAACTATATACGTTTTGCCGTTTTCTCATACAAAAATCAAGGACTTATGACCGCTTGACTTGACTGCTAGTCAAGTTCAGATGACTGACTGCCCATCTGTTCACTGGATGCGAGCTAGTGCTCCGCCCGGCTAAGCTTTCTGCCATCTGATTCCACCATTCCTGTCTGTCATTCTGAGGGAAGATGGAGATTGAGTAATTTTGTTACTGGTCGTGTCAGTTTCTATGAGTATCCAAACTGAGCACTTCCAGAATTTGGTTATTACGGTACTCTAGTTTTGTGATCTACCACATTCCAGGCGCGTGTATGTCCCATACCCACATTTTAAGTAAAGGATGGACGACACATCAGAGTATATTTCACAGTACCCGAGCCAATTCTGAACATTTATGACTTCCAAATAATTTACCATCACAGGAACTGTTGAGGGTTTCGATGGTGTCGTGAAATGAAAATGTACATTCCATACCATTTTTGGGGGAAAATAAACTGGGATATTGCATTCGCCTTTATGCGGTCAAAAGTAAGGTGGGCACATCACGGTTACAAAAGACAGGCCACTCGGTGTTTGGCTGTTTAGGTTGAAAAAGTATGCAGTCCATAAACTCCAATCTGGGTTTCATCAAGAGGCTGAAGCCAAGCCGAAAAAATTTTGCAGACCTATTTGTCAGTGTTATCAATCATAAGTGATGCAGATTTCATGAATTCCTATGGCATTTGGAGGTGGCCAATGGCTGAAGTAAACCCACCTTAGGTCCGCGTATTTTGAAATCCTTGTATAATTAAGGCTTCATGTGGCTTACTTACCCCCATTTATAGACAATATAATTAAAGTATGCTAGAACAAACCGTAATTTAAGAATCAACACTGTTAATAAGACGTCATGTGTGACTACTCCAAGCTATTCTGATGAATATTACCAAAAATGGTGTATAGGTTTGAATTAATTGCCTCTTGGAATGTATTCGAGATTTTTGCAGTCAAATGAAGTGAAAATCAGAATCACCAAAAATTGACCTCACGTGATTTTTTGTTTTACAAAGTTCTGCAAGGCCTGTATTTTGACAAGTCGGCATACGTTGACATAATCAATTCTACAGTGTCACCGAAGACTTAAAGCAATTAGAATGAAAGCCAATCAGAGCAAGGAATGGTCTATCAATCTTTGGATGAAACGGGTTTTTTAACTGGAATTCATTACTTGCTTCTCGCTTTACACTAGTTACGAGTCGTTTTTGAGATGAAGTGTGTCGATAGATTTACCCACAGTGGACCTAAAGGGTGCTCAGTGGTCTCGCTAAATGAATGTGTTTGCCGGGTTAACATGATATAGCGTGGTCATCAAAGTGTGAATTACGTAGGACACATTGGAATCGAATGACGTAAATTTATAAAGCGGTGATCACCTAACACTAACGTTTTGTCACTCGTTCACTTCGTTGTCACTTATAGGTAGAAAATTTGTTACGAGAGTCAAACGAACGTTTACAGAGTCACTTGGAAGAGCGAATGCTTGCAATGGAACAAAAACGCGAGTTGACTCTCGAAATGGATCGCATTAAACGCCAATTAGAAACGAGCATAGCCGAGCGTGAAGCGGGGCTTTCAGAGAGTAACCGGTTACATCGGCAACTATCTGAGCTGGCTGTCACACTGCGTCATACTCAAGCACAGCTTGTCACTGCTCAACTGACGGCTTCTGCAGCGAATGCAGCCATGGCAGCTTTGGCCAAGTTCAGTCAGGAACACGGCATGCAAACAGCAGTTGATACCCCAGTGGGGTTTGAAAACAAATACTCTCCTGGACAACAAAATATGTTTATTAGTAAGTTCCAGGTTATAAACAATAGGCTTCAATGTTCTAGTTTGATCATTTCTGTGGGAAATATCTCTATTAAAGTTTTAAAGAAGCTGAATTTTTCCTAAACCTTGATATCAATTTCAAATCACTTAATTTTAACTTTTTCAGAAATAAGAATCCTGGTAGAACTAATTTTGCACTACAATTTAGCTGGTATTACATTTGTTTGTAGTAATGTATTTTTGTCCACAAAGTCCAGTTTTCCAATATGCTTCGTAATCTTTTTTCTTGGGTAAGCAAGCCAAAATCTGGTGCGCCAGCTTTTTACGAATAAACCACGTGGCTGTCAGATTCGTCGTAGCAACGCCTACGCTGCTTTCAGTGATCTATCTAAGTGAATTGGCAATTCGTACGCTTAGTGCAGGGTTTTTCCTGAGACGCTGACGACAGACCGACTTTCAGCTGAGAAAATGAGAATTTCTTATATCCCGTTTTATCAAACTCGGAACAACTTGACACTACCGTCTGCCATAATTATCTGATTTCAGCACCGACCAGTCCCGCTAACCCAATCAAAGTCCTTCCACAAGTGGTTCCAAATCTTTGGATGACGGCGCAACAAACACAAGACGAAAAGCAAGTGAGTCTTCGATGAATATTTTCGTAACACAGGGCACTATTTTTTCCAATTTCGTGTCAAAAAAACGGACAACTAAAACCTGACGTCAAAGAACTTCAACGTCAGTTTCGATTTTGATCCTAGTTACTGTTTGCAGACTGCGAGTTGAATCATGTTTTCAAGGTTTTAGTGGGTGTGCAGGCAAAATATACTTTCCATCGTAATCTGGCTGGATAAGGAATAATGCGGAATATTTTTTTGGGTTTTAATATGTATTATCTATTTAGTAATATACAATATCCTTTTGGGATGCTATAGTCCTCCGCCTATCCAAAGCGAGAAATACTGGAATTTTATCGTTTTTCATCTGTCTAAAGTGTTTTAATAAGTCTCGTGTCACCTGAAATGTAGACCCATATCTGACTTGCAACTTGTTAGGGTTGTGCAAAAACCTACACATGGCTCTTAAGAGATACATTATTATGAATGCTGATATAAACAGTCGACTAGTAGTGTCACAAAGAACACTCAGTGACCACTTCAGATAAGTAAAATGTGGTCTTCTTTAAAGAGAAAGTGATCCCATAAGTATTTCTTTTTGGGTAACTAGCTGTCTTTTAATTCAAACATACTCTAGTACAACTGAGACATCACTATTAGTCTTTTGACCTAAATAGCGGTTGTTTGCTAGGGTACTCCGTCGTCTCATTAGAAGAACATTTTCCAAACTGGACTAGCAATATATATAAAATTTGTTTTCACTTTTTGATTGGCAGTTCAACTAAAAGCATTATTATTCTTAGTGACCTTTTTGAAAAGCATGAAAACCACTTTCTCGGAATAAGAACAGAATTCTGAAGCAAACTGCGGTATACTTTGCGCAGTGTACGTATGCTTCCTGCCTGTTTGGTGCGAACCGACAAATCGGTGCTAAATTGGGCTCTCGGCATAGCATGCAGTTTACAGTGCTGCGGAAGAATATACACCAAATCGATTGCCAAACAGACAATGTATTTCATTATTGAAGTGTTTTACCACAGATGATTAAGTTAAAATAGGCGGCTTCCATTTTCTTACCAAAACGTAGTACATTTGGAGACAGTAGGTACAAAGTTGCACTTATTGTTCAAAGATTGAAAGAAGGTCAGAATTTCAAAATGGTCAGGTTATTTCTGTTTGTCTAACTCCATGGCTATGTATGAAATGTAACTGTGAAAGCCTTTTCACAATCGGACAGGTGTGTAAAACTGGGCTTCTTATAGTACAACAGATTGTGGCCAGCGGACAAATGATCCTAGATGAAGTCGTCATCAAACATTCAAAATCTTGCAAATAAAGTGAGAATGATGGTAGGTCATTGAGTTTCATGAAACCTGAAAACACAGGATAAAATAGTATTTCACTGTTAACATGACGTTTTTCAATACGTAAAATGTGCTACTGAAGAAACTCAACTGAAGTTTTTCGGACCTCATTTAGGCGTGTATGAAATTTTTCTTCTTCAGGAAACCGCTACTGAAAAATTCATCTTGATAACGTTATTTTGGTTTGTAATATTGTCACTTGTCTTTCCTATTTTTGCAGACATACTTAGCATAAACTGGATTTCTTATACTTCACTTGTCCCTAGACTATCTGTCATAACCAAAAGGTGGCACCTTAATTCCCTAAGCAAGCAAAAATATTGCCTGTCATTTTTTCGTTGTGCAGTCTTGTCACTACTCATATATTCCGATAATAAACTATTGCGTTCTACAAGAAATATCTGATAAATTTGAGATATAAACTGGTATCCAAACTGAAACTGCATAAAGAATTTTGTCAAATGTTTTGAGAAAAAAAGATCTTAATGTCCACGCAACATAAGGGCAGGCCTGAAAGTACAGCTAACTCACTCACATTTCGCTGCACGATCAACTGGCGAAGCATGCGATCGGAGCACCCCGAACGGATTTGTAAATCGAAACATTCAAAGCTTCATGCTGGAGTACGTCCGGTTGTCCATTAAAAGGCATTGGTAACAAACCAACAGGATAAATTGGTTCGCTTTATTTTCCTTTGTATCAGCAAACATCTTGACAGTTGAGAAGCCTTTGAAATATACTGTTGCAAGTTCTGAAACGGTCAGATTCTCCGTGTATGATCTATTTGTCCTTGGCACAACAAAATGTTGGATATGTTGAGGGTGTTTATGTGTGTTTTAAAACACCTCGTTTTCTTTGCCAACATAAATAATGATATCAGAGAAGAACATGTCCTGCGGACCTTCACTGATAGCGGTTGTCGTAGAATGCCGTGCCGACTGAAACAATCTTTGCCTTAGATGACCGGTTTATTGGAAAAAAACTATTAATGTCAAGGAAAACTAATATTGTTTGCTGTTAAAAAAATTAATTTTGACGACTAGGGAATGAAAAAATTGTGACGTGTTTGGGGTATATGATGGTGAATTTGTGAGGCAGCGATCGTATAAAAGTTCGAAGCTAAATATGAAGCTGAGTCCTCTTTGAGAGAATAACAGGTCGAAATAACTATTAAGCTGAATGAGTATTAGGTCACATTCGTTGTGCTTCAAGAGTAGCGGAATACGAGTTCACTTCCTTTGGGCCTATAAACGTGTGTTACTATTTTGTCGTACTCTGTTTCTGCATTATTTTTACTCAAAGTGTCTACAAATATTCAGACTCATTAAAGTCTATATCTAGCAATGCCGTCACCCTTGAAAAAGATATTTCTCACAACAGATTTATGTGGGCTCGAATTTAAAGGCTTGGAGCAACAAGCTCAGGGAATGTCTCCTACTGACTCACTCACCAAAGCCGGTTTCATGCCCACATCCTAAGGTATGTTATTTCAACGCCAAACTTGCTGATCATCCAAGCTTGCAAACGACAAAACAGCTGCAAACAAATGGTCATGACTTCATTTGCGACGGTCAGTCACTTCTGCTACCCTAGTCACAGCTAAAGGTATGGCAACAAAATTCGACTTCCAATAAATTATTCGTAATTCTCGCCATTCTGTGCGCAATGCTGAATAAAAGAAAAACGTCTCGGACGTCCGACTGGAACTTTGGTAATGTTGCCTCCACGAAGGCTAATGAAATGTTAAGTGCTCTGCTCCTATTTTGTTTGGTCCATCCGTATACATATTACTGTAGTTAAACCGAGTCCTGTTAAACGTCAGATTTCTCATCGTCCATATCCATGAAGTAAGATGTATACGTAGCCACAAATGTGCAGTTCTTCGCTAGTTCCATTCTGAAGGGAGAATTCAGTTGCGTACTTTAGTCAGCATTTTGTATATGACGATATGAAATAGCGGATTCAGGGAGAAAAAATCCGCCATTAATTACTCCGCTGTCCGCCATGAAATTGACCATTGAAATGAACTGTCTAATTTGTAGTTGTTGCCATTGCTTATTTGAGTTTTTGAAAGAAACAAGTGTGTAGGGAGCACCTCTGACTCTTTTTAACCGTTACAAAGGCCTGGAATCCCCTTGCTTTCAAACAAGCATGGACAATCCTCAGAAGCTCTGAAGATGGGTGAGAGAGGGGTTTTGTGCACATGAATGTACGAAAAACAAGAGGGCTTTCCTTCATGTTTTTTCCGGTTTTTATTTGTATGCCGTCTTCATCATTGACAATAGTTGAATTGAAGACAAAAAAGTTAATATGTTGGGATTTATTGGAACAGAAACTTTAGTATTTAGTAGCAGGTCGTGTTCTGTCAGCCGAGCAACGAGCACGAAATTATGAAAACTGGCGTTTTAAATAGCCAGCTAATGTCTCATTAGCCAAAATCCAAGGAAGAAGGCCAATATAATATGTCCCGTTTTCAGTTTATTTTCAGGAGGACAAAGGTTGTGCCCTATTCCATATATGTACCGAGAACAATACTTTTGATATCGTGTTTATACTCGTATACTCGTAAAGTGTTGTCTGGCAAGCTTAGCTTAAACAACGAGCAAGATATACTTAGCTTCCTTTCATATTACAAGCTACGACTTCGCACCGATGACAATCTCACAAGTCCAAATCTGAATGTGTTTGTCAAACTTTCTGATGAAACTTTTTGGGTTGGTGAGTCTTTGTGCATCTGGCTTTGTGCCGTGTTCTACACTTTAGGTGTTTGCTCGGCCTACGACAATAGGCTCCATTAGAATGCAGTCGCGTAATGTGAGAGATGATCCCTCATCAAGAGATTTCTCATATACGAGGGGGTGGTTTTATCTTTGTACCGGGATTTTGATTGTGTCATGACTTCTACACTAAAGCGTAGTCAGGCGCCCCCTTTTCAGTTGAGATAAAGCCGGTGTGTTAGCCTGTATGTGCATGCAAAAATTGATCTAGTGTATTTATTATTACGGCAGAGGGGACCGAAGGAAAACGCAGTTACATTTTTGCTCTCCATCAGGCACAATGTCTAATGAAATGCTTATCGTTCACTCGGGCGCTAGTAAACCCCAGCCATTCACCTGACCGCTACCGCATGCATGAGGTTCAGGATGGCGGAAGCGACTTCACTTAAGTCAGCAAATTCACGAGGTAACAACAATGAGCCATCTGTAGTTCACTCATGGGATCACTCTAGTTGGCTTACAATTGGTACGTGAGAAATTAGCAGTTTTAATTCACAATGCTACGGAGCATCTTCGATTTCTTAATAAATTCCTAACACGTGCGAGCAAAAAATATCCAAAACCGGTCTACTTAAAACCGAAGGCTTCTAGGGCTTTGTAAACAAGGTCGGTAAATTGAGGAGACCCGTCAGATAGGCTATGGATTTCCTCCTTTTGGATCCGGTTCGGAAATCTGTTTTCCTCGATCGATCTGAACAAACAAATAATGAACGGAGTTACAAATCATACACAGTGCGCTTACTGCTCAAAACAATCTGAAACAAGAAATATACTTAGATTGGCAACCTTTCAAGATGATTTTTTAGAAGAGCGGCAAACTAGCGGAATTATTATAAGTGCCCTACAAGGCATACGGATTTATGAAAGAGGCACTTACCATATGGTGGTGGTCATAGTACCTTGGTGGGGCATTTCATGCTGTCCACATTGGATTTTCGGTTTATATCTAGACAAGATATTGCATTATGTTTTCTGCTTGACCAGTCATCACTATCTTCCTGAAATCGTGTTTTATTTTATTCAGCTGCGTGACCGCTAAACATTGTCAATAGAGTGTATCAAGAAATGTTATGGTCAGCCCACTGATTAATGAGTAGTTTTTCGCCGAACGAAGGAGGAGATTTCTAATAAGTCTTAGACCTTCATTATTCTGCTGGTATTTCAAATTTTTCTACATCGGTAAATATTATTTAGGCGAGAAATCTATAACCTCAGGATTCGGCCGAAATATATATATTGCTTCATGCCGCCGTCTCTGAGGGTTGTGCAATGACCGCTGTCACTCTGCAACAGTTAGTCAGAATTAGTCTGACGGTGACAAGTATCAGGAACCTAATGACGGCCATTCAGTAGGACTTTTAATTAAAAACGTCGTGGAATGTCACACGAGTTCTCACAGAAACGTGGTACCATTCGAGTTTCGCTTAATGAATTGTTGAATAAAATTATGTGGACTTAAAAATGAATGCACCTATAAAGTGTTTGTGTGTTATCTATTCTTTCATGGTGTTTTTGAGCCAAAACACATATCCCTTTCACAAAGTTCTAGCGTTGTCTCTTTGTTTGTCCTTTATTTTTAAGCCGAGGTACCAAGACCCAAGTTTTCCAGTTTACACAACGTCAAGCCTTCTGTCTGGCAGCGCACAGCTGGAGAAAGCCCTGCCGACGAATGAGTTACAAGAGCTTCTCATTGCCCAGGGTTTATATGGTTCATCTGCAAACCACTCACATCTCCTTGGCGGAGATTCTATCCAAACGCAGCCGCAACAACAAGAACAGCTTTATGTCAACGATATTACCAGACTGTTAGGTCAACAAAGCATAAAATCGGAGCATCCGAACATTATTCCTGAAGCTCAGACAAACGCTGAGGCACTGGCTGTACTGATACAAGATCAGCTAAATGCAATCAATGACGAGATACAGTTGATTCAAGTAAGTACCGAGGAAAGCCAACTCTGAACTCCCCTATTTATGGTGGACGCATCATGTTTCGCCGAAATACCCGCAAAAAAAGCTATCAGTCAGGGGTTTCCATAAAATTTTACGTATCCACGAAGAAAACACTCACAAATTTTAGATAATGTTATAATATATTACCGTACAATGGTATCATACTGTCAGCTTGCTAGAAGCTTTAGTATGACTATTAGAAAGCCAAATTATGTGTAGTTGCTGAGGCTGTTGCTAAAGAAGCCCAGTTTGTTAATAATAAGGCAAAAATGTCAAATCATGCAAGTAGTTACGACTGGGTGTTCGGTGCACAGTATATCCAAAATAAAATAGCACTAGGGCAAGAACAGGACCTTTGCCTTATTACGGGGCCTTCCTTGAAGTTTGTTAGTGTAAAATTCTTCCGCTTATGCACGGATATATTCTTTAAATTCACAGCACTTTGCATAAATTTGCTCGGTCAGCATCCCAGAAACCCACCAGGACCAATGGTTAGCGTCTTACCCGTGTTACTTGAAGGAACATCAGTCAATTTTGTGCAGATTCCGCGCACGTTCGACTAGGTTTGTAGGTTATCTGTAGTGCTAAGTAAAATTATTGCAGTTGTCTGACCTGGCACTCACTTTGTTCTAAATTGATGCATAACCACTAATGAAGAAACCCTCATCTTAGGATACTTATAGGTTTTTGGCTGAACAGTGTGGTTCAGGAAACGTTTTGCTAGCTTACAAATATTATCTACCGCGAATTCCCACTTCATGGCATGAGTAAAGCCATTTTAACTGTTACAAACTCAAGGCCTTCTGATTAATTTTTGGTCTAAGGGTGAACCAGATTCATTGCGTCTCCTAAAGGACAACCTGGGCAGGCAACAGACGGATCAAAAGTGGTTGAGCTCGAGCGAAAGTGATTTCTAAAATAGACCTGATGGCTAAGAATATCCGCTGTGAACCGAACCTCGTAGCAAGACCTCACTTGATATTCTATCCATAGCTGGGTCACCCTGATTCTTTTTCCCAATATTGCTTGGTTCCGATACCAGCTTAAAGCAGTATACTAATGATCAAACGTGCGAGCATTATATGATCAAGAAATGATGAGCGCCGTAACTGATAAAGATTTGATTCGGATATTATAGAGCCGTTTTGCGGTGCTAGGGGACGTCATCAGGCGCTTGATGTTGTTGGCTTTTTCAAATCTATGTCGAATAAAGTCTTTACCTTCGTGTCTGATAGCTTACAACCTCTTAGTTCGTATCCGTCAATAAACTCCACAATCGAGGAATCGTTTTTATCTTCGGGACTTTTTTGCGTTCCAACAATGCGCCCAAAATGTCAGAAAAGCCAGAAAAGTAGGAAAAAACCTAACTTTAGCTCAACATATGACTCGGTAAATTCAGAAAAGGGGACCCCGAACTCGACAAGCTGAGTGATTTTCTTTATGCAACCAGATATTCACGCGAATTGAGCAATTAATTGATTCCTTAGAGCTTTACGTAGGACCGTGCGTGCTTAATAGATAATTCGCGAATATTTTTCGGGCAAACTTGTAATTGGTTTTCGGGCTGGCAACTCACAAGCAGGACACCACAATAGAACTGGAAATTAGTTAATGGACGTGTGTCGGGATTTAGTGACATTTTGAAGCACACCTATCACGAGGAAATTAGCGAAGCGCACTAATTTTCGAACTACTGTCATGTTAACAAGAGAGTAAACTGCACCTGTCATTTATGATATTCTTCAACTGACTTCTGTGGGAAGGCTGCCTTCAGTTTCAGTTGACAAGGTATTCAAAACATCCTTATGCACTACTCATAAACGTCTTGAAAGGGCTTTGACGAAGCACTGCTGGTTTTAGCTCTTAGGGCTCACCAGGTGGGTGTTTTCTCAAAGTTTCCGTCATCCTTATGTTCTACCTGAACAAAAGTTGTACACATCTCGCGAACCTAAATGATTTAGAAATAAGTTTCCTAAAGCGTTAGGGCAGTGTTAGGGACTTTGCCTACATGAAATCTCAAAGAAGGGCAAAATTAGAATTAGGTTGTCAAAGATGTTTTAACGAACTTATGAGCAGTACTTTATGCCAAGAAATCGTAATAGGACACAATTTTGCCAGTATTCTGCCACACAAAAACGGTATGTTAATTTATATCATCTCTTGGACCCATGATTACTTTGACTCCACAGTGCACTAATCCAGTCAGATCGCTACTTATGCTTAAAACTTGCTCATCCACTGAAAACGAATGTGACATTCACTTGTATACTAATACATCGACTGAAACAAATCTGTCTGGAAGTGAAATTACCTATATTAGGCAAATAATGAATACCGAACAGGCTTCAGCGAACATAGGTCTTAGCCAACCAGCCTAACTAGAATAAACAAGCCAAGGATCGAAACAAATGACACGGTGTATATATTCGTTACTAGCAGCGCACATCTGAAAGAATCGGTTGCGTATTCTCTAGTTTCAACATTCGCACCACTTTTCAAATGCACAACACACTGCAGAGACCTCTGAGTCCAACGAAAGATCCCCGTAATCCCAATGACCGTCTCAACTGTGCTTATAGGGCTGATTGCATTGAATGTGACTGTGTTTGCACTAGGCAAACAAGCTGACAATTGAATGTTTGAAACAACAAGCATAAAATGCACTCTCCGGCCAAACCTAGAAACGCAAGTGAGTTAGACAGCTGTGGCATTCCGTGCATTTAATGAAGGCCACGGAGTCAAGTCTGATAATATGCAAGCACTGCAGCAGACTCTTGACAAAAGTTTACTACGCTGAATCAGTGGCTTTTCACATGCAGTCTTGGGGCGTTAACGGTTCCGTGTGTTGATTTGTCCGTGGTTCGGTCCGGCACAACCTATCATACAAAGGCGAATCAGGAGCTACAGGCCGCTTGTGACACGACATCTCAGTTTATAGTTCAGATGTGAAACAGGCACACACACACACACACTCAAGTCTCAGGTCACATGACTTTCACACCAGTTACACCACACACGACACTATGATGACCATTCTTTGGCTAGCCACGCTGGCAGTGCTTTAGCATCAGCTATTTGTTCTTTGATAAAGACCATACTTGGAGGTCGAAAATTCATTTAGCTTAGTTTCATTTAGTATATCCGCTGCCTGACTGGCATTAAGTTATTTTACTGCAATCTGATCACGAGGCCTTTGTGGGAACCCTGTTAACTCAAGCTGTATTTGAGTGATTACCGCGGTTTCACTACGATACAAGTCACCTATTCACTTCTAAGGTTACATTTGAGGATGCACATGAACGCGATTTGTAGACTACTTAGGGTATTCAGAATAATAACATCACATTTCTCACTCAGCTCTCTACCATACGGCAAGTCCTGGAGGCCGTTTCCAGTCGTTTAAAAATTTGTTGCAAATTTTACGTTCGTGTACATTTTGGTTCTTATTGTTCAATCGAAATAAAAGGACCGTAAACACCTGCACTTGCCAGGAATTCAAACTTCCCGCTTAACTTGATTTTTCGCATCGTCTTGATTTTAGAAGGAAAAAGCAGATACAGAGCAGCGGGCAGAGGAACTGGCAAGTCGCGTGGAAACTTCCCAGCGTCGGCTCGATGGGCATCCGGTCAGTACCGCTAATCAACAATTTCAAGGAGCACTAAATATTCTTCCAGAGAGACCAGCCATAAATCGGACCGGGGTCGCTGGCTATGGAGATGGTGATTTAAGAGATGGTCTGTTAGCTGTCGGGGACTCTGTAAACATTCGAAAACACGTAAGCAAAATGCATCTGATGATATGAATCATGTCTGAAAACATCAAGTTCGCTGAAAATCTGCGACATTATCATGGAAACATCCGATTATTAATGCCATTCTATGTTGTCAGGCCTCAGCTATCAGGGGCACTAACTTCCTTAGACATCAGATAAGGAAGAAGGTTTACTTTTCACAATAATTAACTTAGAGACAAAAAATTAACTACTGTAAACGTTTATAACGAGAAAATAGACGTAAATCACTCTACATATTCTCAGCTATTCTGCTAAAAAGAATGCTGATAGCTTAGGTAGCGTAGGTAGTCAATAAACTGTCCCTTGAGCTGGACAGCTCAACTGCAAACGCTTCGTCACCAACCTAGGTAACTCATCATTAAATTTTGTGGGGCGGAGAGCAGGGTTACGTCATCGGTTGAGCCTTGCTGGGAGAGCAACTGAAAAATAAGACGTTAAGTGTTCCGTATGCTGAACGGGGTTTTGACTGCATTTAGCTCAACAAAGGTGAACCTTATAAATAGTGTTCTTTTATTCTATGTTCAAATCAATATAGATCATCAAGATCTGCAGCAGGACTACAAGAAGACGCAATGGAGCCCAACGCAATTCCTTCTATTTTGTTAGTTTACTGCCTTCCTTTCAGAAAAGCCAAAAGTCATCCAGAGTTTCAGCTCAAATTATTAGATTTGCGTGGAATTCGGCGTTGACATTTTCTGGATCGGTCCACCAAACTGCATTTTTTGTTACAGACAAGACAGACCGTTCAGTGTAATATGATAATTTATACACTAAACACTTTCTGCAATAACATTCGGAACCTCTGAATGGGCATGTCTGGTAAAAGCAGAATAATGGGCAATAATTCTTTACTACACTATATCAGCACTTGGCATCCAAAACCCCACATAAACTAAGTCCACAAGAATATAGCTGACAGTAATGCTAATCGACCTGAAGTGCAAGCTCCAAAGATAGGTATCTGGAGAAACAAGTATGCAATTGCAGTTCGAATATAACATAGTAGAGTCCAGTTATTTCGGCTATCTAAGCTACTTGCCTCTTATTTAGTCTGCCGATTACCGTGTCACTGTGGGGCGCTTAAGTTAAGAGAACAGAAACACGCCTAGCGGAACACCTTGCTGAACACCTTCCGAAATGTGCAGTACTAGTGTTGTCAGGTAAAACAGCCATCAGACCAGTGGTCATCTCGCAAACCTTCTTCATCGATAGCGGAAATCTGTCCGATACAGTCCACTAGACAGACCGCAAGACTCCGCTACTGTTTGCGTTTCGCGATTCATACTTGAAGGTTTTAGTGTTATGTGAAGCGCACTGTTGATATCACACTACTGATAAAACGCCGTTCACCTAAATAGCAGAAGTCTGTTGAGAAAACGGGTCCAACTACAACGTTTATTTTAGTAGCGTTCTACGAGCGGTTATTCGTCAAATCTCCGATGGGATACGATGGTGACTAGCCCAATACACATGACTGGTTAATTCTCTTAGCCGGTTACCACAGATAATATCAAACCATTTCCACTTGTTTTCTTTTGTTTCGTCCTTTCACAAGTGATTGCGTATGTACAAGGATTTGGCACGGAGTCTACTTGGGCTATCGACGTGTGTGCGAGAAACTCCCATTGTAACAGAACGAGACCACCCTTTCAGTAACCTTACCGGAAAGCAAAAGGCTACAGTATTTACGGCGGCATCAGTTCATAACAGTCAATGGTTCAGATCAACGTGCAGTTACTACAGCTCTGAGGTGAACATCCAATAGACGATCCAAATAGCTGGTTTACAACATTGCTGTTCGTATAACCCACCCCGGCATCAGAGACAAAGTGCAGTAGAATCATTCCAAAGCGGCTAAATATGCCCCTCCAAATTTGCTCCAACTGTGTCCACAAAACTAGACCTTCTCAACGTTTTGATGCACATGCATGACATGTGCAAATGTATTCATTTTGCGAACAGGCACACACCGAACAAAACCTATCACTCTAATGGGACTCTGTCAAAGGGATCACTAAGAAGTCTCTCAAATGACATAAAACTTCATGAAAGTCATTTTTCCTTTCCATGTTTAAGTGGATCTACTTCGCAACAATTTAAAATACCTCACAAAATGATGGCTTGAATCCGCTTGGAATAATACGGGTAAAATCGGCCACTGCCATTAAAAGAACAATCAAGTTGACAAAACTAACCGCTAATTTTGGAAACTCTACGCAATTTCGGCCCAAAAATTAGCGTTTGGATATACCACATCCTAAACTGCCCATATAGATATACATAGATATATTTACACAGATATACATACAGTTTATCATGCATGTAATCGTTCGCCTGTTTCGGCTACGCTGTTCACAACACACTTTGGGGTTTGAATATTTCAGATCACACTTTACGATATTTTGGTATGTTTTCCAAGGCTTGCGGTATTTGGAATAAAACCAATACATAGTAGTGGCATATTCAATCCATGCGCTGGGCATTTCCGCTTGCAAATGAGTCAGTCTTTCGAGTAAACAACCACTAACTGTGGCGGAAAGTGTTCATGCAGTTGTTGAGAGACCAAAATTTCTTTCTTTCCTATTTGATTCCATTCACATTCGTGTAAAAACCATGCTCAGGAAGGTATACCTGGCGTAATGCAACTTGTGGATGCCTACATCCGTCAGTCCGCTGGCACCTTTTTTGACGCTTTGAATTTCAATGTTGGCGTACTCTATATCGTAGGTTTCACATCAGTTCAGCCTTGGTTCATACGGCCCAATTCAATGTCCACTCTTTTGCTCAGTTAGAGCGTTTTCAACTGGTGCCAGATGTTAATCGAATATGACAGTCGGTTATAAAGGGAGGGCCCCAGTTATGCAAAGTGCCAACACTTTAATTTCCAAGTTATCCGTTGCAGAACAAACAACCCGTGAAAAGGACGTGTATTGTTTAGCGAAATACACTCATTTGCATACCGAGTTGGTTTTGAGAGGTGACTCACTTGGAATCCAGCTGAATCTCTCGTTCATTATGTTTCGTGCAGTTTGGGTTCAAGCAAAACATAAGGTTGACAGAAACTCGGGAACTGCGCCTACCCGATGAGCCACAAAAACGGCGGACCTGGCCGTGGGCTATCGAAGAGTTTTCAGCAACCTTATGAGTAGTGTATTACGTGTTTCCGTTATTTGAACGGCTTGCGTTTGAAGTAAACATAAGCCTTACTGCTCAGTGGGCAAAAATACCGTTCACTCACAGTTGTTCGGGATACTCTTTCTTCATGCACACTAAAGATTTTTGGAAAAGGCTCATGGATAGCAGACATTTCGAACAATTAATAACTATTTCGACGAAATCTACTGCTAGTCTACAGCATTTATTGTACTTTAATTAAACATAAAGAAGTCTTTTTAAATTCTTTGCCTGGAGTTGCGCCGTTAACCAATAATGTGTTAAATTAAGATTGCTCGTAGGCATGTGCACTTCAAATGCTACACCCATCATTTCACAGGTATGGACATCCGCTCTTATGACTTGAAGTAATGCTCCAACTGTCGTCCTTCCTCAGGTGCACGTTTTGCACAACGATTTCCAACAATCGTCGGTCTTACGTTCTACGTTATCGAACGTCTTGTTAGCGCAAGACAATTTTTATTTGGGGAATACCTATTGGCTGGTTTTATGATACATCCGACTAGTTCAATCTGTCTAATTACAATATTTCTCTGGGACACTTCATCGCAGGTTGCGGTTATTATAGAGAATCTTCAAGCCAAAGTTGTGGGTTTTCAAGAATAAGAAGTTTTTTTGATCCTACGGGCAGTTATAGGCTCATTCGGGCACCGGCGGGCTTTCAGCGCTATTGAAACCCTAGCCTCAATGTTCACTTCCAGAATAAACCCACTTCACGATGCCGGACCAGCAGATGACTCCCTACCCTCCCATTTTCAATAAGCAACAAGCCTGGGTATGATTTTTCAGTTTTCTGCTGGTCAATATTTCTTCATATCAGTTTGCCCTCTTTGCCCATATCGCGCTTTAGGTGGGCGCAAGTCACTTTAAGCTAATGCTTAAATAGCATACAATTGTTTTCCACTAACTCATCTGATGAGCTGTGATGATCAAGTCTGTGGAGATTGTTAGATACCGGTTTACACTTCATACGTTTCCTGGACGCAAAAGTGCACTCTGTTTGATGGTTTCCAACTACGTAAAATGTTGAGAAGAGAGTACGTCCACATGAGACTGATCAATTCATGTAGATTTCCGCTAGGAAGAAATGAGAGACAGGCAGGCTGTGTCAGCACTGTCACAGACAGTGTACGCTCCTCATGTTGCTCGATTGGAGGGAAACATACTGTTTGCTCTATTCGGCACACTAACTGCTGTTCTGCCTAAACAATGAGATGTATGAGTTGCCGGTAGCGAATCGCCTGGAATTTAGTCTCGGCCTCGTCGAATATTAGAAGATAAAGCGATCTTATATACTCTGTCCGTCAGCCTAAATGAGTGAGTCTAACAGACGTCAAAGTTTGCCGTTTTGGCTATCTTGGGTAGCTGTGTACTTTTGACCCTCAAAAATTGGCAGAAAAGCGAGAAAACGAATTCAAGTATTTGGGAGGAATGCTCACAAAAGAACCAAACGAGACAAAAATGCTCAAAGGGAGATTGTTGATAGAATATTTGTTTTTCTGTTCGGGACCACAAGAAGCTGGTGATTGACAGATCAAAGTCTCGTTTACCCCATTAATATCTACACGTTTTAAATTAGTCTAACCGACCTCGATGCTAGTTTCTGGATACCAGTATTTCATGTTTCGATTCATCTTTCCACAATCTGGTGTACTGCTTACTTGAACCGTTTTATAATATTTCTAGTGACAAAATAAAATGCAAAGTAAAACGAAATCGACCACGCGATTAGTAGCCGACTACGATGTGGGTTAGTTCAGTCTACCTACTTGGCACTCTGTCCATCGGTGGCGACTCACCTCAACAGTGAACGTGCAACGAAGGACACAGTCCACTTCACTAGTGTTTTCTTAGCAAGTCAAAAGCGATACAATGTATGTGGTATAGCCCGAAAACTATACGGATGGCTTAGATTTTGTACTGATAGACCTCCAGTAGATCTGGTTTCAAGGGTTACTCCATGTTCAAGTGGGAAGTAGATTGTAGCTAGGCTTTGCAGCATTTGTGTGCCGTCAGTATGCAGTTGCGTAGAACCATCTCTCCTAGCGTTGACTATATCTTTTTGGCAGCATAGTGTCAAGGCCGTCAAACAAACCAGCCACCAATTAACCACCATCCAGTCAAGATACCCAAGCTATCGATATTCCCACACATTGGTTTTTAAAAATCTTTCTACGGTACGCTCTACTGGTTTTCCGTACGGCTATGCTGGACGAGACCGTATGTTATGGTCTTTCTTGCCTCAGAGCAACAGGAAAGCGTGGATTGCTAGGTTGATACTTCGGAGTGAACTGGAGAGGGAGTTATGTAAGCGGTGTGATTTGTCCGCCTCGTAATTCTTTTGAATTATTTTGCACTACCTTTACCCATTCGCCTAGATCAGTCCCAGTAGATACTGTTTTGGTGCTAAAAGTTTACAACACAATTTCTGCCACATGGAACTGGCAAAAGTGAATTCACCGAATTTGATACATGTAGTTCATCTACACAGGAGATACAGTTTTTTACAAGCTGCTGACTTTTTCAACCTGTGGTCTCATAGTTTTGAGTGAGAGAATTTTACATATCTTGAGATATGTTGAGAGATAAATACCACAGAACCACAATTTGCGATGTTTTTAGACCGTCAAACCTATGTGGGAAAAAGCTACGAAAGGATAATATGGTTCGTATAAAAATGAACTTTTTTAACGACAAGAAAAAAAGTAACTGAAATACAGTGCAGACAGCAAAAACTTTACATAAATCGTGCTTCACACATGATCGATTTAACTCATCCATGTTCCAAAAAAGAAAGCTGTTAAAAGGAACGTTTATTAAATGCTATCACCACGGCGAAGTTTTTATTGCATGAACATATATTTCATCTCACCGAGAAGTGAAAATATGCTGTTGACACAACATGTACTCGGTTGTAAACATGAAAATATAAATTCCGGGAAATGTCCTGAAACCACCTTTCAGCACAAGGATGTATGGAGAGTTAAAATTCTAAGAAGATTTGGCTTCGACAAAAGTAAATTTAAATCAACATTCTCCTGATAACCTCATGAAAAAAGCCTGTATATTTTTCCAGTCGGTGAAATCTGTTGAATGAGACGGAATGAGAGCACTCGTTTGGACTTCTTTCCTCCGTTTGCATGCTGCTTAGCTTTTTCCTGTGGGGCAAGGTTTGCGTCTCTTCAGCTTGCGAATAACTTAATAAGTGTATAGACTTATTCATCCATGACACACTTGAATGTCCTACTGGTTTGCTTGTCTTTTTCGCGTTTTAGTATTTTTCTGCGTCACAATCACCAAACGAAAGCATGAAGGGTGTGACGTCAGATCAATTTCGTGCTGGATATATGAATGACGTGACCCCTTATTCCGCCGCGCGACGGCAACTTTCTACCACTGGTTCTCTGGGACGTGACTACGGAAAGAAAACTGTGGAGACAAACATACAGGGACGAAGCACTTATGCCCGAACCATTCCGAGGCCAGAGGCAGAAGTGATCGCGAATCAACGCCAGTTTATGCCTGAAACGTAAGTACTACGTGAATGATTCTATTTTGCAAAAATGCGTCCTAAAGAAGCCAAAGATTTTAGATCTGTCCAAATTAGACATTAGTTTAGTAAAGTACCAATGCAATAAGCAAAGCTGTCTTATTTTTGCCACAAAATCAAGGAGAAACGAACGGAGAAGCAGTGAATGTTTTGTCTACATCATTCTATATAATAGGCTGCTATTAAGGTAGTTGGATAATTACGCCAGTAAAATTTCTCAATTTAAAGCTTAGGAAATTGAAAGATGGAACATCTGGTGGATCAGAAAAGTGCATGAAGTAATGGTAAGGCTATTGTTCTATCTCAGTTATAAGGTTAGTTTTGAGATAGAAACCGGGTATTTTCCATACATATATCGAGAAGATTCGCAGACCAGCAACCACCGGTACACATATGAAGGTCGACTGCGTGTCCTTGCACAGTTCATAACGGCCATCTTGTCCTGTATTAACGTAGCATTTTCACGTTATTAAGTCCAGAAAATGTATGCTTTAAATCCAGGCACACTCATAAAGGAGGTTATACAGCTCATCTGCAATTTCATTTAATCAGTTTTTCTAACCCAAGCGGTTGCATAGTTGCTCTCCCTGCCAAATTTCTGCGAAAGATTAAATAATGAAAAGTTACCAGACTACTTCAATGTGGAGTTGAAGTCACCCATCTTCATTATCGTGTGTAGGGGCTCTATCCGTGAATTCTGAGCAATGGTGCGCAATGAACATAGTAATGACGTAACCTTGGTTAAGTTGCTGGTGATTGGGAACAAAACCACTCAAATGCTCTGGAATGAGCAACTTGGAGGCGGTTTCCCAGGTATGGCAGTACTCAATATAACCACAATCCACATCATTCCAAAAAGATTATTGAAAACGGCTTTTGATTTGGAAAACTCGGTTTAGTCTACTCTGCCCCAAACAACACTGAATTGGTATCATGCTGGGACATGTCTTTTGTTAGGATATTAAATTTAGATGTTTGAACGCACAAACCTGTGATGGCGTAGGTTGCGTACACTAATCAAAGCATGTTTTAAAGCGTCTCCCGCTTCATTTGGGGGCGGTTACTTTGTTATAACACTTTGTGTGGTATAACAGTATTACATTTGCTCATCGTTGGATTGTTTGGGTACAGAACAAGAGAAAACAGCTCTTCAAGTATTTGTACAACCACGTAAACTAAATCCAGCCTGCGCGTGGTCCTTGAAACAGAGGGTGAGAATACGTACTGAATTTTATTTAAGTCATATTCTCCAGAACTATTTCTGAATGTGCAGAAAAACTATCAGAAATGAGACCAAAATAATCTAAGGGCACTCCAGTTTATCAGAGACGGCACAGCACAGACGGACGGTATGTGCTCAGTTTTGAACTTTAGCGTAATTCAAACATGTTACTTCCAGTTTCAGTGATCGTAAGACTGTGGACGTCCTATAACTTTACAATTAATCATGTTTACGCCTTTTGAAATCTCCCCGCTAGACATTCGGACTACTGATATGCATCAGTGGATTATATGTTGACCACGTTCTCATTTATCTTTGGCTGTCTTATTCTCCACAAAGCCGTTTTATACTAGCTTGAAATTAAATTGCGCAAAACTAACTCTGTCCTGTAACTTACACGTTCTCCGGCCTGTGAAAGGAACCGTTTGAAGAAATTTACGCACTCTCTATAGATCAGGTGCGTTTGTTCAAAGTGTTCACATCTCCCACACTATCAAAAAGTCTCATGTGTGCTGCGTTTGACCACGGTGGCTGGCATGGGTCCTTGTTCCGCATTACCACTCAGCCGCTTCACGATGAGCTTAATTATATGCGATTAAAATTTCGTGCGACAGAATATCTTTTTAATTAGGAAGGAGGAATATGCGTCCAAGTGCGTTCATGTGGCTTTGAAATGAAACAACTACATTCCTCAGACCCACCAGACATTCGACCGGCTCAGAATGAGAGATATACAAAATTATGTTCACTTATACCCTTGCTACTGAAGAGATAATTTATACAGTAATCCAAAGCAACGGAAAGTTTTCAGATCTTGTCCCTCTTTATGCACACTTCACAGCAACTCTTTTTGGATGTCTGAAGTCTGCAAAAGGTCCATTAAATGAGTATTGCTTATTTTCAAATAGTTAGACTGACCAAATCCGAATGACATCATTGAACAAGAAGGCCGGCTGAAAGTTAAATTTGATTCATAATGGACCATCTGTAGATTTTACATTCAGTTAGTCGAACTCATCGTCCAAAAAACCTTAGAACAGCTAGGTAATTTTAAACGCTGAAAATTGCTGACCTAAATCCCAGTTTTTGGTTTTCAGCCGTTGTCTGCTGGTTTATTAGAGACCTGGCTGATCCCTTCTTCTCTTGAACAGCTCCCATGAGAGCTGCTCATAAATCAGTCTGTTGTTACAGCGAAATCCAGTGCCTGCTTGTAGCAGAGTTGCAAAAGTGGATATCCACAGCCCCTAATGAGTTGACACGCTATGACACGTTTGCCCAATTCGGATTTTAAAGAGCATCCAAAATGCCCGAGAATTATTAACCTAGGCAGAAGCTTGCCACAAAACAATGGGGATTTTTAATCTATTACTACACTATCATGCTTCGTAAACTTCGCTCCCAAGCCGAGCAGCCCACTGAACTTAAGTTTGATTTCCTTAGGTACAGCAACCATAAAAAAGACCGCCACAAACATCTACGCTTTCTCCCCTCTTTCCCCTCCACCCTCAAAGAAAACCACATAAAACACGAATCTACCATGCGAAGCATTCATATTTTGTAACAAGCTGGGACTAAATGTTTGGTACAGAACCTTTGCAATTTTTATTTTGACCAACCGTCGTGAAAATGACACCTCTACATTCTGAGTATGTTAGTTTCTATTTCCTTGCCGTTCGAAACCGAGACTGGCCGAATAAAAGAAGGCGTTAAGTCATTCCGTAGACAGTATGAAAGTCGATATTTAATACTTCTCTTGCTAGAAACGCTTCAGTTGAGCCCGTTAATTTGTAGAAAACGCGCGCTATAAGGCTCTCACAAGTGTGTTCTTCCATCCTTTTCAAACGGGACTAAGTCGGCAGAAACGCTGTAGGGACCCGCAACTTTTATGGCGGAATACATATTTCTAACAAAATCAGTCTTCCTAATTGCGTCTGCATACAATCAAGAAGCACAACAAATTGTCTTTCAGTGCAACTTCGATTACTTGACGTTCTGGAACATCAGTGCTTTGTGGTTGGCTGCGGAAATTGTAAAATACACGATCACATCACTCTCATTTGAATGTTCTTCCTGCTGTCCTGTCCACCACGTTTGGAATAAAGTAGAACATTGGTATATTCAGAGACCGGTGACGGTGCTCACTAACCCTCATTTGTGATCGGTTAAGTGCAATAAACTTATCAGTGAACCCCATATTTCCAATTTACAAAGGTGAATGCTCACTGGATTATTTGAGTTCTTCCAAAAAGAAAATCAGTTGAGCTTATTCAAACACACGCGACTGTTTAACCATTACACCAAACTGTAGATATTTGTCTCGGAAACAAGGGAGCTAATCATGTGTCCCCCGAGGATTCTCCCATCACGTGGTGAAATTGCCTTTCAAAAAAATTTCTGTTGCCTTCGCCGAGGAATTTTTCCCCTTAGCAATCACCCAGCGGCGGTCAGATAGTAATATCCTTCAATAAATGGCTAATAAAAAGTCACACTGGAAACCCTCAGGAACTAATGAATTTTCTGTAATATTTCAGGTTGCTGGAGGCTCCCTTTCACGATAGACTAAACGTTATACCAACACAGGCAAATCTGCTTCCAGCAGAGACCACTCATCAATTCAGTGAGCAACACTCCACAACCCTTTTTGGACAATTAGGGAATTTGCTTCAGGAAAGTACGACCAACGCTGGACCGCAACCTATTTCAGGCGTTGAACCCCTGAGACAACCCCCGCATACGTCAAACCAAATTCTGCAACCGGAAGATTGGACTCGCAGCTCTTTTGGTTTACCCGTTCATGGTCTTCAAGTGACGCCAACGGATCAACAGCTTTATTACACGAAACAACTGGAAGGTCAGGCGGAGCGGAGAGTACAACCGAGTGCGCAAATACCGTCATCAACATTACAATGGCAAAATGCAAGTGCACCTATACAGACAGGATATCTGCGTTCTGCCGGTGGCCAAGGCCAGGGACGTGGAACTCATCCGAGTCCCGCTTATTATGCGCATCATCATCTCCAAGACATGCCCTCAAGATACAGTCCTCGCCCTCTTTCACAACATCAGTTGGGAACAGAGCCAACTAATGTAACAAGCCTACCCAGGCCGGCCTCGGCTGCTGCGAGGCCGGACTATGCACAGAACAGTCTGATTACAAGCTTGGGAAAGACTGAATATCCTTTTTTCTCACCACCGATTTCCCAAAAGCCAGGTAAGTTGGTTTTAAACTTTAGACAACTTTCATGTTTCCACCTACAAAAAAGATTTTGTCTGTTAAGCTGTGAGTGAGCAACTAAGTTATTTGACAAAGAGTGGCACATTTGTAAACGTTTCTTAATTCAGATTCGTGTGACTTGCTGTTTGCTTAATTTACGAGTGGCCTGCCGGTTTATCTGTAACTTCGATTGTCAAGATAGGAACTTTTGGCTCATAAAAACGGACAGCTTAAATGGAGCTGTCAGACGTAAAGACAATCTAGTTCTTTCTGTTAGACTACCTGAAATTGAAATTGCAAAATGTGTGTATGTTTTAACTTTTGGAGATCATAGTGTTCTTTCTCTCACTAAAATCGTTAAGTTTCTAGTTTCGATCTCCACACACTAATGACTAATTAATATTTCGCATTTGGAGGGGCGTTTTGCTTAGTAAGCGTATGAGAATATTATCCGTTTCCTGCTCTTGATCTTCTACCCATACACCACGGTCAGCCACCTTTTCATCCCTTCTACTTGATTGTTTTATACATCATAATAACGTATTGCAATTGATTATCGAATGACCCAGTACTCCATAAAGGAGTACTGGGTCGTTTTTCAAATAATCAAAAATGTCCGCACACAACATTTGTATGTTTCTGCCGACTAGTTGCATACAATAGCAACAACCACTCATCACAGATATGTGCACATAAAAGTTACCACACAATTATCCTATCTGCTTCCACGACACCATAAACCGACCGACATGTGGCATGCGTCTTGCAAATACAGGGTGCTTTTGGATTGTTGGCTGTGGGTATCCCCCTTGCAATTCAAGAAGAAACACTATAGGTTGTGGAGAATTTTACGTACCTCGGTAGTTCTAATATTTCCGACGGACAAGTATCCGATGAAGTCAGTGAACAAATCTCAAAGGCCGAATCACGTTTGCCAATTTGCGGATGAGAGACGTGAACTCTGCGCACAGATTATGTAAGGCATCTCTAAGTTTTTGAACATTCATGTGTCATAAGTGCTGAAACAGTGGGATAATGTCAACAAATTCATAGCGAAGTAATTTGGAAACAGGTGTCTGCCTGCAGGCGCTTTATTTGCGGAAAACTTCCAGCACCGTCAACTGTGGTGGTTTGGTCATGTGCTACAAATGCTGAAACATTGTCTATCAAGACGGGTTTTGATCCTTGTGGCGCACAATTGGAGACGGACTAACTGTGACCTAGCGGGATATGAAAGAAATTGCGAAATGTATGTGTGTGATAGCTTCGTGGCTTCTTTGCTGTAGCTACATGCTTTGATAAAATAAACGTGGTCATCCTAATAGCGAATTCATTCATCCCAACAAACGAAGAAGCACCATACCTTGGTTTCAAAATTCACTAGTCCATTGACTGCAACATGTGGTTTTTCAGGCGAAAGTATAAAAACCGCCACCTGACATTGCTACCGGGTACTAGCCTAGCGCAATCCATACACGCCTGTATTCTTTCAGTTTGATCTATCATGTCATCAGTTAGGATGATGTGCAGCATCAGGATCGTTTGACTACTCATGCGACCAGTCAAATGCATAGACTTTCATCAGTTCTTTCAGATCTTTGCTTGGGGAGCCTATGAAAAATGAAGCAAATTTCAGTGATCCGTATTTCGGTTAAATGTATGTCAGTTATGCACATAAAAACATATCGGTGTAACGGTGCTTACTACGGATGAGGCACGTGGGTAGTCTGTGGTCGTGTTGAAGCTTCGCCCCGCATCTAACAAAAGGCGAAGTTTATTTCGGAATTTGTGGGACTGCTTTGCAGTGTTCGTTTACAATGGTGTAGCAGTCAGTGGATATCCAAAAAAACTTCAAGACGCGTGAGACTGTTCAGTTGTTAAAAAGTGTGTGCATACGATACGTTTACTTTTCAATCCAATAGCTTGTAACTGCTTAGTTGGTGTTTTCTAGCAAACGACTTCGCAGAGAGGGGTTTTCATCCTTTCACCGGTAGACCTGCTCTAATTAGCCGTTTTAACTGCTTATGTCTGAACAGGGAATGGATTGTTATCAATAATTATCATTGATTACTAAATCGTAGCTTTCTGGTAAATTATAGCTTAAAACCAAATTCACGCCACGAATGAAATAGTTAAATAATCTACTTCGAACACAAACGTAGGAGCAAATAGTTTCGTTTCCATTCAAATCTTTTAGAACAAAGGTGACGTATGTTTACGGGATTTGTGTCCAGATGAAAAAAACAGATTCCGCAAATGAAAATGAAAAATACAAGTGCAATTAATATGGGATACACAATAAGAATTTTCAAACTTACTTAAACCATTTTTACTCTGTTGCAGTGGCATCTAGGGAGCTGAGCGCTATGCTTGTTTGGCGTGCTGTGAATGTCAGGCTTTCCTCTCACTAGCAGCACTGACCTTTATCAACTGCGTACATTGTCTTTTCAAAAACAAGCGTTGCGAATCATGCGCAAGTTTCAAGTACAAATCTGTGAGGAAGTATTTGTCCCTGCTACTTAAACCGGCAGGTGCTTTGCCTACCTTTATACTTGTTTCCTTCTTCACATTGTTAAGCTAATAATTTTTGCACCCAAGGTTTCTATATTTGGTAGAATGTACAGCTTTCAAATTCAAGGCCATTCAATCATCATTCTGTTTCTGCCAGCGTAAATTCTACTCATTTTGAGGGCATCTAATTTTTGTGTTAGATACTATCATAAATTCATCGGAATCGCGGTCAGCACCCCGTAGCAACACTTGTACATGATATCTCAAAAGTAACAAACGCAATCTCTGAGAGGTGAGGACTACACGATCTGAGCCAGATTACACCAGACCATGAAATTTACTAAACCAATTGGTCTTTCCAAATCCGATAGAAATGATCAGAATGAATACGTCGAAAATAACGTGACTGCCACTGGCCGCTAAATACGTAAACCATCACAAGACCGAATGTAACATCGGTACTTTTAACAATTGGGAAATAATTCTGCTGGAAGTTCGAAAACTATGCTTATCTGATGGATCTTGAGGTGAGAAACCAAAAACGGGTTGTCGATTAAATTCCGGCAGCATTTGGTTAGCATCATTTCAGTGAAAAGACGTAACATTTTTTGGTCTACTCATGAAGCCGAATCCTCATAGGTTAATGCCCAAAGCTTCTACATGTCAGTATCCCATCAAGAAGTTTGTTACCTGGTTACTGTTGGAACATTATTTTAATTTTGCACTAAACAAGTGAAGAAATATAAACTCAAGTCATACTATATTATTTTCATGAAGGTCTTGTGTCTCATGCCACTGAAGAGTACGCTGACCGGCTTGATCGGACAACAAGAGTTCAGCGGTACAAGTCCAAGTAAGTGGATAAAGTTTTGCAAGCGATTGGTTTAGAAACCAAAATTTAACCTTCTGGCCGTCCAGGCTCCCTATTATCATGCGTTCAAGCATTGTACCAGCTCTGTAGGATCAAGCTTCAGCAATCATTTTGCTTCATGCGAAACCTTAGTTATTGCTACTAAGCTTTGTATATGCGTCCAGTCTATAGGTTCGAAGTTAAGTTACGGCACACACCAGTGAGCAGCTAGAAAGGTCTTGGGATGACTTGAAACTGACACATGCTTAAAGCTCAAATTTACCTGTCGCCAATGACTAATCAGCGCTGACAGTGAGAATTTTAGCACTTATTTCAGTGTAGTAACTTCGGGCATGTAATGGCTGCTTGAACTATACAAACGGCAGGGTCATATGGTTGAACAAAGGAAAGTTTTTATAATGCAGTACTATCAGATTGCATTTGGAATGCGATCATATTTGGCCTGATGAAGAATGAAGACGAATAATTTTCTGTAAAAAAAACCGTCGTACGCTAACCCTTGAATGGTGCGTCTGTAGTTGTGATTTGGTTTTTGTCTTGCTTGTGATACACGAGAATGAGAAGTAGTATACTACCTTAGTCTTCTCGCAATAGTCTACGGCAATTCAAAGGCCTAGCTCCTCGTGACTTTGTTTCATCAGTAAATTTTCACGATTGTTTTTCAGAGAACAAACTAGGTTCAGCCGTTTGATAGTCCGAATTTGAAACGGGCAAAATATACCTGAAGCTGGTATCACAAAATGTTTCATTCTTTTTTTTGTACCCTAAAAAGAGAGTAAACCTTCAACGAAATTTACCTCAAGCGAATAACTCTACCTTGCCAAATGAGTGCTGCGTGCGAAAATTGTGGAAATGTAGGTTAAGGGTTTATCTTGTGTCTCACCGTTATCTAGTGTAGCTCGTCAAACCTAGCAACCCAATCTACATACGAGTGTTCTCACGGATTCTACTGAGTCACGTTTACCTTGCCAAAAAACAGTTGAGTAGATTCCGTAAAAATTCATTTGCATATATGTTTCCATATCGGACACACTACAAATGGCTATATCATTTAGATTCACATTTCTTGCATGTACGCCCGTCCCAGCGAAGCTTGCTATTTGATGCCAACTTTGATGATTAGGAATTCATCAAATTAACGACCGTCGCCTTGCTCATTTTTCTTCGTGACGAACAGCAGAGAACTTCTGGAGGATGCCATTCAATCACAACTTCCATTCACATCATGGCCGACTGCTACACTAGTAGCCTGGCTGGAGGTAAGACATGTTGTTTTAGATGACATTTTTATTCATCTTGTACCAGTTACTATCTTGTGACTTCAGTGCCTGAGATTCTGACAGCCACGTTCACATCAGTGTCCCTTACATCAGGCAAATAAGCCCTTTTACACGTAGTGCTCCAAAATGTGCAATTTTAACACTGCTGTTCCGATGAATTTTCAACAACATTTACGCAAGGTCGTTGATACGTACATAAATGCTAAACCGAGAAGACGCTGCCCAATGCGCTAGCCCTTATTCAGGAATGATGATTGCATGGAGCTTTGTCTTACGCCAGTTGAATAAAACATCAAGTGTATTTCTGTACCACCGCCAATAATCTTATGCTGACAGAAACTTATCTAGACTGCTTGAAATGACATGTAACTTTTGTATAAGTGAGATGCACTCATTTACAAACAAATTGGGTTTTGCGGGAGACTCATCTGTGTCCTAGCTGAATCTCTCGTTTATGTTGTTTCTAAGCAACTGAATGTGCTGCACCAGGCCGTCTCATGTTACGGGTGGTACGACATTATATATATAGATATATATAGATATATATATATATATATCGCGATGTGTATAAACTTAATATACTGCACCTACCTGGTGAACCCCCAAAAAGGGCAAAACGGGCCGTGGGCTGTCGAAGAATTTTCAGCAACCTTATGAGTAGCGTATTACGAGCTTTTGTATTCTCATTTGGCTGTAAACCAAAACTACCCTCGTAATAACACAGATTGCGGATTATACAGGATTACCATTGGAAAAACCTAAATTCCCCGAATAACTGCACCACAAGCTCTTAGCGGAACACTCGCCAAAACAATGAACTCCTTAGAGCACGCTCCGACCAAATTAGACAGTTCTACTGTTCTTGATGCGTAAGCTAGATAGACCAAGCTACATATTTTGATTTTACGTCAGTTTGAACGTAAGTGAATTCATCGTAAAACCCGTAGCCAGAAAACTTCTTTACCCATCCCAATAGGTCTTTGTGAACAACCGAACTCATCGCACGCCTTTTAAGCAAGCAAACCACATCTTCGTATATGTGAAATTCTCTAACTTTTAGTTAATAGTGACCGACTAACATACTGTGTTTGGAAAGTCGCATTCAACCATCGGTTGAGCTGGGAAGCTGCTAGAGCTGCTTAAGTTGCGTTCGGTAGATATGACTCCAAGATCGTTGAGCAATTCACATGCCTCCATATGTGGAACATCTTTCAGAAGCATCAAAAGCGTTCCTTTTGAAGGAGTATTTTAACAGTTGATTTTCACATATGACCAAATATTCCAAAAAGTTGTTATTCAATACCAGAAGAAAGAAGGTGACTTTGATTGTTATTAACTGCAGTACTTAAAATTGAATCGTAGATATAACGCTTAAAAAAAGTTGCTGCTTAACACCAGAAACAACTTTATTCAGGAGAGAATTGGCATCTACTGGCTTAAAAAAAATGCTCTGGAAAATTGCCATTACTTACCTAGTTTCATTATCAGTAATCCACAATTAACTCAGCAGTCTCGTCCAGCTTAAACTTCAAGAAAATTTTGCTGAAGTCAGTCGGATGGTGTACACGCACTGTTTTCTGTTTAAGGGGGCAGTATTCTTATATATGTCAACTTCAGATAGCTAAGCTCACAACACTACCTAAACCCTAAGCCAAAAGAGGTTTTACCAGGTATCTTTGCAAATGAAGCCAAAAAGCAATCTTATACCTGGATGGTTTCATGCACATCTTAAGTAATCCGTAGAACTCCGCTGTTTTTGGAGCATTTAGCCAACCAAGAACAAACCACGTCTAGTAGAAAGTGCGTTTTTTAACACTCCGTCAGACCCGAACAGACATACAGGGCATAAGAAGACGCCAGATAGTCAAGATGGAATTCATCGGTCAGAAATCATTCTGTAATTTGTAAAAACTGACAGGGCGTCAGGTGACCGTGTCATTTAACCAGCTGCCCGTATGACTTCGGTGCTTGTGCAACCGCTTTACAACACAAAATGCAGATTAAAAAATTCTTGTATTGGTGGCTTCTTTATACGTTAAAAGTTTCTTTCTGATAGATGTCGGCGGGTTCATCAGCACCCCTTGGAACAAAATAAAAATGGTACCGTATTCATTTGGTGTCTTTTGTCTAGCGAATGGACCAAAAGTGAACAAGTAATGACAATTACTCTAATTCAACTTATAACCAGTGCTGTTATTTTTTCTCATACTGAGATGTAGCAGTACGTGCCAACAAGAGTCCTTTGGCATTCAGGCGCCTGCGATTAGAAGCAATAAACTCAAATATACTTGGAAGAGAATAAGACTATTTTTTAAATGTAAGCAAGATCCCCTTGGTGAGGGGTTGAACGAAAATATTCGAACATTTTTCACAACAATTCAAAAATTTCCTGCAGTATCGCTCAACTGTACGGGAATTTACGCTCTTTGTGGTTTGCTGATGTTTGCACAAAAATATTAAACCGGCTCCTGACCAAGCTGAGGCACCACCTGCAAAATTAAGGAGAGGATGCTCTATCCACCCATATGCGTACATTAGTATCACCACGTGTCGATCAAACACTCACCAGTGGTAGCCAAATTAACCGTGATAGCTTTCATCCTGTTTGTCGCAGTTCTTGATATCCCTTGATACAGACAAGATCTTCTGCATAACTTTAAGTATTAAAAGATGTTTGGTTGACGTCATTTTTACACGAAATAACAAACGCGAAACGATGACAGCGAAGCAGTTAGCAGTGTTTTGTTCAATGAGCTTATGTAATGCTGTTTCAAAGGACAAGATACATAACATGCAAATATCTAGTCTCTGGGATTTTATCAACAAAACCAAAAATATGTTGGATATCAAAAATTTATCATCCGCGGTGGATCAACCTTTTTTTATGTAGGGGAGTTTTTAATGTGAAAATACGCAATCGCAAACCGAGTTTCTATTTTATTACATTGTACAAGTATTGCCGTCTTTGGTTATTACTGTAAGGGAAGGTAAATTTGGCGGTGAAATTGCTATCTCTTGGTTTTGTTAAACGACATGTGCGTTTCCCTTAAGCCATTTTTTTTAACAATCTACGGTTACTTATATAAATTCTGTTGTCCGGTATCATCATATATGAATTCGAAGAATAAAAGAGAAGACACTTTTGCCCAAAAGATTTTCGCTGTGGAAGGAAAATTGCTTACTTGGAAGTCGACATTTCAGCTACTACTTCTAATTAGAAGAGTCCATAAGGGCCGTAATAAAAAGGTTATTTGCGTTCATGAGGCATTGCCCATTCGCACTGCATTTCACCTGAAAAGGCAACTCAGCAAACTTTCTGAATTAAATTGTGATAAGTTAGTCCAACAAGGACTGCTTCGAAGGTTAGGCATAACTAACACGTAATGGAAAATACTTGATAGAAAGGAAACACCTATCTTGTACAAGTTGCACAGCTGATCGCCAGATTTGTAAGTAAGTCATTTGACTGAATACGTTGGACAACGCCTGTCAGCAATCGGCTTTTACTGACTTTAATTCATCTGTTAATTCTATTAATTAGGGATGCAGCAGTGGTAACAGGTAAGCAATAAGTATATCCGCAAGACACTCTTAAGTACTGCATGTATTTCATAACAAAAGAAGGTAGAGGCTTAAGGGCACAATCTGTGTACCAAAAACCCCGTCATCGTGTCATTAAATATTCAAATCATTATTGTCTGTACTATCATATCCATTCTACGCCTTGTCAAAATAAAACTTTGTATCAACCCACCGTTCTGACATTTCCCTTGAAATCATAATCTATCCTTGACAAATAGTAGAAAAGTGCCATCGGTTTTATTCTTCCCTGTTAGAAGTGTTCAACATATCCAAGGTTTTTAACATTCCACCTTCGTACCCCACCAAATGTTGTCAAGGTAATGAGCAGTAAGGCTAAAATGAACCCAGACAATAACATCGGAATCATTCTTTAAACACGCATGACATTTCTGATGATCTTGCTCCTTCAGAAACAAGTACTAATAAGGAATAGATGAAAGTGACAGCAACTATTTGATCCTTCTGTAACTTCCTGTTTGCACTTATGGTTGTGCACAAACATAAGCATAGTTTCTGTCTACTTTGACAAAACTTCCCGACGTGCTGGCCAGACGACAATTCAAAAACGTTAGGTTTATAACACTACGCTTGGCTTTGGGGCAGATAATTTCATTGCGGAATAAAGGTATCTCCTATGCTTTATGCAATCTCCATTCAACAATTGTGATCAACCATGGTGTAAACCATATCAAAGTCGCTGTTATTTTTTAGTGAGCCCAAACTACTCACTCAAGTAAATTAGCACAACCTGTAGCATACCAAAACCTATTGCTTGATTGGTAACTTTTACAGTGTACTATATTTGAAAATTCGGCTTAGCCTTGCGTAAGTACAAATAAAGAAGACATTTCCTAGATAATTAAACCATCTCAATCTGAAAGTATCAAAGGTTGTGTCAGAAATGTATTGTTTGTTAGTGAGTTGCAGTTTTTAATTCGGTATTCCAGTCAAAAGTTCCTACTATGTTTAAGTTCAACGTAACCATGATATGCAGTTACTCAGAAATCGTTCCCGGTACACTTCTGACATGCAAACGTTGTGATATTTTTTTCTTTTCAGCGATGGGTTGGTATGCCAGCTTGGTATGTGGCTGCCTGTAGAGCCAACATCAAATCCGGAGCAATACTGGCGTCGTTGTCGGACCAAGATACACAGCGTGAGCTCGGCATCAGTAATCCACTTCATCGACTAAAGCTTCGGTTGGCAGTGCAGGAAATGCTTGCGTTTACTGCATCCCTCGCTAACCCCAGTAAAGCGTCTAATATGGACGCTGTCTCAAGGACACTCTCGCGTATTCATCTCGCGTCTCCTTTAATTCAGGTTAGAAATAAAATTTGACCTTGCCTTATTGGCAAGGTCACTTTTCTGTCATATTGTAAATTATTTTTTATCCTCGAAAATCCAAGCTTCTGCGTTTAACCTAACTAAGCAAAGTGTACACGTTTTCCCGTTCTCAGTAATTGCAGCAACAAGGCGCAAAAACCAGTCAAATTGCTTCAATTTTCTCCTCAATAGTAGCTGTCAAATTACAAATTCGAATACACTTTTTCATCTATCTCCGTACTCCTCGTGCTTTTCCATCATTAGAGTCTCACACGTAAGAGATATTTGGCTTAATCCGTTTAGCTTACTTGATTTATCCAAAATTATAAATTATTAGATTGAGGAAAAGTATCATAGACCCAGTGGATGGATGCACTCCTAGGTCAAAAAACATTCACTCAGAGTGGATACGTGCAAAATGTGATGGGAGAATCTATACAAAATTTACACAGATGAACCAGAATCGCATTTCTTTATGATCACTTGTGATGCCGACAGCATAGGTGACGTAGCTACGATACTGCCCAAACAAAGTATCTTGCCTACCAATTTTGTTGTATTGTTGCAATACCTCATATCCATGTACATCTCCTTGTGTGAAACCCCAAAATAAATGTACCGGTGAAACTCGAGTATGCCGTTTCAGACTCCGACATCTGAGTCTCTTGAGCATGCTAATTATGATGAACCATTATGATTGTTCATCAAACGGGCAGACTCACAGAAGGCAAAATAGGCTGAAAAGTGACGTTACGCTTTTCAAATAGCAGCCTTAAATCTGATGAATAGGCCGCGAACCTGTTGAAATATTGTACATTATTACCTGAATTAAACGATGGCATGCTACAGATTGCACGCCCAAAGAGCTACAGGCATTACAACAGCCACCGCGTACTTAAAGTGCGGTCCCTTGAGTTATGCTCCAGATAGCTCAGAGTTTGGGGCACGAACATACCAACCGCAAAGTTTGTGGTTCGTATCCAACATCCGTATGTTGGCTGCTCCTGTCTAGGCTTGATCGAACTTATAGTAACTCATCCTTTTCTCAGATGACATGGCAGTTAGGCATTGAATAGGTGTTACAGATGAACTATTCTTGGTTTTTATTAGTGGAGCCGCTCGTTCTGTTTAAAACACATTTCTCATCCTAATGATTTTTAGCATTGTTCTCTTCATATAATTGGCCGATTACACCAGCTGTCAATATTCTTGAGCAGAAACTGTGAGCTCTATGATGCATCCATTAGTGACAGAGATGGCTTAGCATTCACGGTAACCTGAGGCATCTAGAAGACTTTCTAGTTTCGGAGCAAACGCAATGAATATCGTTCGCCTTCATCTCTATACGTGTAGAGGATTTTAAGCAGCTACTCGTTTTTTAAAGCCAATTGCAAATGACTCTGCAAGTAATACAGTATATTATGTATCATCCCTTTTAAACCATCAAAATTTCCCCACCCTCTAATTATTACTAGCACAATGTGGGTTGTCAGTTTGTCGAAACATAAGTAGCTCGGGTGTATTTACTGTTGGTTGATCAGAGGGTAGTTGATCTGTTTGCCAACCGAAAAGATTAAATACCCTCTGATTAACCAAAACAATGTGGGTATGTCTCGAAAGACATACCAAGCTAGTATCAACGCGCGGGATGTCAAATAGAAAAAACTATCACTTTCCTTCTATCTGAGTTTCGTTTCTCATATAGGAGAAAATGGCCTCATTTAGGTACAATATTGAAATAACGGATCGCCTGACGAAAATTCACAGACAATAAGTGATAGGTTTTATCACAGACTGGTCACGTCAGGTCCCAAATATTAAAGGACTGTGCATAAGGTTATGTTAATCCTGTTTGTTATGTAAATGCTGCACACCAAAACATGGGTCGGAATAAGAGAATGAAGACATGTCACAGTACCGGGAGTTAAATCTTCGAAAAACAGTACAATTGTGGATGTCAGTTTACCCAACACAGATGTTCTGTAAGCACTGAATGCCTTGAATGATCACCCCACGAAAGTAGTAATTTTATGGAGAATAAGCAATGTCAGCACATCAGTCTACCAGTGAAATTAACGAAACTCCACGGGGTAAGAATTGAAAGACCGGTTTGCTAGGTCCTTATCAAGAGTAGTGGTTTGCACGTCCCTGCTTAGAACAGATTGTTGTCGATTTACCTTTACATTATGACGAAACGCACAGTCCACACACGTTATTCACTCCAAAAGAATCCACTAATCTTGTCGTATTTAGTCAAACACCCGTGGTTACAAATTACAACTGGTAGGTTTGAGTAATAGTTGACACAACTGCCGTCTCAACAGTGTGGGAGTAATACTCAAGGAAAACATGGAATTATACTTTCCCTGAGGTCATTTAATTCATCATCTATTTGTGTCTAATTTATATTCCTTTACTTTTCTTGACAGAAGTAATATTATTGAATCCCCTTCCTATTGCTCAATGCAGACGTGCTCAACTCGTGAAATCCGTTATTACTGGATCCGCTGACCAACTAATTCGCTTATTCGTACAATTTCTTGCTACATAAATATCTTTTAGGTTGTTAAAACATATTGTCATGCAAGGTTTCCGTGATCCGTGCAAGCTTGGGTACATGGTTTGCGGAAAACTTTAGACAGTATTACATAGGAAAAGAGATTAATTAGTGCGGTTCACCCTAAACCCTCAAGCTTTTGATAAACCTCGCGGCGTTCAAGATGGTTTCCCAAGCGGTCAGCGCAAAGTACTGATAAATCGTTCTGATTGTAAGCCATAATTAAAACATACCAGAAAATAGACGGATTCTGTTCATAAAATGTCAGTAAAATATTTCCCATTCTGTACTTTATACGTCATCCTTTTGTGCTGTTGTATCGTGCGTCATCCTATGGAATCAACTGACACATAAAGCATCCATATCCTTCATTCTGGATGTACTTTCACAGTGCACCAATATGGTCCCAAAACTTGCTTTTTTAAACAACTTTGGGGTATTGAGTGGCTCATCAAATAATAATGGCATACAACACCTAGTATCGTCCCAGCAGAACAAAACTCAACACTTACTCTACAAACTCTGTTTTACTATTCATCGGCTTACACCGTTTATCCAATCTATTTCATTGTGTTTGGCCTAAGTAACAAATGTTAAAATGACACACCCACGTGTCAAGCCTGACCACTTGGTAGCCGCCTTCTTTACTAATTTGTCGTTGCTCACTAGGATATTGTCAATAGCTCAGCCCCTGATGCTGATGAAATGTCAATTTCTTCAGCTCGAGAATAATTGGAAAATTGCCTTTAACTTTTTATCCAATTTTTGTCACCTGTTAACTGTCCTTATCCGTGGGAAAGGATACATAATGTGACGGCGTTTTCTCACGTTGCATACTTTTTATTCCGTCCGTCACCAAATTTATTAACCTAAACGGTGGAAAGACGAATTTACATTTGGCGAAGCCTACTGATGCTGCTTTTCAAAACTGTCACCATTGTTTCAGGAGGACATTTCACCTATTAGGAATCACTGACACACAACCGGGTTTCCCCTCAGCAACGATCGTCACTTTCGTTATCTTTCTCAATTTCTCTCTACATCTGTTTGTTAATTTTGCCACAATGTGTGAATCGACAATGTATAACCAATGATGTTACTGGATAGACTTACACTATGAACTCACCGCAAATAGGTTCCATTGCTGAAAGGCAGTGTATCGTATTCTGTTTGGCCCTCACTTACCACCTTTCAGTCTTAAACGTGTCGGATTCTGCACAGATTTATTGGATTAGCAAGATACAACCAAGGAATTGCAGTAAATTTTTAATAAGGAATGGCACAACACTCATTTCCAAGCAGTTGTTGCGTAAAGCCAAATGAAGACATGGTACTTATGAGAGTCTAGATATAGAAATTTAGTGACACTTAACCAAGGTGTTTCCCGTTTGATCTCAGGTCAGGCCAGGGAGACCTAATTAGGCAGAAACATTTTCAGTCCAAGCGGTCCTAAAGCAACGTAAATAAGAAGTTCCAACAAGCAGCTAAACAAATTTGTTGTCAGCCCGAATTTACTTTCACTAACGAAGGATTTCCAGTTAGTGTTGTAGCTTGTCGGATTTGAGGACTTTTCTAAAGATTACAGAGATTAAATTCACTAGACCTAGGACAATAACTAATCAGGTTTGAATAGTTCTTCTGCCCTCAAAATACTGAAAATACTCAACGGCAACTTAAATGCAGGTGGAATTATCTACTTTGGCCATAACGACAAGTATCATAAGGTCAACCCGTTTTGATGTGCAGTATGCGAGGCAGGTTTAGTAGAACTGAACTGCGCATAAGCTTTACAAGAACATTTGGGGAGTTTTTATACAATCATAGACCTTTTTACTATAATGAATTGGGATAATCCATCGTGGTCGTTTTGTAGAGGAGGCTCTTCGGAATCAGAGGGATCGAAAAGAGACAAGTAAGTCAGTCACACTGGTAATATTCTCCAGTTAGTGGCCCATGGTTACTGGAATGCTTTTCAGGTTGGTCACTGAACCACAACGCCGCGAAATTTTGTAACTCACAGCCTTTTACTGGTTGTCGGTCTGTCCGTCGAAACTACTTGGTAAAAACTTGTTATTTTACCACTGATAACATTGGTGTACTCAGTGGTGAAGAACAAAATTTTAACATGCTACGCTAAAAGTCACCGATGGCTACCGGAGATACATTTGGAGCACTACCTATAAGAGGCAACCTGAAAGGGAATGAGTAAAAGGGGTATACGTATGACAGACACGCAAGCAAACGATCAGCACGCGCAAACGAAAGTGGCCAAACGGAAAAACGCGGCAAAAATCCTTTCAAAGGAATAGATAAGCCAAATAGGGGCAGTAAACAACTGATCAAAGGACAACGTTACAATAGAATGTTAAAACGCGCCCGAAATTTTGCTTCTGCCTTTCGTACCTAAAATAGTTAAAAAATAAATTAATAGTCAACTGTCAAGACGCAAAACCTGACTTGACTTGATAACGCGCAGATTCAACCGGCCATTCATACGTAATTCAATAGGTACTCTCCGTCATACTCTATAGGCGCAAGAAGTGATTGCTGCAGTAGCATATGCAACAGTTTATCAATGATGTTTCCTCATAAATGCCTAACTCAGGCTGAGCCAGCTAACCACTACTCAGCAGTACTTAAAATAAAAGAAATTCACAGGTATATGTAACAAAAACCTTTCGTGTTTCAGCACTCGCCTTGGGATTTTACTTGGTGGTTACAGATTTGCATGTGCTTGAAAATTCATTCATCTTGATAATTCGGCTTACAAAGTTTGTGCACAGTGTTCATGTCAGTGATGCCTTTTACAACTTTCACACAAAATTTTAACTAACAAGCTAAACATGACATGTCTTTCGCTATTGAACCAAGGCCAGGAAAGCATGCGGCATCATCCTAAACGAGTTGACCAACAAGGATAATGTTTATCTGACAAACGACTGAGGTGTAGTTACTGGAGCTTATGCCAAGGTTGACAAGAGAATGTTGTGCGTCTGAAAGGATTTCAGGCCCCTGAATGATAAGAAGTTGAAGCCGAAACTATTTGTAAATGGGCTACCGAAAGACTGCTTTGTGTGCACTTATTTTTTGTTTGCTTAATTTATTCGTGATGGTCACGGAGGTCACTCATGATAACCCAGCCTTTTTTCCAACTCATTCTGTCAAGGAAGTTTCGGGAATTACTCCTCTGCATTAAAGAGCTTACAACTCGAACATGTGTCCATTACAATGATATACATGACAAAGTAACTTCATAGCTCCACTTAATCGAGAATCTAATTCAGTAGCGAAAACCGATCCGCCTAACAGTCAATCATATCACGAATTACAGTGAAATTGACTGCTGCTTACAACTTTAACTTAGTGAAAATTCGAAACCGCAAGTGCTCAACGGATACTGCAAAATTAAGTACAAATATCTTCAAAATCTCGTGGGTAAACAAAGTAGCTTTCAATTCAGATCATACTTTGAAAGACTCCTACAAATGAGACGTTAACAGATACGAAACACACCTCTCTAGCCAGTCTATCTGGAGAAAAACACTTGTGAAAGTTAAGTACAGAAGGTTAAAGAACTATATTTAGTTAGAAGTTATGGCTTCGTATGCCTGTTTGCATAAGTTCACTCAGTTTATCAGATTAAAAGTGAGAACTAACTTCCAGACCGCCAACGCTGTCTCTCGTGCGTATTACTTTGCATTCACCCACCCAGTACCATATGTTGAAACTAGAACACCACGTTTGCCTGACAGAACAGCCTGACTCTAGCCTTTGCTGGCTAAGAGGAATTGTGGGCGTGACATCGAAAGGGGGATTCAGCTTTGATTTCTGCGCCAGAATTTGCTGGACGAACTTTTGGACCTAAGACACGTTTGACAGGACCAATGTTAATAGGCCTACTTGATGTTTAACATGCTCGTTCCTTATTCTGGACTGAACTAACTACAACACCTACAAATCGTCAATGAGCATCCGGCGCAATTGTGGCAAAAAGTTTTATTTTTTTAAACTAAACTAAGTTGAGCTAAATCCTACCCAAATTTCAACCTTCATTGGATGTGATTTTGCTTTCTAACTATGCTCAGGTTATTCAAGTGGAATCGTTACTACGCAACCGTTTCCAGCCACGTCAGCTATGCGCTGCTGATGCACTATTGAGAGGAATCGATCACCACCTTCTTTCCAGAATCAAACAATTTTGTCCCTTCAAATTAGGTTATAAAAATATGTACTGCGAAAGCGCATCACTGGATGGACTTGATACTTTTTATTCGTATAACATTTTACTTAAGGTAGGCTTGTTCTACGCCATCCCTCTTTCGTGGTCAAACCAACTAAATTCATCATCCCATTTGAAGTTTTTACCTGAGAAACCACAGGGAAGCGCGAGGCATTGTTGTGATTAACGGTCAGGAATATAGACGACGTTTGCCACAACCCATCAGATGTTAGCTATTTTCGAAAACATCTCGGACTGTGAAAAAAATGCATTGCCAGCACGGTGTGCACACATGATAAGTTGCATGACAATGTAAAATACTTTGCATACGGTTTCAACAACATACAACATACTAGTAAACAGGAAAAGTATCTTTTGTCATCCGTTTTTGTTTGGGCAATTTGAGTGGTTGAACGATTCAGGTTTTTTTTAAAACGCATGTCTATCAGCAACCTAAGGAACCCGCATCTAATTATCTAATTATTTTCTACCTAATAAGACTCTAAAATGAGAAATCTTGGGGGACACAATACAAACGTCCGATCCACACTAACGAAAAATATTCTAGAGCGAGAAGGATTAAACTTCATCGATCAGATAAAACACTAACCGAGTACGAAAAACTATTACGGATCAATGTCTTCAGTGAGCCCCTCAATAACAAAACTTTCCTCTCAGGGAGAGCAAATTTTCAAAACGTACAAGGCATTATCTAGAACTTGAGATCGGAATTCAGTTGTCCGTGAGTATCTTTGGTCATATTATTCGGTGAAGAATGGATGGTGTTTTTTTAGTTTACTGAGTGCTGTAGATATTTAGTACCCCCAAATAACGAACACTTATTTATCCTCTTCGTCAATAGGAATGAGGTGTACTGTAAACTTCATCTAGAATAACTTGAGAAGATGCAAAAGAGTGTGAGCGTAGTAGGATGGACCATTGCAGTGTAACAAAAAAATCCATCCACTTATTGATAATACCAGAATCATATGTCTGTTTGTTATACTCCATTTCCAGCTCTAATATATTAACTTTGTGTTACACAATTGGCCTAAGAACGAAAAGAACTCAAGCTTATTATGAACTGCTGTGGATTATTGATTTAGCATTAAACCTCAACGTAAAAGCCGGTATGTCCGGAAAGTAGAAATAGAGATGAAAATGGAAATAGACATTGTCGACCTGTAAATGAGGTAGTTAAACACAAAAAGGCACGCCTAGGACCTAAACTAACCTTCAACCTCCTGCCTACCAGACCGCCATGAACTGAATTATCTGGGGCACCACGCTTATGGGCTAGAACCGCATAAGTAGCTCACCACACCCTGATCTTTGGATTGACAGCTGATGTTTGACACTGCTACCCATGTGTCCAAAGTTGTTTTGGAATTAGTTGTTCGAAAGCAGGAGCGAGTATGGTATATGTGTATGTGGCATATGCAAGTAAAAAGGCATACGCTAAAAGCAGAGCTTGACGTCTGTATTCTACTCAAGCTTTGAAGTGTGAAACTGTATATGCGAAAATCAAACTTTATCCCTGTATAGTTGTCGTAAATTATTTTCTAAGTGTAATGGCCTAATGTTCAAATTGGTTACCGGAAACATTATTCTTGAGACAACTTTTTTGAAGGTTTAGTTGATACACGTACATCGGATTTGATGTCACAAGATAGTTACTGGAGTGCTTTCTGAGATTGGAAAATAAAAGTCTAATGTGTCCGTCTGAGATTGGCTGAATCAGAGACAACTATATAGCCTCACTTATCTTTCTGGATCAAATTCTGTCTGGAAAATGGATTTTGGAACGCGTTGGTTGACAGCAAATGCATCTTTGCTTGCCCCCCTCTCAGGGTGAACTTAACCACGAATGGATAGGAAATGTGTGGTTACCCAGTCTGGGTTTAGCTCAATATCGACCAGCGTTTATGGAATGTCTGGTAGATGCGCGCATGCTAAGCCATCTGACAAAGCGTGATCTTCGGACACATCTGAAAATGGTTGATCAGTTTCATCGAATCAGCTTGTATTATGGCATAATGTGTCTGAAAAGGCTGGATTACAATCGAACAGAATTGGAACGTCGACGCGAAGCATGCGCCACAGTGGATTCTGGTAAGTTGACTTTCGGATTATTGATTACTGTTTGCCCCCAACAGACGCTTTTTAACTATACACAGTGGTCAAGCTTTCCAATGTCCTTCAGTCGCACTAGTTTTGGTTAAAAAATCCGTCATTGTTTAATGGACCTTTTCTGATTCTAACAAGCTAACTTAATTTCAAACGAGCTTGCTGATGTTTTCTCTGTATCTCAGGAGAGTATACGGGTGTTCGCACATGGATGAGGCTCATTTTTAGTAAGAACACTTAAGCCGCTATCGGTAGTTAACTTGCGTTCTTCTACTAAACTACAGATAGGAAATGTGCCTCCAGTGGGGATTTATAAGATTTATGAGAAAATGGAGTTTACAATATATCCACACGTACATAGTTCTTCAGGGTCACCTCTTGACCACTGGAAACATGATGAACAGGAAGTGAGCTATGAGTTATTTCGTAAACAACAAATTGTGGCGTACTGGTTATTGGTTGAGTAATTTCTAGGACAGCACGGTCTAAGAGGCTGTAAACACGGAGCCACAGGTCACACAATGTATCTGAATGCAGCTGAACAATTATGAAAACATCATCTGAACGAATCTGAGGGCACTGGAATGAACTGCGTTAAGATGCCGGTGGTTGTGATCCTTCTTCGTATATCTTCCGTGTTGCTCACTGAAATCTATCTGAGCAGTTATGTAGCATGGCAGCACATAGAGAATGCTGTGACATCTTGCATACCTACATCTGTGTCCGATCATCTACTATGCCTGGGTGGTGATTATCAGTCAATAGACATAAGCTCATTGAGTTGGCACCTTTCCGTGGCAATTTCAGACTGACCAAAGAAAGGTCATCAGCACATCGGAGGACGGTCGAGGATCATGTGGCTGGAGAGTCAGTTACGCAATTTAAGATCAACGATGGTCTTTGAATAGGCCCCTGAACAACCCAAAAAGTTAAAAGTTTAAGGTTAAAATAGATAGGACCCAAATTTTGATATATGGATCAAATAAGACTATTATCACAGACAGATTTTTAGAGGAAGAACGATTAGAGTGCACGACCAGATAACTCAGAAATTCAAAGTAAATGGCAGTGGAAATCATTCCGGGATAATGGGCATACACGAAACCATGAAATGGAATTAGCAGGATCATCAGACAAAGCCCCTCTAGTAGGATGGTATACTATTTCCGTAGAAGGTAGACCGATTGGTCCACGTTATTCACATCCCATTGATTTGTAACATATGCAAGTGTGTGCCCGCTGATGTATCAGCATCAGGAAGAATATCGGTGATTACCTGATATGAAGGTGGGAATTACAACTGAATATTCATATGGTAAGGATAGCTTTAAAGAAGTGAATCATTTAGTGCAAAATCTGCAGCTTCTTCCTCCTAGATGCACGGGTAAAGACTATCTGAGACCAAATGTGTTTTAAGTGAGCAGTGTAATTATCTACCTTATTAAGGAACAAACCCGTTAGATAATAGGAAATAAAACAAACGGAACCGTAGAAATATGTCTTCTAGAATGCCTATCGTTAAACAAAGATCCCCGGTTCACCAATGTGTGGTCTATCTTGTCACTTTCATGAAACTCTTCCTTGTTGCCGCCGAAAGTGAATTCCACCTCATGGAAGAATCCATGTATTCTCACCATTCACATATTGACGAGCACACTAGACTGATGTTTCGTTACACAGGCGGAAACGTGACGTAGAAATACTGGGATCTTTAAAGTCCTTGTCCTAACTTTTGGCAGAATATCCCTGATTTAACCTGAAATATTGATTTGCAAACCACAGATACTTTTGGCGAAAAGGGCTGTGGAAAATTTTAAAGGCATCCATTGAAATGCTCATTCAAACCGCTAAATTCCTCTAAATAGGCTCATGGAAGGGTGTATTTAGAACAGTATGTGGGACCAACAGCTTTCGAGATCAAAGTTTATTACCATATGGTCAATTCACAAAACGAAGTTGTCATTTTTGAGTTCTAAATACAATAAAGAACCTGGATGACTACATGAGAATCGAGTGAATGGTTAAGCAAATTCCTACCATTGGTGATCCAACATTAGTCGGACTGGACGATTTTACCTCTCTTCTGAAATGTGGACACAGAATTATTTAAAAGAGGAAGTTGTGTCCAGTCTTTCTCTGGGCTGGAGCCTATTACCTTTAGGTTTGACGGTGTGGTATCTGTACCAATTGGTGTAATGTATGTATTAAGCAGATATTTTGCGTAGGTAAGGACGATGACCTGTAAATAACAATGATCAAGTTTACTTCAGTGATTCCGGGAAATGTCATGGGCTACTTCGAATCTAACCAGTAATATTTGATATTCAGGTTACAACTGACTACAGTAGAGACAGAGACTTTTCGCTCAAAGGATCATGATAAATCCCTTCTGTTAAGCAACAGATGAAAAACTACTTTGCTGATACTAATGCGTTATCCCTGCTCCAGTCTGCCGATTTTCACCGAGAACATGAGGGTGGATTTTTGTGTAGGGGTATTGTTTTTCCGGTAAAGAATCCCATGTATGCACACACATACCTGGCATCGTAAAATACCATTAGATGGTCCGGATTTGGAACAGAGAACCTTGTAAGCTGGAGACCGAGGTGGTCACATAATAGGGTTTAGGTGCAAAAAAGGCGGATAAGTTGCTCCATTGTAAATTCATGGTACAACATTGATTTTTCAGGACTTCTCATCAAAACGAAGTTCAGTGAATTAATAAGGATTCTAGACGGGTTTTTAGGTAGTCTATTTTTGATAGGACACTATGTTGCTTACAGAATGACACTGGGAATATTGGGCTCTTCAGCAGTGGTAACGTCAAGAATCTAGTGTTAAATCAATAGACGAATCAAATATATTGCACCAGGCAGCAGTAGTGAATACACTTTCATCACTGTGGCTGTCGTCGATGGTAGCTAATATAATGAATGTTTACGCTTTACCCATTGGTAGTAGTTGCTATTAGACAGCTTAAAATGGGAAATTGATCTGATGCTATTAGTTTGAGACGCAAAAGAACCGTTTGTGATACGTAGTCCTGAGACATCGACCTCTTGTTCATCAAGTTCCTGTAAATTAGACGAATCATCAGAAATGGCTTGGTGGGATCAATCACTTAGCTGAGGTTTAAGGCTGGATTAAGAAACCGCGCCGCTGAATATCGTTACGTCACCTCAGTCATATGCTGCGACGTCCCCTGTTCCTAGTGATACGAGATCAACATCTAATCAATATCACTGTAATGCGTTTCTGCAACTCAATGTACTCTTCAAAAGAGTAAAATTCTGTCATTATGTCTGTCAAAGAGATTGCGCTGTTTCAATTCGTAGATGCTGGGTTTTCACTTGGTGGCTCAAAGACTTGAGAATCTTGAAGCAGTCTCATTCCAAGCAAGTTGCAGTGGACAGCTCTGCCTTGCCCTCTCTCTTTGCGCAAACATACGAGATTAAGATCTGTCTGTAATTAAGTTTAGTCCTAAGTTATACAGCTAGTGCACATCAAAGTTTTGTCCCGGGCAATAGAGGAACCTCCGTCTCTGATTGTCCGTTACGCAAAGCATATTAACATCCATGACGTGGTTCCTTTGTATGCAATTTTAGTTCTTGCTAAAGCACCAGTACCGTGTACACAAGGACAAACCAGTGGAGATAAAACTGTAGCACAAACAAAGCAGCTCAACTAGACAACTCATTAGTTCAGGTTACCAATTAATTGGAGCGAAAATATGTGCACTAAACATTAGAATATCCGTAGAAGTCTTAGCCTTTCTTCTTGTTTAGTCATCTTATATCCTGGTAAAGTAAGTTGTTTTTGTCCTAAAAAGTATTGTAGCTACCAACTATAATTTCGCCCCCGACATATATACCTCTAATGGGTCCGCTGAAGAAAGTGGTTAAAGTGGAAAACCCAGATATACATACATTCATCTTTCAAGATTATCTAGGTTGCCAGCTGTAACCCTCCATTGAAACTATGTTCTATTAACTTATCCACCGATGATTGCTATCACCCGTTTGTTTTATCCCCAAAAGATGTCCTGGTATGGTCGAATGAGCGCGTCATGAAATGGTTGAAAAGTATTGGGCTTCAGGACTATGCCGGCAATTTAGTTGACTCAGGTGTGCATGGGGCGCTCATGGTGCTCGATCCGGATTTTAGCGCCTCCTCTCTGGCAATGTTCCTTCAGCTTGCTAGCACAGATTTACATCTAAGGTAAGTATTTTGATTTAATGCATTTATTATGTTCATATTCACATCACTCTCGTTTGAACAGCCGTCCTTCTGTCCAGGTGCAATTATTCTGGTGAGTCCACACCAAAGGGGGGAAGCACTGGACTCGAGTTTCGCTCTTATTAGAGCTCATCAGCAGTGCATATCCACTGCCCGTGCCGAGGTTTGAACTCCGGACACCTGACATGCAAGGCGAGCGTGTTACCACTACTCCCGGCACGGCCACTGGATATGTACTGCTGATGAGCTCTAATAAGAGCGAAACTCGAATCCATTGCTTCCCCCCTTTGGTGTGGACTCACCGGAATAATTGTGACAGGACAGAAGGACGGCTGTTCAAACGAGAATGATGTGAATATGAGCAATACATATCCCGCAAATCCCACAAAAATTATCAAAATAGTCGTCCAGCAGGTTTCAAGCGTGTGTCACGCTACCTGACTGGGAAATCCTGACAGGCGAGTCAATCGACCGTCACAACCAGGACAGTTACTGGGTGGACGTTTCGATGATGAGTCGGGCACACCAACCACATGGCTCACGTGTGAACACGTTCGCCCGTTTACATGCGAAAATTCTGATGCATTTATTATGGTAAGGTTTATATACATGAGAACTTGGCTGCAATCGGACTGAGGAAGAACAGAATTCAGGAGACTCGGAATCCCCTCTGGCTGTAAAAAAAACAGTAACCTGACATGAACGATCTTGTTAAACTTAATTAACTGCCGTACTTAACTGCCCTGGTTTTTCAAACCGATTACATCTTATTAGGATAGGCTAAATCAATGTATTGTGAAATATACTTCAGTTGAATAGTCACGTTTCAGATGGGATTCATTGTGATCTAGTTGTTTTAAATTGAAACGTGCTTAGACCTTGGTTGATCGGATTTCTGGCAGAAAGAGCTGTAGGGGATACTATACCGCAAATACCGCAAATCTTCATCCTCTTCTCTTGGTCTAAAATCTCTACATCCTGATCACAAAACTGAACCAACTGTCCCAATTATTTGCCTGTAAGGGGGCTTAATTGCCTAAGATCAGATTTCACTCTATTCTCCGAATGTCCGATTTTCATCCGGTTGTGCACCCAGTCGCCAGACTGACTGAGAAGAAATATGCCACAGAAATGGAGTCGCTTGAGTGAAGGGAAATTAGTGACAGGTGTTTATGTTGAGCAATTTTAGCTATATTATCGTGTCAAGCAGCTCTGATGTGGAGGTGCTTTTATCATACGAGTTTTCTCCTCCATTTGTGTAGAACCAATTTCATACAATAGAAAACATCCCTAACTAGTGGAGAGCACTGGGCTCCTTCCATTGATTTTTAGCAGACAATGGGAAAAATTAAGTGAAGTTGAATCGATTTGGTTGCATACATGGACTCACAGGTTTACACAGGACGATAAATAAAACAGTGGAAATGGAATAGTGAAAAGACTCAATAATCGGGAATCGGGTAAACTGACTAGAAATTGAGCTCAAATTAAAATCACTCTACTTTTTACTGAATTTTTCCACGTAGACAAAATATGAAGGTATGACAACCTTTACGGCAGGTAAAAATAAAGCCTAGAAATAGTTGGTTATAATAACGTCAGGTCAAGTATGTCAAATATGTCACATCCCATCGATGTGAGTAGCAACTCGCACATTGGTCACTTCCTTGTGTGTTTGGAAGCAGGCCCACAGGTGATGACTACTCGAAAATGATAGTCAGGTAGGACGGGAAAGAATCTACGGTACACCAATAAGTTTAGGGGAGTCAGAAGTTGCTTGTTTTCGCCTATCCTTTGGTGTTACCTGTTTGTCCAAACATAGATTTATGCACATCTTATGACAGCAAAAGTCAAGGATAACACTCAACAAGCTCCTCTTACAAGTGAACGCCACTAAGATTACGGTCTTTTTTTATAAAATACCTGGGTCTTCTTTCTTTTCGCTTTTGTAAGCTTAGAAGACGTGAGTAGAAATAATATTTTGCACCATTTCGCCCAAAGACCATCATAATGCAGTTTCCCAAATTGTTTGTTCTTCGCATTTACAGAGAATTACTGGAAAGGCAATTAAATGTTATCCTTGAACCCTATCGAGCTTCAGTAACGAGACAGCCAGGAAGCAGACCAGCACGGCAGTCAGCTGACAACTCAGGAGCTGTTTGTATGAGTACTGCTCAGAATCAACCTCAAAACCTCTACTACAGCCATTCTGAGCAACCTTCCTCTGGATTAACAAACCAGGACTGGCTTTCCAGAATGGAGATGGATCAAAATACTCGTGGTCCTTACACTGCTGTAGATACTCATGCTCCGCCCATTCCTGCACGCAGCAAAGATAGCAGTCGGGATTGGAGTCTATCCCGACCACGTGACGCTGAAAGCGCATCGAAGGTCGTTGGTACCAGCTACTTTACAGCCACCTCCATTCCGAGCAACCGGTAGTTGCAATGACCAATGAACGACATGTGTAACGTGGATAAGAAGATAACCGACTAACTAGGTGAGGTTTATGTAGTACTATATCTCTTGTATGAAGATATCTATGTCTGAACAGGCATATTTTGCTTGAGGTTTTAGGAGTAAAAAATTTTTATTTCCAAATCTTTGTTTCGAGAGTTTACTCCCGTGTATATCATGGATATACTTGCTTTTCGGCCTTTCTTGCGTAGATCTGGGAAAAAATACATTCTTAGTAGGTAGACATAGTAACCAGTTGTGAAAACCTTAGTTCCTTTATGATTGAGTTTACTTAGTATTTTCACCATTCTCCAATTACTCAATATTGCGAACTTTAGAACACGTTGGTTTACTGCTTTTGAAAAACCTTAACTAATCTCTTCAACCCGAAACAATATTTATGATGGTTCAGCGATTAGCACTTTATTAACTCCCACTGAGGAATTTCTCTGATTGACAATTGCGTTTTGTTTCACAACCGCACGTTTAACAATTCAGTGAGATATGAAGGATTACATCTTTTGATTTGCTGGTCAGCAAACTGTATGAAGCTTGTCCAAACTTTTCACTCAGAGGTCTTTAAGTACGCAGCTCCTAGTTCATCCCGTTTTGTCCCACAACACTTCCACTTCTCGAACAGATTCAATCAATTTACTACCTGCTTTCACGTACTGGTATGATTTTCCTTCTGTGGTCGGATATCTCGAATACCCCGGCCGTCAAATATCTATGACTGGGGCTTAATTCTTGATGAGCGCCCTCAGTCCCTGTTAATTTTCAATGTTTTTTTGCATGAATATCGGGTACTGTTGCAACTTTTTGAGCTGAAAATTCCCACTCAGTTGTTAAATTGCTCGGTGACTTTGCCTGCCTTCACATGGTGTGAAGTTACTTGAACACACCACCCAAAGTTTGGTTATTCTTGAATTATATATATATATATAATATGTTTGCTCTATTTTAGTATTTTTAACTGCATTTCGTCAGGGACCGAATTTACAGCCCTACCGGAAAGACTTGATTTTTCAACGAAGTTCAATGTAAATCAAGGGGAACAAGGACCTCAACCTTCCGTGTAGATGTACAGCGAACGTCCGGATTGCTATGATATACCGAATCGCAATGTATAGGCTTAAAAATGTTTCTGTGATCAGTACATTTATATTAACTTTTCATACCAAAACCCAACGCAAAAGCCATAAATCCAAACTGTGACAGGCACCTCCAAGTAAATGTCAGATTTATCCTTATGCGCGTATACTAAACAAGTATACACAAGCATTTCCCATGAGAATCCGTTATTCTTCTGTTTTTTTTCGCTACTACACTCTTATCGTGGCAAGTTTATCCGTCTTTTTTTGTTCACTCTTCCTTCCACACCAATTGAGCTCATTATGTGCTTCACTTATAACCATTCCTAACCTCTTGAAGTTTTCAATAGAAAATATTTATTGCCATGCACACAAGGGTGTTTTCACCAGTAAACAGATGGCACAGGAATCGGATTGACCTCCTCAAAAGTTTCTTCGAAGCCGACCACGCCATAGCCTCTATCAGTTCCATCCCGTGATTTCACGTGATCATAATTATAGCTTGGGTAGCATGGTTGAGGTTCACGTACTGGCTGAATAAAAAACGTTCCTAATTTTGGACGTTTGTGCTGCTTTTGCAGGGGTTTGACTCATTTACGTGATTTAGACAACACTTGGTACACCATTGGATGTCGGCGTTATCTAACTGTCAAGTTATTTGTTTAGTACGAAGTTTGTCCACGAAGGTAATATGGACCGTTTGGTCAAGGATGTAGCTAGTACCTTCACAGGAAGGCGCACGCTGAGCATGTACAATCTATCTGAACCCAATAAACCTTGAGGATCCGTTCACCCCAAGGGGATTAAAGTCTACTGGTTGCCGCAAGTAAGCGCACCTTGTGAGTCCCACAGAACGCAGAGGATTGAAGCCCAACTTCATCGGCGAAATCTGCAGTGGATTCTATATATGTTTCTAAATATCGGCCCAACCAAAGGAAAGTCGGTTTAAACGTTACAGTTATTGGTTGCTGGCGTCGTCAGATCCCTGTGGATGTTTATCCTGGCTAAAAATCGTCCTTTCTTTTAAGTAGGGTACAGAAGCGATTTTCACTATGAGTAATCAGCGTACTTTCCGGTAAGTTAGGAAATTCAACAGACATTTTTCCTTAGGTGCGAATCGGCCAATAAGCGGGTAAAATCGAAGTACAAAATAGCGCTGCACATGAACTTGACTCGCACTCCCGTCTGTCAAATGCTTGCTCTCCCGAGCACGGAATACGTAGTCATTTTTAAGGAAGTGGTACCCTTGGCTGATTCATGTGACCAACCAACGGACTGCATGCACTTTTTGACATTCATATTTATGTTGCAGAGATTCAGTAAATCCTCAGACTCTGAGGCATGTTGCTATCAATATCGCCGTCAGAAGTTGCAGGGAGGCATACTGCTCGTCACACTTCACAGAATCTGTCGAGCTCCATCCCGAATTACTTCAAATAAGCTCGGTAGCATAGCTCTGAGCGATAGACTGCTGTAGAATAATGAGGTGTTCCAGTAGTTATACACGTGAATGTAAGTGCAAAGACAAGTGTGAAGCTCATGAACTTCACGTGCTTGACGTATTCTCAGTCCTATTGTAACAAAATTTTGTTGTATAAGCATGTTTTCAGGTCGCTTGCATAAGGAATAAGGCAGCTGACATTGTTCTCTTGACGCTTGACGTAACAAAAGTCAGTATACAGCTATAAACTCTACGAGGGTGACGGGAGGGTAAAAACTACACCGATAATCAAATTGTCATAAGCAGGGGAAGAATTTTGGTAGCTTTGTTTGCATAGTCGTTCATGTTAGCAAGCACCGACAGACTTCTGATTCGGTACTAGGGCCAATCAGATATGATCCAAGTCGTTCACAGCACGGCAGCAATGCATCGGATAAGCCGAAACGGTGTTTGGAACAGCGTGACTCGTTTGACGAAAAATTTCTGGGTATATTGCAACCTCACTAGCATCTTTCATAAAAAGGACTGGCGCACTATAACAAATTTACATGCGCATCAAATGTTTCCAATATTTTTCAAGGATTTTGTAGCACAGTCTTGTTCGAATGTCTGTTGATCAGAGTGCAGTCTAAGAAGTCAATTATAATTAAATTTAACGGACATTGCAAAAAGCAGGCAAACCTATCACGAGTTGATGCAAACTCCGCCGAGTAGGGCACATTCGAAAACTCTGAAATTGTGAAAATGAATAACTCCACCAGTATCCATCTCCAAACGAATTTGTTCTTGGTTTAAAAACTTACTGCAGAAATAGACAGATGTTTCTATGTTTACAGTGAAAAAACTTTCGTCAGCGACCTATGGAAAGAAATACTAGGTCTGATTTGTGTCAACACTTGCTTTTGTCTTCCGATTTAACCTATATTGAAATCAAAAACCTCCATGGACAATTTTGCGATGTTTTCCAGATTTCAAGACATTTACAAACAGCATACAAGAGGTTACGTTTGATTCGGTCAAAACGAAACAGCATTTTGTCAGGGTCACTAGCGGCGCTTTAACATCTTTTATTAGCTCAGAAAAATAAAATCCCAAGAGAGACCACCGAAATATATTCCTACTATCCAGTTTTAAAAGTGATAATGAAATAATATTTTTATTATGTGGCTATTTCTCACCGTTGGCAGGCATGAAGATAGCTCTTATGCGGCTTGTGATCAGTAGTTGTTTCTTCTTTATAAACTAACCGGGCCAGTTGAGTAAATTCCGGACCCTTTTGCTTACATGATGTTTTACTTGCTGTATCACGTATAGGCTGGGCAACCTCAATTATTGCATCAATTTTGGCAAAATCCACGGTGTCTGTAGTGGCCACCGAATCAGTCTACACTCTAGGCTGCGAAGAATCTATCCGACAGGATAACCGGAAACAACGTTTTCACACTTACGTGGTTCACGATTCATCCAGCAACTCAACCTGACAGAAGACTATCTGAAGAAATTTCCAGATGAAGATTCCAGCTGACTGACTACAGTCAACATATTTGGATTACAACGATTTTTTTACTTAAAGCTCGGCATCCACAACTTATTACGGGATGTAATGGATACTATAGCACGGGGTTCCCCAAGATTATCGCACTTGTTTACGAGCCAGATAAGATTATCCGTGTTAACCGATTGTAATCCTTGCAACCTCGCAACACGGAGACCACTGATAATGATAGTCCAAACGTGTTCACTTTGTATGATTGGATTCAGGCATCTTGTTCATCACAGAGACCAAGAAAGAATTCACAGAGAGATTAACTGACCGTCGGCTGGGGCATCATCGTCTTCAAGCAGTCACAGACATCGTTCTGTGACGAACGTTTTACACTTCCATCTCAGGTCCATTCTTACTCATCTTTCCATTGCAAACCTGTTCTTGGTTAATCGGCGAACCTCAACATCAATAAACGCGAGGGGAAGGATACGCTTCCTAAAAGGTTGCTGAAAAGTTTTCGTCAGCTCGGTTTCACCCTTCTTGAGGCTCGTCAGGTAGGCCTGGCTTTACCGTTTCTGAATACGTATTTGCATCCTTATTTGCAAACGCATGTATTCTGCACAATTGGTTGTTCATGTGGCATACGTTTGGTAGAAACTCCTGGACTACACCGAACTGATGAGCCCCTCTAAGAGTGAAACCTGCTGTGGACTATCAAATGCGGTGCTCTCCTAAGCGGTATACCGAATATCAAGTCAAAGTAAATATGATGCGGCCTTCAGGTAGCACACTCAGTCTATTAATATCACAAAGGAGAGATTCAGACAAAATCCAGTCGTCTCTCGTTAACAATGGCGTATTTGGCAAAGAAGTTTATTTCAGCTTAGCTTAATAAACCTTACAAACCGTGCAGTAAAATTCTGGTGCCCGCCAATTTCCTCGAAATTGCACTTAGTTTTTATCTTAGATTCACCATCTGAAGAGACAGTTTTGAAACAAGACGTCAATCTCCTCCTCAATCTCGTCGTCTAACATTTAGGCAGATGCAGTACTTCTCGATATCATGGTCGTTGGCTTGTTCGCTGAGCTGGGCAATTTGATTGCAAACGTTTCATCACCAATCGAGGTGACATCATCAGTGCCTTACTGGGGAGCGTAGTGATGCGTAGCGATGGGTTGGTGGTTGTGCGTTGAGTTGCGTGTGTCTTAATATACGTGCTGCTAGCTGGGGCTGACTTTTAATCGCGATTAGTTGTTCGGTCGGGCGGTTCCACTGGTCGCTTCGTTGTCCCGCATCCTCATTTGCCGATGCCCACGTGACTTTTGAGCTTGGCATCCCCTGTCGTCGTACTTCGGTCGATGCTGGAGTGACCTTTGCCCTTGGCCCTTCCGAGTTCCGGCTTGTGACCTTTATTGACCTGACTCTCGATATCATTCCACTACGGGGACAGAATAAGCCTGAAGTCAACAGCGTCGGCTTCATTAGAGTTGTCTCTATAAGTCTTGAGGTTGTGCGTGACATAGTGTGCATTAGACGAGCGAGAAAACAGCCTTGTAAAATATGTTTGTAGAATCCTTTCCAACCATCTCAAAAAGTCTTCATCTTTTCTTTGTTTTCTTCATACGACACGTCATACGGCACGCTATCAGTACTGGGATATGTAACAGTCTTTTTTGGCAAGCAATAGACAATCGACAGTTCTGCATCTCGCGAACAGGGCTATGACGGTTGACACTTTCGTTGGCACTCCAGGTGTTTCGACGTGTCAGCCTTTGTGATGATGAAAAAGTTGCTGAGTTGTAATGTTGTTACCTTTGCCTCATTATTTCAATTGCTTTGCCGTGAAGATATTTCTTAAACTTTTGTTAACACTATTACGCTATTGCAGGGAAATATCCCATTAAGTGAGTTACCTGTCTAACTATTTCTCACCTACGTTAAAATAAAGTTATGGGCGTCTTTGTTCGACACAGAATGCTGAAATCCTCGGAGACAAAACGAAACAGAATCATCAAAGATGTACGCAAGGAAGGACACTCTATCCATGGAAGGATGCAATGCAATTAACTGCGAACAGGGGCGATATTACCCACCAGCTGCAAACGCGCGTGAGAAGCGACAGTACCACGAAAAAGTCAGGCGTACACGAGCTGTAATCTACTGATAGGCTTACGGCTTGTCCATCCATGGACAAGAGGACAACTAATGGAACTTGACAGACAGCACCACGACAGTGGTGTTACAAGAGCCAAATGAAAATTTTCTCGCTGAGCGGTTGAAACACAATAAGGAGTTGTTGAAAGTCAGATAAAATGGAATCGTTCAGTGACATGTTACAATCATCACGATCACAAAGAACGAAGTGAAGCGTCTTGGCAGTGGGTTACAGAGGTCAGATTACATATGTACAAAAGTCGTTGACCGAAAGAAAGCAGAACATCCAGTATAGTGTACAAAATCCACTAAATTTTGTGAGACTTCCGATAAACAGTTGGCCAATAAATAATTCTGCGTTTCAGAACTGCATTGGGGTGATTTGGACTGCCTTCAAATGGTGAGACTGTACTCAATTTTGAATTATGTTTGTGGCGCCAGTTTTCCTTCCGCAAAGCACTGTCCGTGGATAAAAGTTATTTTTTATGGACCAGGGACCACTACAGTGATGATGGTTGTAACTGAAAAATGACATACCGTAAAGCATAGCTGAGTCACCTTTAGTATTAAATAGAATGTCTTTCGTTAATTATGTTACTAGTTATATTTCATAACACACTCGTTCAGCTTTTAGGACACCTGAGGCATGCATCACACTTCCGCGTAGAGTAATAACAATGTAACCTTTTTTGAACCAACATGAGCAGCAAACAGTTCCGCTTGATTTGTGGTAAGATGAATGCAACGACAAATGGGAGGGCGTACTATTAAGTCACCGTTGCTGAACAGTCCTCAGCTCCAGATCGGTCCTTTGGTCATGGTTTTGTGAATAGCGTTAAAGATCACCAAGTTGCTTACTTATAGTTTCACTCATCTGTAGGTATTCAGGCAGCCAGTGGACTTAGAAAAGATCACAGACTACCGGGGAACTTAGGTACGTAACCTGTTGCTCTCTAGGACGGTCATCATGAGGAATGCACGCAAAACAATTGTTTTGGGCATCTATGAATCTGGTTTATCTAGTACGCAGTCGTGTAAACTATGAGCAAGAGTAGCTTCTTGTTCTAGTGCATATTGCACTTCCTATTAACTCATTTAGAATTGCCGAGTATCTTGATTTATCTTTCTTTCCGAAGTTCTCCAGTACGATTATTCACAGTGAGGTTTTTCTGCACTTGTCGTCAGTTTTACATTTGTGCGATCCACTCGAATGACTTGATGCTATGTTACAGCAGACTGCAAGGGTTTAGCAATAGATTTAAAGGAAAGAAAAAGATGATGAAGTTGCTGGCTGACATCATAACCTCATCGCTATTTCGCTGCTGAAAGCATCACAGTGACATCACAATCACTTGAAGACGTACGCATGTGAGCACTGTTGGCCTCTTGCAACCTGCGAATCGTATACTAACTCGTGCCCCAAATCAGACAAAGCAACTTTATAATATTACAAAATAACTCTGGGTAGAAAATATTTGTAAGTTTTCTTCCTCAAGCTACGAAAAAGTCTGTAAAATGCACAGGCTGATCAACGTAAGCGAACTGGTCATGATTCAGCACATGTGAATACCCAGTCCAGAAAGAACCTATAAGTGAACGTCTACGGTCAACTAAAGAGATGACACAAACGTAAGCTTTAGCTATAGCATGACGCAAAAGTAAGTCATATTTCGATCACCTAGTGGTTACGTGAAAACAAGTAAACTACTGGTTCATGATCAACTCTCTATGAAATTAGACAACAAACCTCGAAGAGGGCCTTGAATTATTTTGGATTTTTATAGCAAGGACGCGATGGAATTCCAAATAGTTGAGCCTCAGGGTGTTTCTACGTCACTGGTCCAAGCCACAGATGTGTAGTAAAACCAAACAAAGAAGAAACGGTTTATGTTGGTAGGTCTTTTTCCTGGATGCAACGAAAGCCTAATGCACTTTCGCCAGCAACTATTTGTGGGTCTTATTTGAGAGCACCACTAAGCATTCTCATATGAAAGTGAAAACAAATATGATTACTTGTGCAAAGTCTGTGACATAGCACCAGTTTACTGACGCAGAGTGGAATATTTCACAGCGAAGAAAAACTGCAACCATCTGTATTGATTATCACTTGGAACATTTACACTACTTTAGTAGTTTAGTTGACCTCTGTTGTTCAAAAACGACTTTAACTTTCCTTGATCCGTCATAAAAGTCCCCACCTTCCCGTGGTTGGGACGTTTTTCATCCCAGTAACATGAGCAAAAGGCTATTGTTTCTTACTTGAATTCAGTTTAAAACTGCAAAAACACTTACTTTTCATTATTTCCTTGCAAACTGCACGGCCTCTGAGAAATTTTATCATAGATGATCTACGAATCTCACCTGTGTACACCGGTTGCTTCTTTGGAATGTGAAGCTGCAAAAATATCACGTTTCCTGATCGTCTATTTAGTAAACACAGCACCAGGAAACCGTCTCCAAAGTGATGATCAGTAGAATCAGGAAAAAGAGGGCTGGAGCACCATTCTGTTGGAAACCTACGAGATATTCACACTCAAAGCGTAGGGGGGGCAATTTATGTTCTACACGTCGCAAAAAGGAATTTGGAGAAACTGGCCAAAAGACATTTAGTGATGGTCTGATTGTTCCAGACATAGCCAAAACCTGCAAACTTAATTCCAACTAAAAAAGAGCACGGGATTCTTGCAGAGACGGCCGGCAAAGGGTTTGCTGCCGTGCTTCGGCAACACCGTTAAAGACACTACCTTTCACAGTCCAAAAGGTCCCAAGTGATAATGAATTTATAAACAGAATGAATAATTAATGGAAAAAGAGCTTGTGACCCTTTTCATTTCCTCCCTTTTTCTTCCTTTTCCCGACTTATTCTGTTCTTTGTCTTGTATTCCTTCGTTTGTTGGTATTTTATTCATTTTTCCCCCAATATTAGCACCTTCAAATTATTTTATAAGCAAAAACACATCGGAGAAACACGTTAAAGTAGGATCCAAGCACACAACGTCAAATGCTGATTAAGAGTCTAGCTAAAAAAATGGCAGTGTGTCGGTCACCGGGCTCGGTTGCTTGTAGGTTTTATGGAGATTTCCGTCACCGCTTAAGGAAATTCACGGATGTCCTATCCAGGAAGATATGAATCTTTAATACGGCTAAGCTCGACAGTAGCTACCTGCATTCTGCATCGCTGTACCATGGTGTTAACAAGACTTTGGTGTGAAGAACTCTTCATCTTATGGGGTTGGTTGGGCACACGCAATGAATTCTTCTACCATCCTGACCTGAAGATCTGTATCTGCTGGGCTGGTGATCCTGATTTGTTGTCAAACGTTCACCCATTACGCACTCTACAACTATCTGCGCTTCCGTTTCTATGAAAACTGAGTGAGTCAACTGGTTTAAGATGGTTGTGGTCATACGATGAATGAAGCTGAGTGACACGTCTTTTGCTGCCGTCTTCTTTTGCTCCATTCTTTGTGCTCTGTGAAACCTTCATCTGGTACCGAAAATGTGCCAGCGACTGATGCTTGTACCAGAATAATTTGTGACTTTCTGTCACATGCAGTGGGGAATTATGCGGTTACGGATATAACGCACTTGATCCAAGAATTAAAATTGCCCGTTCTTAATTTCAAACGGGATACAGACGGTTGAGAATTCCTAATACAGGAGAGACCATTATCCACTCATTCTTGTTCTCCTTGGCTTCATGGCTCTCTGTTCAGCTGCACTCAAATGTAAAATAGAAAAGTGAACACCCGAATGGGTGACTAACAGACAAAAAATACGAATGCAGGTTACAATGACGGACAGCCGGCAGTTTTTACAGCTCAACAACGCAGGTGAAATGTGTGATTGTTAGCCATTGTGAGTAACCTCTCACCATATCGTAAAAAATGGTGTGGATATCAGAACATGAAAAATCTAGGGCAAAGGACCTCACGTCCCGCGATGGCCACCGAAATCAACCCAGTTCTTCAGCTACTGAAATGGCGCAAGTAGTGTGTCAATTATTCATCTCGTACTTCGATGTCTGCGGCATATACTGAATGAGGACTAATTGATTTACTTAATTATGCTTTGGGAGTTTCTTCCAAAAATTACGGTTTAATTTCTGATTTCGAAACAATAGAACACGGAAACTTTTATACCTGAGATCTTCGCCAATTGCAACGTTTACGTCAGCACCACATCCAAAAGCTATTCCACTACATATTCGAAACAAAAGATGTAAGCACAGAAACCACAGCTCAGTTATATCAATTCAAACACCAGCATTATTCTTCTGCCCACCTAGCATAGTCAGACATGTGCACAGATAAGTTATTGCGAACGATGCGCTGAGAAAAATAATTCAAAGTTCTCAGAATGTTCTGTTTATTCGCCAAAACGAATGGAGGCATTTTTATGGCACACTTTATCCCTAACTGAAGTGCAGACAGTAGACCACTAATCGGTGACAAACTGTAAAGCACTGCTCGAAGTGATCTATGGGTGAAATGGATGGACTCCTCAAAAGGCATCGAAGCTGGCAAAATTGCAAAGACTGATGACAAATACCACCAAATCCCTTAGAAAATGATCACATAAACTGAGAATCAGTCTGCTTCAAACATTCCTGGAGGTTAAACTTGAACCTGTTTTCTTTTTGCGACTAGCAGAACAAGGAACGCGAATTTGGCGGCTGCACCAGGAAGCTTGCTGGTGATTAAATCCGGTTCCACTTGCTTGTAGCCGCTGAATTATGGCAAAGCAAATTGAGAATGAATAATTCCGGTACAATGATTTTTTGCGCATCAAAAGCATTCCTTAACAACAGTGACTTAGAGATGCAGGAATTATGGATTAAGAGGTTTGCCATACGGACATCCTAAGCACAAGTACGCATATTTCTTGTAACATCCTCACTGGTTATTCTTTGCGAACAACCATCCTGGATGAGTCGTTTAGCTAGGCAACGTTCTTTCAGATAACCAAAAATGCAGTGTTCAGGTTGGCTGTTTTAACTGAACTAACTCGTCATCACTTACTCATTTCGGGTTGTTGATGACGCGCTTTTGTCGAGCCTGCTGGATAGCGACACTGCAAATGCCACGATCAAGGTGAAATAAATTTATTCTTGATAATTCATATTTCACGTATGAGAAGACGCACTCCGTTTTATATCACCAGCGTACCACCCCTCGGCATACCTACAATAGTTCGGCCAGGCCATATTCCATTACCAACATTCTTTTGTTGATAAGCCGTGAACGTCTACTGTTTATTTGGTACGACGACACTTCCAGCTTTTTCTGAATGAAACCAAGGTTTCATCAAAATATTTTTAAATGAACTTTCAGGCAGGTCCAAATTTGCCTTATTGTTGATTACCCTAAAGGATCTAACCGTTGCAAAAATATTGATTTGACTCCCTACTAAGCCAAATATATTACAAGAAATATTGCTGTGCCATTTTTGGGAACTCGTTTATGTAAGAATATGGTAGAGTTCGATAAATTGTCGGAAGATTTCAAAATCGAGCCTCTAGACTGCTCAAGCTGGAGTGGCAACATAAATACATAAAAATCCAAAACATCCACACAAGTTCACTTCTTCCTCATAGTCATTATTTATTGCATTAAACTGCGTATATTTCGGAGCTTTTGTTCTGTTAAGAGGATTGTACAAAAATGGTTCCGTAAAGGCCAGGAACCTAGAAATACGAAGTGTAAAACGGTAACGTTAGACATTTTTGAAAGATCCGTCTCGTGATGTCCAATCACAATAACTTTACTGTCAGGTGACATTTGCCTTTTAAACACCTGCATAGCTTTGCTAGGCTTGAGGTGCAAACTGTGGGTTATGGCTTGCAGCTAAGGCTTCGCTTATCAGGGAATCAAAATTCAAATTATCTTTTGGGAAATCCTTCCAAGATTTTTCAAACAGATATCTGCCGGACGTTCGTCAGACGTCGCCTAAAATTTTCCGTTAACTACCAGATGTGAACCAGATATGGACCACATATGATGTGCTCACGGGACTTGTAAAGGAGAGTTCATTGAGGTGAGCATAAAAAGTTCATGTCCTTTCAGTGAAGCTAACAGAAAAATTACACATGCACACCACGGGGGGCTAGTAGGTGAGTATCGCAGGCGCACTACGGAAATTAAATTGCCTCTAAGGAAAAGGACTAAAAATTTCAGTAGACTGCCGATTTTCTGGGCAATTTCGAAAGCTTTTGTAGATAATAAAAATGCCACATCTCTTCACCAAATGTTTTCTCCAGCGCTCCAGGGTTTCTGAGCATACATCCTGTGTATGCCCAAAGGTCACCGATCAGAATCCGGTGGATGGAAATGATCTCAGGGACTACGGCGTCTACGACGTCAGCGCATTTTTGGTGTACATTGTTATGCTTACCACATTTTCTGCTTAAAATAAAAGTAGGTTATAGATATCTACGCAACCAGAATATTTCGTGGAATTTGTTATTGGAAATTACTCCAATAGTTAATTGCTGCATGACTTTCGTAGCCTCTTGGGTTTCCAACAACTACATTTTGTCTGCCGACCTGCAGTGCGCTCCCGCAACCCACCGTGTTATGACGCCAGGGACTCAGAAACCAATGCATTGATGATTCCTTGCTCCAGTAAATACTAATCCGGCAATAAACGTCGGTGGTATTCTCATCCCTGGGTGTCTCAAAGAAGAAGACATACAAATACGGTCATTTGACAGAACATATGTATAAAGTGGCCGTCGCTCTGCAGGCAGCACAGACCAGAAAGCATGTGAGGACACATTCTGCTTGCCATACTCAAAGTTGTTGGAATGGACCACTGGCGTTTTCGCCACCATTCATATTCCAGAGACAGTTGCGGATAAAATGTTTGAAGTTCGTGTCCTGTAGCAAGGGGCCCTGATGTAAGGAGCAAATCCTGGGCGTGTGGCATCGTAACGGAGTTCACTTACTCTTAAGGTAATAATGGTGGAAACTGTGCATGGAACTGTCCAGGCATATGTGAGGGTTGTTAGAGAAGAGTGTTTATGACCAAAAACACGCAGATGTTATATGTGCGCAGTTTTTCTTGACGGATTTAAGTGCGTGAAAATGCCAAAACATAACGTCACAGCCGAACTCCCCTGCAACCTATATCACCAACCTCCGCCGCAAGTACAGCTCGCCAAGCATCTCCATGAAAAGGCTATTCGGATTATGGGTAGGGCTAGACTGTCTGCTACCTGCACAGGCATGCATGACCTGGCGCCCAGTACCCCGGCCATCCCTGCTCAAGGAGTCATAACCTTATATCCCGTCACGAAGTGGCCGGATCTTACCGTATTGTGACGAGTTTTGAGCCCCTGTGATCGGCTTAGCTGCTCTTTAGGCGACCGTGTGGCACCTGCAGAATCTATCATACCAGGTTGGCCAATTGTTAAGGGTCCGACGGACACAGTTTCCTGTCCCTCCAGGTCGTAGTTCGGAACATGCACTATTACTTGTTTTTTTGAAATTGACAGTGCACTTGAATATCTCCCGGTCAAGCTTTTGAGCCAGAGACCTTATTCAAGAACCCTAATAGCCTTACAGTCCGGGTCTCATGACACAACCATGAGATCTTGCATCTACGTACTACGGGTGCGTTGTGTTAGGAAGACTTGCCAAATGCGGGTAGTCCCGTGTGTTCCATTGACATTCACCACATCTTAAAGGGGTCAGAACAGCGCAGACCGTTACATGCTGAGGAAGCACACGTGAATGTGGTGCACCACCCCAGATTATAACTCGTCTGCATCCGAAAAACTCAGCCAGGTTTGAAGGCATTTAATCTGCCCTTATGAAGTAGGGTCATCAGTTACTTACTCACAAGATTAGGTCAGCACTTTCGGCTTTAAAGCCAGACAGCTTTAACTCACATTTAATTTAAGCCATCGAGGGCGGGCATAAAATCTGCAAGATCAGTGTCTGTACTTGCTTTGAACGCTTTATTGGTGTGGCAGAGTAAGTTGAACCTGGCGCAAACATTTTTGAGGACCGGAAAATGAATGACTCTACTGTTCATCGGGGACGCTAATTTTACCGAAACCTGTGGTCGCGCTATATTTTTCTGGTTAGCTTTGTCCCCACAATCCAGCTGTATCAACCTGTCAGTTGACTGTAAACATAGTGGATTTGCGCGACACTGAATGACACATACCCAGGGGAAGTCTCCAAAGTTTACTAACAGCCACTTTCATATAATGTAACCTGCGGAGTTTCAAGCAACGGAAAAATCGGATATGTTTAGGGCCGGCAGCAACAAATGTGGACTTGCCAACTAAAAGCATCCTTGTTGGCCTGCCGTATGAAGGGGGCATCTTCACGCAGGTGAAAAGAAGATTTTTGGTTTGTATGTTATATATGGGCCGATATGCGCAACGAGAGGCTAGGGTCTTTATTATGCTTGTCGAAAATTGTTCATTGCTGAACTGCTTAGGCATGGCTTTCTGAATTATAACGCTATCAAAATTAAAAAACCTTCGGTCTTTGGTAGTGTTTCGGTAACTAAAGAACATTGTACCTATCTTTGTATACAATCACGTGTCCACCTTTTAGCAGAACATGTGGCCTGCGGGCCTTAGGATCGCAGCCAGTTGTCTGGTGTGCCAATGCAGCTATTACTGGGGATGCGCAAACAGATTTCAACGCTAGACCGTTTACTCGTTGGAAAAGGGTGATGGCTGTAACTAAAGTGTTCTGCCGTCTGAAGCAGTGAAAAACGATATCGCGTCAGTCTACCATAGGCGAACTGCAAAATATAATTTGATCTTTGAAAGACATCAAAAGCGCGGTATCTCATTGTTACAAGTTGCCTGTTTCCGGGAAGAACACGGCGGAAACCTGCATCTGGTGCCCGGTTTATGGGTTGATGATCCTGTGTGGCATAAAATTTGCCATTACCAACACGACTACTACGGCTTATTTACCGGTGTGAGTAAAGCTGTGCTCGGTTGATGCCACAGCAGCATGTGTGGTGGTGTTCTGACGGCTTCTGAGGAACACGTTAAAAATCACGTGGTCGACCCTACTTTTTTGGCCTTCAATGCCTCTGCCACTTTACCGGCAGACCTGGTGGTTTTTAGGCAAATGTGAGAGCTTTATGCATTTGAAACTGCCAAATGCGTCCTTGCAATTTGCTATAAATATCCATTTTGAGCTCTCACTTTGGGTTTGGTTTTGTGGGCCTCGGAGGCTGTGCGGAGGCGGGCCCCGATAGCTGGTGCCCCCATGCAACGACCCCAAAACGGCTGAGTCTGGATTTTCGCGTGTGCTTGGTATTTTCTAGTCGAAAACTGTGGACATAGTGGCCTTTAAAACTTTGTCCGTTGCACAGTGGATGAGTAATTTTGACGCATTCTGAACCTACGTCACAGATTGTAGGAGTGCGGCCGCAATTCATCTGGCCCGTAAAGCGAGGTTACCGGACTGCCCAAAACTGTGCACCCAGAAAGCCTCCCACTTTCCACAGCACTGATCCAAAAATTCAATCATAAATTTTCAAGGAACAGCCGTTCCGTTATGCAGTGAAGCGGGGAGGCTTTTGAGAAATGACGGTGTAAACGTAAGAGATGGAACATGAGAGCGGTCAAAACCGGTTAGTGGGCTCCCTCAAGGAACGGAATTCGTGCTATTATTATTCAATGTCTAGGTAAGTGGCATCACGGATATTCTTGTTTGTAGCTGGCACACAATTGATCAGCACCTTAAGCCAGACTCAGCTGCCGGATGAACTAATGGCAGTGCCAAAATTTGATACTTACAGCTTGCCATTTTGAATGGCTATATTCTGACCAACCAAGAGTCGGACGAGGACTTCTCAATGTTAAATTGTCCTGAAATCGCTCAGTTGAAGGAAGTTATGATATTTGTCTGTATTTTCAAGACTTTTCACCCACCGCACGATGTTTCGCAGTGGTTGGTAAGGCTACAAATAAGGCTAGAAGTAGGCGTAGGCCGGCAACCTAAATTATGAGGTTGCGCCTACCCAACAACTTCACTTATTCTGTTGGTTTCTGGACTCCACTTCTAAAGCACCTCCTGTTTAGGTAGCATGCATCCACGATAATGTGCCGGGTGTCCACGAACAACATTTCAGTTTGGTTTACAGCTGACCGTTGGTTGTATTATTCCACCTAAGTTGATGTGGATGGAGGAGAAAGGTTTCAATGAACACCGTATTTCTTGATGTGACCCGGAAAGTACTTGCAGCAGAATCTTGCACTCACACCATTTTTAGTGGACAGGGGCGGAAGAAGTGGGATGCCGTAGGAAGCACCTTTGAACAAACAGCCGGCACCAGCTAGGTGGCGGATCTTATGGGAAAATATTTAAACTTACAAATCTATTCAGCGTCCAAAGCTCCAGTATTAAGCAAAGGCGTAGAAAGAGCCGATAGAATCTGGTATATTTACGGACTCCATATGATATTTTGAAGGCAGATGAAGAGCCTTCTTAGCCAGTCCTGGGTGATGTTTCTAACCTGCTTTTCCTTCCAGTAGGCCTAATCAAGCGACAAATTTTAAAGTTTCCAGACGGCAAAACCAAAAGTTCTGTTTGTTTGAGTGACCTTAGCGACGCCTTCTATTTACCCAAGTTTTGCTCCTTTATAAACCTTATGGAGTCGGCGTCCATTGACTGGAGGCAAACTGTCTTTCGCGCTGAAAAACATTGGGACGTGTCCTACAGAACCTCACCATCATCCATTTTAACATTTTACACCAAAGTTCAACTGTGAAAAAACCCGACTGCTGCATCAAAATGCACAAAAACTACAGCCCAATTGGTGGCATCTGCTTCGAAGCCGATCCAAAACACAATATCAAGTCCTCGAGACTGCATTTACACTCCAAAAATGCAACCACGTATATGATTTACAACCACTCCACCAAAAGACGATACAGAGATGTCCCATCCCGAAACGCGCTAAATAACATAAAGTAAAGCTAGATTTTAATCCACCTTGGCATGAATAGCTCGGAGAGGCAGTGTAAGGGACCAGTGACTAAGAGTCTATATCAGACGGATTCTTGAGCTTCATGAAAGTTTGTCCAAAAGAGAAGTTTCCATTTCCGCCCATGCTTTTTTGTCATATTGTAGTGTACATCCCCGGGTTTTGTAGACGGCCAAGAGTTAACTTTACTGTCATCGGAAGTTGTGGTAGGACGTTGTCCCTGTCTGATACATGTATACCATATCCGAAAAATTCGCTGGCTTCCTCATTGTAAACGTGATTAGGTGACGCACCATAACATATTGTGATATCGGCACGATCTATCACAATTCTTCTCTCTCCAGTGTGTTTAGCCGAAAAATTTCCATCTGGTCTTCCTTCACGCACAACGCAGTGCACAGCTGTACAACATATTTGCTGTCACTAAGAATTAAACGTTTCCATATTTAGTTCGGCCCATTATCTAGGCAATTTATTTTAGTTGTGAAATTGGCGGGCTGCTACCTGTGTAAGTCGGTTTAGCTGTATTTCATTGATAGCAATAGGTCTACTTTCCTACCTGTAGGATAATAAAATTACGACATGGTCAGGTCGTTAAAGTTTCAAAATAGCAGGCAACAACACAACTTTGGGGAAGGCGATAGCAAGGCCGCGTGCATATTGACCAATAAGAAATTGCAATTTGTGGAGTAAAAACCACTGGAACACCGAGGCTGGATTTGTACGAGCGCTTCGCTAAGTTGAACTAAACCTGGATGGCGCCGCTGACGGTGGGTTATCTTAAATGGTTGAGTTACTTGGCGGTGTCATGGGAAGCATAAACAGGGAGCCGAGCCTCAGACGCACAACCAGAATTTCTCCGAAACCATAGTTCAAGGGAAGGAAACCTTAACATAAAGATTTAGAATTTGATGGTACTTATTCGAACTCTTAAGTTCCACCCATGTGGCCGCCGTTTTGTTGGAAGTTGTCTAAACGCACTGAAGGCCCACTAAGGGGGGCGTAGGATTCATGTTTTAATTGCTGCCATGGCTGAGCACGTTTTGTCCGTGAAGATGGTGGATGATTTTGTTTTCGTCTCGTTCAATGCATTTTAGATCGCTTTGAGAGAGTACATCATCAGTAATTTCATAGTTTTCGTCCGCATAAACTCCAAAAAGAGCAGCCATTTGCTACTTTTTATGAAGAAACGTTCTACCGCTGCAGCAGGTGTCCCTGCAGACGAAGCCAAGGTTGTGGAATTCGTCGCAGCTAGTAAGTTTATCGTAACTTGTATGTAACCGCTAGCATACGTTGTAATGGGTGCGCGGCCAGACCCCAGGTTCGCCGCTACAATGACCCCTTGATGGTTACTGCCCACCACCTGGAACACAACCACCCACTCAGCAAGTTTGTTTTTGACAGGCTCTCCAGCAACCGGCGCCTAACAAGTGATGAACTAAGGGAATGTGGTTCCCTTTTGGAGTGTGGTGCTCCGTCACCGGAGGTTCGCCAATAAGTCGCAGATCACTTTGGAAAGGTACTGACTACCCAGGATGTTTACAACTACCGCAGCAAGTGCCAAACTCCGTTGTTAAGTTTGCCGGTGGTGACGATTTTTTGTTTCTTAGATGACATGCCATCGATTACAGCCAAGCTTTGAGAAGGTGGTCGTGTACTTTTGATTGAATCCCGCACGCATTCAGATCGCAACGCTTCGGCGTTTCCTGGATTAAGTAAACGTTGATTCTGCGCACGGAACGAGCCATCTTGGATAGATAATTTTAGAGTCTCTGGCGTTCACCGTGAAGGCACAAGCTATATACGTTCCTTGTGACGGACGACATGGGCATCGGGCGACCCGTGACGCATGCCTTCGTCGAAAGCGAGCATTTTGCGCCTTTGCGCAAGCTGTTCTGCTTGTTCAAGGACATGATGGGTGGGAATTACTCGGTCGGGACGTTCGTCATGGACAAGATGACGTCGCAGGTGCGGGATGCAAAGTTGTGTTCGACTGCGACATAATGCTGTGCCATCTTCACGCACGGCAAGCCATCCGGAAGCATTTACGTTTCATTGCGTTGATGTAACTCTTGCAGACGATGTCTAACCGCTGCCCGCATATATTCCACCGCATGGCTTGCCTTGATAACGCAGCTGAGTAAGTGACCGTGCATCAGACAGTAATCACGTATGTTTCGCCACGATTTACAGATCCTGAGTAAAACCGACCCCGGGGTTGTCTACTGTTTGAGTAATCACTGGTTGCACATCACTCGAAATTGGGCTAGTCATGCACAATGCGGGTCGGTACGCTTCGGAAATGTAACCAGTGACCGTTTGAAGAACGTCAACGGGCGTTTGAAGAGGCGTATCTATCACACCGATAGCCCCCAGCACACCATCCAGAATATCACTCAGCACATCGAGTGACTCATGCGTGAGTATGAGATGCATGCCACTCAACACTGTGACTGCCGAGAACTTCGCGAGGGAGACGGCTACGTTCTACGTATGGTTTCCCGGATGATGAAGTATGCCGCCAATCAAGCTCTCAGGCGCATTATAACGTGCACGCCAAACCTGATGTACCACCAAACAGATCGCTTCAAGGTGATAAACCCGTTGCCAAGAGAGCGTGCTATGTTGTGGATCTCTATAGGTCCATAGAAGCACAGCCGAGCGTGGATCGTAAGCCTGTTGCAATAAAACTATTCCGCCAAGATTCAGATCAGACGGAGACCAGTAATTTGAGGCCTAATTACAAGCACAAGTTTTGCAGAACCTGCTTCCAAATCCCGGGATGATGGGAACTTCGTCTGATTTCCCACGAAGTGACCTCCTTCAATGTCCCATTCCGGGACACATTCGGGCAACCTACCGTAATAATTGCGAGATTTCATCTGATGTAACGGGGTGCAAATTCTTCCCAAAAAGTAAGGCCGCTTGAATGACAGACCCGTGTACCTCTCTTTAGCTTCAGATTGCATTACGTCAAACGCTGAGTCACTGAATCCGAACAATCCCCGCTGAGTATACATTGACCCTTCATCACCGACAATCGAAGTTATGACGCACTTGGTAAGTGGGCATACCAAACTTCATTAAACTATGAGGTTTTTATGGGTTACCGAAGATATACACCATATCCAATTGATTGCACGTTTTCCCTTCCAGAAACCCTGGCCCGTTAATTTGATATTCTGAATACGAAAACTGGAGTGGCTACCCATTAAGTTTGTATCGGCGCATTCAACGACATCCAGCGACAACGGAAACCAACCGAAAGTCGGAGATTCAGAATGAGTGCCTTTGCTAATAACGAACAGCACACGAAGCACCGGCTGTGAGTCACATTCTGTCGAAGGAGACACAGAGAAGGTCGTTCGGTCAAATCTTACCATCTTGAACATAATAATGATGTGACCACATATCTGCACGACCGACTTCCTGTAAACCGACGGATATCCAAAGAGATTTTGGCACTTGCAGGGCCCTCTTGAAATATGGAACGCCATCGTGTGAACTGCGGCAGTTTGTAGCCGATGAATCCGGCAAGGACCTTACTACTCGGGACACCTACAAGCACCACCGAAAGTGTCGACCTTCTCTGTTGCGTAACTGGCGGATAATTTGTTTTTATTGTGGCAGACAGTGTGCCTTCGGTTCTGGCAAATTTTGGCAAGTCCGGACGTATGCTTGCGTAGCACTGTGAGGAAGGGCATTGTGGTCACACAGGTTCCGCCAGCTAACAGCAAATAGCGCTGTTCAGGCGTTTCCCAGATGTCGTAAATGTAGATGGATCGAACGAGGTGAACCGATCTGGGTGGGTCATCTTACAGCAACTAATGTACGGGGTGCAAAAATAAGCTCTACACCTTCCTGAACAAAGATAGCATGGATAGAAGGCGTCCAGTCACGCATGTCCTTGTGGAAAGCAAGCGGTTTGCCCTCGCTTGTAAGCTGCTCAGCCAGTTCAGGGAGGTCACGGGCGATTAGTATCAAGGGAAGACTTTCGACACGGACAAATTGTCGGGACAAATGCGAGTCGATAGAATCGTGTTCGGCTCCGACCTTCTGTTGTGCCATTTCCACATTTCCAAAGCTATCGGGGAGCGCTACGTATCATATAACATCTGTGAATTTTGGTCATAGACATTCCCTGCCAACGACCGACACATACTTCATTGTATGGCTTCCCCAGATAATACCATACAGTAGGTCTTCTCACAATCACATCCTTGGCACACATATTTCTCCAAGACCTGCGGGCACTGCGTCGCAAGATTCGCCCATTCGCCCGCGACTGCACGCACAGTCCGGCATGGCCCACTTTCGTAATGTGACCAAGAATCTGCTGAAGAACGCCAACGGTCACTTGAAACTGCGGCTACACCACTCAGATGGTCCCAAGTGTGGCATACAGAAGGCGTCCCGGCACGCTGGGTGGCTCATGCGGGCATACCAGACGCGTAAGTCACATCAACGTGACCTGTGGGCGATCCTGGAGAGCGACGGTACGTTCTGAAAGTGGTCTGCAGAATGGTTACATGTGTATCTTTCCCGGTTTTGAAGTACTTGGAACCACAACCCCGGGGATGCAATATTACCGTGTTGGATCTGACAAGTTGAGTTCAGCCTACGTTATCTGACTAACAGCTCGTGGCGCGAACCTCAGGGTACTTCCATACAGCGGACACTTGTGCTGGTGAATGCACGTACTCCTTCCATCAAATGATGTGGCTTCCTTTTATCCATTTGTTCCCCGTCTGCAAGGACCAAGCAACCAAACGGGCCGCAAACAGTCCAGGCCATGATGCTGGCTTGGACGGAAGCAAAAAATCTCTGCACGGTTTGTGATTCCATAATTTTGGCTCCAGGGGGAGTAGACTGAAAGCCGTGGTTTAATGGGATAGCACTAGTACCAATGCTTTCGAACGCCGGTTTGAGGAAAGAGATGGTGATGACTGCATCTGGAGCACGCAGAACGAGAATACTCGCTAGCCCTTTTGATGGTCACCTAACCGACTATCGCTGCAATCTTGATGTGGAAGTCTAGCCACGCCCTCTTGAGTATTGACTGGATTCCAGTCTGTTCGTCCCCTACTGAGGCTTCATACATTTCAGGCGAGTCTCGTATTTTTTGAGGCCTACTACACATTATACATCAGCCACAACGTATAACACAATAGAATTAAGCAAGTGAAAATGATGTCCTGTACGTAAGCTTCTAGGAGAATGTCGCCGCCGAAGTGCTTGCTTTATACAGTAAGCATTAATATCTGTTTTTCAGCCGCATGCCTCATTGTGATCCTCCGGTAAACTAACATATCCTCCCACTTCAGGGCGTCGGAAGATCACTGAACACTGCGCACCAAGAAGGCTGTACATTCCTGGCGGGATATAGGTAATCAACCAAAGGACTAATCAATTTCAAGTTGGGCCGTTGACTTTTCCCAGCCGAGGTTGATGGGGCCCGGTTAGTCCTGTCAGTGCAGTAGGTTCGTTCGGCTGTTCTCTATGAAAGACTTAGGTTGAACCCCGCCAGTTGGGTAGGCATCGTGGACCCCTATCCGCATGGTAGTTGTGTACATGAGCTAGCCTTGTTCGGCTGTCCATCACGTTCAACGTAGGCTGCGATTCACATTTTTTGGGAACTTGGGCATTACACCTTACTGAGGTCTGTTTTGAAATTTCAGGTGAACATTGACCTTGAAAATTCGCTCACTTAAACAAATCGCTCATGCGGATAATTTACAGAAAACGCATTTGTCATGGCCAGTTCTAACTACGAAGTGATAACCTCGAAAACATCGCAGTTTCTGAACTATCGTTGGCCAATCGTATTTCCGACAGCGCAGTTGCGCGGCTCGCCGACGCCGGGTTCGCTGTGTTTTCAACTGATTTCCGTGGGTGGTTTGAATCACTTGTCAATTACACTAGTGGCACCTAGGTTCTCTCCCGACCGCACCACTGGAATAGGCTTCCATCCGATGCAATACTCAGTTCTCCACACGCTGTCTGAATTCATCGCAGTTAATGGATATGTAGTGTTCATGGCATCATATTATGATACCATCAGAATATTCTGATATTCCATTGGGATCCTCCTGTTGTGCGGAACCTAAGCTTCTTAGCTCTGTATCACCCGGAATTAGCGAGGAACTCGGACGGAGGTAACTTGGTGCAGTCTATAGGGTGCAAATATTCTGGGTCTGAGAACAGCCCATGGTGGCACACCATCGGTAGCTTATCCCTTTCGACTGTCACCTCCCATTGGTGATCAAGTGACCTCACCCACTTGTTCAGTCATTGCTGTTTCTGACCCGTTCAGCTGCATCTAGCAGCGCGATATGATCTACCCGGTCTAAAGGTCTTTCTGAATTAAAGAAAACGTGCCTGTATCGTCTCTCGGAGCTCCCTAATATCACATCAAGCCTCGTGATGTACATCCTAATCCTTCATGAACACATGCTGAGTCCGAATGGTCTTAGAATTGAATCCTGCGCTCCCAAATTATTTTCTTTAGAACCTTGAAGAATACTCAACTGGATATGTAGTCGCCGGAATCTCTGCACTTATGACAGTTTGAAAATCGCATGATTACTCTCATACTCCTTTGGTACTAACTCGTTTTTTAATGATTGGTTACAGGTGTCAGAGGTGGCGTGATGACACGGGAGGGCTCCTGGATAGTAAATGGGTGCAGTACAACTTGTCCTGATGTTTAAGCGTTATTAAGAGTTCCTGGCGATGGCTACAGTCCTGTGGGACTGCAAGTTCAGAAATATCCTCTTGAGCTTCGACTATTGGGTCGGTGGTGGTAATTTAACGTTTCTTGTACAGTGTGTCCAGAAGATGACTGTTCCGTCGGCGATTGACTTGTGCGTTGGTTGTCTTCGGTGCAGTTACCCCCAAGCTTTCCTCTTTTGCTCGTCTTCCGTTAGCCACCATCCGCTTGTAGGCGCCCGCAACCTCCTTCTATTTGCCGTGGCTATTTATTTCGTTCTCGAAGTGCCATCTTCCTGGATGGTTGCCTTCTATCCTGTTTCTCAACAGATGTGGTCTATTGGTTGGCCACGGATGCATTATCAGCCTGTCGTTTTACTTCTGTATCCTTCCTTTTTCCTCCGGTTTCATTTCTGTGCTTCCCCTGTCTTTTGGACGTCTCGTCTGACAGTTGTCATTGATAAATTCATGTGGCATGCTTATGACTTGTAATAACATTATGCTCAAAGGGCACACCCGCGCGATTTTGGTGTTCCATATGCTGCATATGTCACTACACAATCTGGCCTACAGTCTACAGTGGGAGAACAGAGTGGACAGACAACCGACCCTTGAATCCGAGTTCTTTGTAATAACTCGGCCTTGAGTTCATTGCGCTTGAATTTCTGTTCCATTCCACTCGGTTCGAAAACTGAACTGTGCGCCTTGAAGGCCAGGCAGATGGCCTCCTCCGTGTAGCACTGCCTGAGAAATTGCTTTAGTAGAGATATAGCCAATTCACTGATGAAATGTTGTGAACCCAGTGTGATGGTGCGAGGTTGGATTTCTTGCTGTGCTGGGGATTCCATAAGTTTTTGTGCTGAACAGCTTGTTTTGGGTGTCATCTTAAGATTGTCATGAAGTTGAACAATTTCCCCTTCGCACTATCCTGGTCTACTCTCCAAAAGGTTTTGTGACCTTCCTGGAACTGCGACGCCCGAAAACATGAATTCTGACACTGTAGGTATTCAAAAAGAGGCGACTTTACCGTGGTGTGACGGTGTGTGTGCCTCCACAACCCACCGAGCTATAATGAGGCGTGTCCGCGCGACACTCGCAGTCAGGTTGGTCAGTGGTTAGGGGTCTGACGAATAGTCTCCTGGTTCCCCAGGTTGGTGGTTAGGACGTGTATGGCGACTTGTTCCGTAAAAATTGAAATCCATTTGCATTTCCCGCCAAACACCGCTGCCATGCGGTCAGCCTTTTGAGCCAGAGGCCTTAATTGAGGACCCTTATCGGCAGTGAAGCATCAGTGTCAACACTGATGTTGCTGTCTCTGATGATGATGATGATGATCATGCTGACTAATCGTTCTCCTGTCTAGGTGTGGACGCCCTGTCAGTATTTCAGCTCACGTACAACCATGACACCAGCAACTAATAATACTCTCATGCCACATCGGCCGTCGCGTTTTGCCATCAGCCAGGTCGCCTTATATGCTGTATATAGTAGGGCCGGTAAGCAAAAACAGGCTACTGTCGATGCCTCCCTTCTTTCACATTCTTTTTCTTCTCCCTCTCCCCACCACTGATGACTCTGTCCGTCCTGCATCGGCTTTGCAAGCAAAATCTGCGCGTCATCTGGCGTCGACATCCTCAGGCATCTCGAAATCAACCTTCAAGCTTCGACTTCTAGTCTATCTGGCCGCCTTCAATGTCCGCACTCTGAAGCAAGCAGGTCAACAAGCTGCTCTTGCTCTCACACTGGACTCGCTTGGCATTGATGTGTGCTGTGTCTCAGGAACAATAATTCAAGATGCAAGCACAGTGGTTGAGCTGACCGCCCCATCACTCTCCACTCGATTCCAGTTACGCACTTTTGGTGATGCAGAGGCTACTGCGGCGGGATGTGCAGGGGTTGGTATCGCCCTAAGTCACCGAGCGGAAGTATCCCTGCTTGACTAGATACATGTTGGTGGTCGCCTCTGTGTGGTTCGTCTGGCAACGTCTGTGAAGGAGTCTCACCAGCGGGAAGTTGATCGATGTCTGTTTGTCGTGTCTGCCTACGCCCCAACTGACTGTAGCTCCGACGCCGTCAAAGACAGGTTTTATGGTGCCCTGAATGCCCTTTTGCAGCGAGCCAAAAGCTCAGCTATCGTGGTGGTTGCCGGAGATCTGAATGCACAAGCGGGCAGGCTTAGCGTTTCTGAGACTCAATTAGGAGGTCGACATGGATTGGACTCGGTACGTACAGACAGTGGTGAACGATTGCTTCAGCTATGTGCTGATCGCAGGCTGCTTTTATGCAGTACCAACTTCCGAAATAGACGAAGTCGTCTAGCCGTATGGTGTTCTCCAACGGCATGCCGGCCACAAACTCAAACCGATCGCATTGCCATCAGTTACCGATGGTTCGGATCAATAACTGACTGCCGGTCAGTTTGGAACACACTTGTGGATTCCGACCGCGCGCTCGTCCGAAGTCGCTTTCGTTCTCTCGGCCGCGTAAGGTTCGGGAAAATCGCTTGGCAACTGAGGGACTGGCAGACCCCGATGTCAAACGAATTTACCAGGATCGTATTCTGGAGTCTCTCCACCATCAGATGTGAACTCATGCTGGGACGAGCTTGCCACCTCTTTGCATAGTGCTGGGAATTGTGCCTGTGGCGTGGCACTATCAGGCGTACTCAAGCACTGGATATCAGACCGAACGGTGGCACTGCCTAAATCTCGGAGAAATATCCCAGCCGGCCCCGAACATAACTTGACGCGACGAATTATCAGACATCAAGTGAAAGTGAGCGTGCGAGCCGACCGTGAAGTGTGGTTGACACAGAAAGCCAAGGAAATGGAAGAGGTCTAGAAAGCCGGTAATGCCCGAAGATTGTTTCAGTTTTGGATCCTTTGAGTTGCTCCATTGTTAATAAGCTGAGTAATTCCGCCGTCCGATTTGAAGGGCGCTCCGCACCTGCAAAATGTCATTCGCCGCTGCACGATTTGGTCGGATCAAATCCAACACTCATACTTTCAGGCCAACCAATCGACAAGGTAGCTAATTTTATTGGTCTGGAAGTTGTTTAAGTTTTGGTAGACTGGCTAGAAACGGGATAACCTCTGGAGCTCCCACAAACAAAGTGATGTCCAGCAAGAATGCCCACTCTCTTCAGTCCCATTCACTTTTGTGACTGAACAGATAGTGGGATGAACGCCAGATCTTCAAAACGCTGGTGTTCAGATACCTGCTGACGGGAAACCCCGTGGATCTGGACTATACAGACGACATCATCCTAGTCTTCGGAGAGTAGAAGGTGCAGGTATTTCGTCCTTTGGAATGCGCTTTGCACTTTGTACGGCAGGGAAACATCAGTGTTGAACTCTGATTTCATGCTGTCGATGATGATGATGACTCGCAAGTGTAAGGTCATACTCCTGGACATGCAGTTAATGAACACGGTACTTGAAATCCAGGGAGAGGTGCTCGGGGTTTCCGAGCATTTCCCTTATCCTTGAAGTCGTATAAGTTTAAATAGTAGTGTTACAGTTTAAGTAAATGCAAAAGTCCCATAGCTCGTGTATGTTGGTGCGGGCGAATACGCAACGGGACAATTAGAAAACGAGTGTCCGGATGTGCAACGGGCACTTCAATCGAAGAACGAGCCCAGCGTCAGAAGCTTCGGTGGTTAGGCCATGCTCACGCGGAACCATTATTTACGAAGTAAAACTGTTTCCTCTCCCCAATTCAGAGTGAAGCATGCAGAGGGGTATGGAAGTGATTACGAAAGTCTGGGTGTTGTCGGTGCAACTAGCCTTTCAGGATGGAAACCGCGTGATCCCCTCTGTGGATGGTTGGGTACGCTACGAGATATCTGCTGATAATTGTCAGTTGTGTTTCTATCCAGATTACCTGAATGAGTGCCTGGAGGTGTAGGCACTTCCGAATAATTTTCGTAGGCTAGCACTAAGTCCCCTCTCCGTCCATTTTTATTCTCTTCTTCACAAGAAGACTTCCAAATAAATAATATTTGTACGGTAGCGTTGCATCAGTGTTGAACATTGATGTTATGCTGTCGAATGTTGTGATGACTGCCTTCGGCTTTCCCTTTTCTACTCTAACTAACCGGCTTTATCCTTTTGTGGTGAAGATCAGCTATACTCTCAATCCGTCATCTACAATTAGCTGGCCTCCCACCCTTGCTTGCACCCATTGGACTTGAACTTAACAGCGAGACTCATGATCAACTTGTGATCCCTTTTCTTATGGTTCCTTTTTTAAATACCCTCCTTTAAATACTTTTCCATGTTTTACTTTAGTGTTAGTGGTTGGACTAGAAGGCGCATCATCAACAAAACTCAGTCTTTCTGATTTCCGGTGAAACATGTCCTCTCATCGCGACGCAGGTGGGTCTTCATCGCACGTTGGTGATTCTATTCACCCAGTTCAACGTGTTTTGGTAAGTCTCCGTTTGTGTGTTTATAGCGACGCGGTGCATGAAACTATCCTGTTGGTAAATCTTGTTGGATTATTAGTAGCACTGAACTTCCCTGAACTGGTAATGCTAGTTCCCTCTCCTCCCTGAGTGTATATTCTGTGCATACAAACTCACAAACCGGATGAAATGTGCGCATGCTCACTTGTTTACATGGTAAAAGCTCCAACAACTGTCTAAACTGACCCTCCCTGTGTTAGTTGAAAGTTGTTATTTCCCTATTTGCTTTCTAAACCAGGGAGTAATGTATTGAGATGAGTGCTTCGGTGTGGTCTCATCGCAATGCACGCTGGGATGCTGCCGTGTCAGTTTTTTGCTAAAACTGTGGACTTGATGACAAGCGAGGTTAAACCGTGCTTTTTAGTGCAGAGATTTTTGGAGTAACCGAATCGGGATGTGTTCATCAACCAGTAATAGTAATTCAGGGGCCCTCAGGCTTTTGTGCGCGTTAACCTCGGCACCACATGTTCTCTCAAGGACTGTGGTGACAGGTGGACATAACTGCACACGCTAAGTATCACCCATCGCCAGTGCCCTTCCATCCCGCCCTATCATCGTTACTACGTTACTACGATTTTTCTTGACCGACCACCCCAGGAATGGTTTTTGGTGTAGTGCCAGAATATAGTCTGAGTTGTGTGTTGTGCAGCACTTTGTATTCGCCAAATTACTTTTATTGTGTATCTCCATGGCTCACTGGTTAGAGCGCGAATTTACTGACTGGAAAGTCCGTGGTTCGAACTTGACCTCTGCATCTCGACTTCTGTCTAGGCTTGGGCAACCTGGCAGTGTCCCAGCCCTCGTATGGCATAACAGCTAGGCACCCAATAGCTGAATGATTACTATTATCCATGTGTATTTCTGTGCAAATATATTTGACTAGCTATCACTCCGATTAATCTGACTGTCACATATCTCGGTAAGCAGCCTCCTCACTGCAGTTATTCGTATAGCTCACTACATATAGTCGATATGAGTCATGCTGGCTACGTTTTGAAATAATATCAATGATCATTCCGGCAGTACATCTGTGTGTGTGCTTGGTGGACCCTCCAGAAGCTTCCCTTCAAAAAGTGGTGTCTGGCAAAGATGCTCACTCTCTCTTATCGTTCAACTTCGCTATTAATGGAATAATGGTGCTGGAAGGTCTCCAAAACCTCGGTGTTTAGATGGTAACTGGCGAGAACCTTATGGGTGTAGAGTACGCAGACGAGATCGTCTTCATCTTTGAAGGCGAAGCCCAAGCACAAACTCCGTTGAATAAACTGACTACCATCATTCCATCTTTTGGCATGCGCCTTGTCCCTTCGAGATGCAAAGTCATGCCCCATAACATTCAGCCTCCGAGCATACTTCTTGCAATTCAAGGAGAAAAACCCCTAGGTTGTTGCATTGGCTCTGACTGAAGTGTGTCTGATGGAGTCAGTGCACGAATCCCAAAGGCCCGATTCACGTTTGCTAATTTGCGTCACAAAGGCACGGGTCTCAAGGGTGGTGCGTACCAGGCCACAATAAGGGCTGTATTGTTGTGTACTGGCGAGACATGACCTCTGCGGACAGACGATGTGAGCCTCTTCAGGTTCTTGGCCACCGGTGTCTTAAAAGCATTGCTGGTGTCAGATGGCTTCAACCAATTCGTAACGAGGTAATTCGAAAACGGATATTTTGGTTGTACAGCACGTACCTAAGTCGCGGAAAAAATGCATCACTATCAGCTTCAATAGCTCGGCTATGTTCTACGCTTACGGAGACATTCTATATCAAAACGAGTGTTGTTCTCCTTGTCTCCTTCAGAGTGACGCAATCTGCTAGGTGGACAATGTGGTCGAAGGTTGTGAAAGAGATATCGAGGCGTATAGGTATTGAATCCAACTTGACCTCATGATAATTCCCCCATTCATTTGCTTACTTCGCCCACATACTTCTAATCTCCACCTGTTTTACTTATCTGTGCCCGCCACACACCTTGCCGCAAAGGCCGTCCCGTCCGACACTATGTATTAGCATGTGAGTCTGCGTAAATGTACGGAGCTGACCTACTTATCCATGAGCTTTCGTGTCCCGTTTGCTGAGCCTGCCTTGACTCTTTTTCTCATAAGTTCTGTGCGATCACACCGCCAATGAGAATCACGAGACTTGTCGGAAGGGACGACCGCAACCCACGCTACTGAGCCAATGTTTCGCTCACCGTTGTTTGGTGTGCGGACGTTGACACTGCACTGTGCCGGTCATTGACAATACTGTGCATTTGTTGACGCTTCGAACGTGGATAATTGAGCTTTGTTGTTTACATTTGCTTACCGTTGTGTAAATAGTACCGTAGAATTTCGAACCCAATTCTTCTTTATGATAATCGGGATTGTCTAATCTACGCGTCACTCAAAGTTCCGTATCTGGAACGTCAACATTAGGTATAGTTAGTGTGGTCCACCTTCCAGGATGGGCTCCTCACTGCCCTTCCCCCCCCCCTGAAATTGGCTGTAGATATTTCAAGTAATAGCGTATAACCGATGTCGGTGGTGTCGTGTTGTCATTTTCTCCCCCAGACTGTCTTATTGGGCGCTTCTGGGTGTAGGCACCTCAGAATGCTAGTGAGAGGTCAGCACCAGGTCCCTACCTCACCTACGCTTTTCATTTTAAGGCTTTAATTACAATTAAATCAACTTTGTGGTTGTGCGGCAATGAAGCATCATTGTTAACCCTGATCTTACTGTCTCTGTTCATAATGTTGACAAATAAATAGTTCTTGCGTTTGTACTGGCGCATGTGAGACGCCATGCTCAAAATCCCAGAAAATCCACTGGATAACATGGTGTTCCTACCTGGAGAACCCAATAGTCGTTTACGAAGATATGTCCCTTCTGGCAAGTGGCAATAAAATCTCAATGAAGGGGTGATACTGACAAAAGTTGCCAAACATCATCCTTTGGTATCACTCGGACAGGTGGTGTTACTGTTAAATGTATCGTCTGTGTGGTGAGTTTAGCGTAGTACAGACAAAACTCGCCTCGTTCACGCTGTGTGCCATGGTTGTAAGACACACAAAACAGGACAGGACAGCTTGTTCCAACCAACTGTATTATGTCGCTGCATTGGACCACTGCTAGATGTTTCAGCAGATATCGCCGGTCGTTTTTTGATGTGTGCGTGATATGGGTAAGATAACAGCTTTTTATGGGAGACAGTATTAAGTAATGATAGGTTTCCATTAACGACAAGAGAGACGGCAGGACCGTATCGCTACACATCGGTCTGTTGTTCTCTATATGGCCTAACTATTGAGGCTTTTTATTGCACGTGAATGTGAAAACATATGCCTGGATCAAGTCCATAAAGAATTTTAACCGCGTGTGATGTGAAAAGGAGTGGGAATCATATTAAATCCTTTGATATTATCGTTTCGATTTACCGGCGGTTATTTGACTTCAAATGTGTATCCTACAACAGCGCCAAGTCTGTGGAAAGTACTGTCCCTCAATTCTACTAGTTTGTCAACTGTACCAAATTTCGCATGTCCCGACCACACCACAGTTTTTTACGGGAATTTCGCCCTAATTATGAGCATCCCATGGAAACTACCAGATCCTCATATGTATCGTTATCCCTCCGAACCATACAATAAGATCCTCATAGAAGAAGAATCTCCAAAAGCACCACCCGAACTTACGTGGACCGTAAGAACAGTTATCTTTAAAGTTATTTTTTTCTAAGTTATTTTCGTGCTCATTGTGGTTATTTGATGGTGATTGTTTCCGATTGCTCATTCATCGTGACAATTATTTTGTTAGAGTTTCCTCAGGAAACTCAATGCGGATTTCTACAGATTGACCTTTCAATGCCTCTGCAACGTATTCTCAACAGTTAATGGGTGCCACACGATGCCTATTTTTGGAGAAAATTTTCACAGTTAGGTTTGGGATGATGATGAATGTATGTAAATCCGAGGATTTCGAAAATGCTTCCGACAGATAAATTACAGACTGCAGTAACGCTGTCAACTACACTGTCCTAAGCGGTCCAAATTATTGTTGCAAACCAAGGGAAGCTTAGAGTTTTCAAGGGGTACATTCAGTAAGGTCTCAAGATGTATCAGTTTCACCCTTGTATCATTGACAGCTCCCAGTTCACTGTGAAACTTCCTGTTTCACCTCAGTTGATGTATTGCTTCTGTTATTCCGTATTCACATTCGTAGTGGAAGGCTGAGTGTGGAGAAGCGCAGTTTAAAGTCGAGTACGTCATAGGGTAAAATTGAAATTCACCTTAATGGAGACTTAAGTGACAAAAGGTGAACGATAATTTTGTTCTGGAAGTTTCTCAAAAAGTGATGTTTCCATATTGACCGGCTCTACTCTACTTGGCTGTCTGGTTTTTTTCTACTATCGAAATTTGCTTGTTCTGTACTCTATCGGTAAAATCGGTTGCCCACTGCTCACCTCCAAGACCGATCAATTGATATTTTAATGCCAATGTCCCAGAACACTTCCGGTTCGTTCGGCTATCAATGACTCTTCGTTTGCTCTCGGTTACCCGAAGATTCTTTGCAAGTGGACGCTCAACGCTATTTCACTCGATCTCCTAGTAAGTGGGCAAATGTGCGTGCATAGGACTGCAGCTCGAAGGAAACCGCTGCCTTAAACGTCAAGGTCTCACTTTCCCCTTTGCGAATGCCGATTGATAGTTGGCTGTGGTCGCCTTGCTGTCAAACGAGAACAATCGAAGGGACAAGCAAGACATTTAGGTCAAAATGCGTATGATTGGCGAAGCAGGCCATTTATGTCCTGTACAATTCTGAATGCCAGTGGGTGTTAGAAATGCATTCCCAGCTAAATTGGTGAGGCAGTACAAAGGCAACAAATCACGCATCATTGCCGTTCAGTGCCTTCCGATGATGTTTTTTTATTTCTTGACCCGCTCTACCGGAATCGTTAAGCAAGAGAAAACAGGATGTGACTTTCCTTTACTATCTCCCATGTTAGTGCCATAATTGGTTAGCATGATTGTTACTGTCAGCCAGATGACTGACACGTGCTCTCCGCCACTGAGATTGACGCAATTGAACATGTTGGTTGGTTGCAAAGGCAATGCCGGCAAGGTAAATTCACCCCCCCTCCCCCCATTGAAACGCGGTGATTTGGAAAATGTGTGATGTTCCGCATCATGGAAAGAATCACTGCTCAAGACTCGAAGGATTTTGGGTTTCTTGGGGATCTGTCTGTCAGATAGAGCTTATCATTCGTTTTTCTCGGTACTACCAAATTTTCTACATGTTTTCTTCTCGTGAAAATCACCGGGTCATCAGATGGTCTTTACGTGTATGTAGTTCCTGAGCTTGGCTTGTTGACACCCAAGTGGCCTCTCTGAGGGCAAACGGCAATGGAAGGATCCCGTTTATCTTCTCGGTAATCACGTCCTTGGTCCCTTCGTTCACCGTGGCTTCATCATAATCCTTCTATGTTTCCATATGGCTTTTGAATGGTTGTATAAGCAAGCGAAAGCCCGGAGATCAACACACCAAAGGCGTCTTGGCAACCGAGACTTCCCGATAGTTAACGGCGGAGAGTTTTCGCCATCCGTACTTCCACCCCAAAAATAGAATAATGCAGTCCTGGGATTTGTTTGCACCCAATGCAGCTGTATTATTGACCTTTGAAGTATTTCTCAGAAGGGCTTTGTAATATAGCGGGGTTTCACCTGCGGTGAATACATCTGAAGCCTTAAACTCAGCTAGCGAGTATGGAAGCCTTTCCATAGGTATGTCAACAGTTACCTGTGGTACACTGTGTACTTCATCACAAACCTAGGAACATAATAAGACAGGATAAAAAACTATTAGCGGACTCAATTTATATAAATTTAAGCATACCTATCTTTCCAACCACGAAACCACCCTTTCGAAGCCTTAGAAGACGGTTGGTGACACTCCTTGGTGAACTTCAATGCTTTCGTGCAGACCAATAACGACATCTCGTCGCGTCCGTAAGTTTTTTGTTGATATCTGCGTATTTCTGGTCACTATGGAAGTGGCACTTGTCCTGCGTCATCCTCTCGGAATGGCATTCATCAACCATTGTTCGTCATTAATTACGTTCTCAATAGTTCTATTTGGGACATTCATCTGTAGAGCAGCGAAACATCAGTGTTCAACACTGATGCTTCAGTAACGACGCTCAATAGGCGACTCGGATTTTGAGTCACAGACCAAACATTTTCTGGCCGATTGCTTTCCAACGTCCGTTGGTCGGAGATAAAAAAGCGAATATAATCTGGGACTTGTGTGCTTTCTGACGAGTTGGTGTGACTGCCAGCTTTGACCTGATCGCTGACATGTGTTCTCTGCCATCGGTGATTTAGAGGTCAACTGAACTCTGGTCATGAGTTGATATAGGCTTTGTTCACGCTCCCACTGTTACAACCGTTGGTTAGCCCAACTTGTCGGTTCTGTTCGTTGCAGGCTTTTGGTGCTCTGCCTATCAGGTGGTCTTTTCTATAAAAGCTATAACGTCACGCTGGATAATTTCTGTACTGACACAAATCGTGCGCGCACCAAGAACAGTTGTCTCAACACTTGTCCGAATACCACGAAAGACTCGACTAGGAATAACACGAGAGCTAAGATCCTTTTCACTACCTCTGTTAGTGGCTTCTAGTGGTACCATAAAGACGAGCAATTATTATTGTGTTATCAAGCTGTCAAGGATCAATTGGGTAACACTTGGAACCCACTGAGAAGTCAGGGTTTCGGTAGTTTACAAAGCAACTGTTAAACTTATTGCCGGGCAACACTTCACTTTTGACACAAAAACCTCTTCAGGCCAATTAACTAAGTCGCAAGATTCATCGAGTTTTAGTGCAGACCAAGAACAGAGCAGCCAGATGCTTTGCGATTGGTGGGGAAATGATCACTTTCTAACAAAAACAGCACTGCATCTCCATCTCCACTCTCACATCAGTCAACATGGTTGCAACGGTTTGTCTGCTTTGCGTGAGAACAGCTCTTTTTCCGATTTCCTATTCGTTTTGTCCGATATTGTCCAGAACATCCTCAATTTTCATACGGTGTTCAGTTCTAGATTTTACACTCCTAAGGCTTGAATCTGCATGTCCTGGCTTGGTCTCTCTCTCTATATATACATACATGCATATATATATATATATATATATATATATATAAAGCATCCTAAATTGGTCTGGTAGCCCAAAGTTGTCAAACTATCCGCGACCTGAAGCTGTCACCTTGTCGTGGTGGTCGAGCTTCTGTGCTGCAATGACCCTCCGGGCTATACTGGCTGGAACGCAGTTCCTAAAGGTTCAACCATGTCGGGAAGCCTAACTGGGAGCAACCCAACGATGGACAGCGGGTCCCCGTACTGTGAGTAATCGTATTACGGGGCGGTCTAGAGGTAAAGGCGTGCTGTCCTCTGCGATGGGAGTGTGATGGCGGTAGAGCGTTTCCCCCTGGCGACCAGCGTGTCCATACTTACGGAATCAGTGATGCTGCCTTCCCTCGAGGAAGGACGGGTTAGAAATGATCGGCCCTAAGAGCTGCCCGACAGTTGACCATGACCGCTGGCGCATTATTCAATACGGTCGAGATTCCTTCAAAACCAAAGAGTCCGGTGCTGCTCAAAATGCACCTGCTGTGCACAGCTGCATTAGAACACAGTAATGCCTTCCTCCCTGTGTCCTTGGACTAGGGCGGCCCCATGCAGCCAAGTGGGTCAGACTATTGAGTGACTGGCTCCGGGAAGGATCCCCAAGAAAACTCTAAGAACCGCTACCTCGCAGGTCAGACTTTTGAGTCAGAGGCTAGGTGCATGATCCCCGAACAAAACCCTATATCCTCCCACTGTCTTGTGAATCAGACTTTTAAGTCAAAGGCTAAAGGTGGGATGCCTCAACCAAATCTCTGTCTTTGGCTTGACCAACCGGGAAGTATCATTCGCCCTTACAACTCTTCGCTCATCGGTCTTCCCTCCCACACCCTCTCCAACCATCGAACGATGCCTAGCGATCAACGCATCCGCCAGTTTCCTGTCTGTCGTTCCGTATCTAAACCTTTGCCGAGAGAAATATCCCAAAATAATCACTTACTAACCTCAAGAGATCTGATCCACGTTGCAGTCTTTAATGTTCGTACTCTATGTCAAATTTGGCAACAGGTATTCCTTGCCAAAACCTTGCTTTCCCTATCTGTCGATGTATGTTGTCTTCAAAACACGCATACAAGGCGAGCTCAGATGTTCCACATTTCACTGCGGATATCCGGTGATCATGACGCAATGGCTCGTGGTATCTACGGTGTTGGACTTGCTCTCAGCCCTTAGGCTGGAAGCATCTTACTGGACTGGATCGTCTTAGGCCTATGCGGTCGTCTGGTTCAATTGAGATCAATACAGGTTGATGCGGTGAACGGTGTTTGTCATATCAGCATACGCCCCGACATACTGCACTTCTGAGACTGAGAAGGACTGTCTCGATTGCGTCGGTCAGCAAGAAGGATGGTTATAGTAATCCTGGGGGGCGATATTAATGCCCAAGTTGGACGAAGAAGTCCGGAAGAAACACCGTCAGGTAGTAGATTTGGAGTCGATGCTGAGCGTACGGATAATGAGGAGCGACTGCTTGAGTTGTGTGCAGATCATCGTCTGTTTCCCGTCAGTACGAACTTCCAACACAAACTCTCACATCGAGTTACTTGCAGGCCACCAACCGCAACAGTCATGGACTCAATTGGACTACGCGGCTACCGATTGACAGCCCCAGTAAAGTATTATCGTTCCTTCTGGGGTATGCAACTGGACTCTGATCATGACATTTTGCGAGCCCGGCTATTACTTCGCTTTTCGTCAGCGTTACATTTGCCGAAGCAGAGCGGCTCCATTCATCAACTTCAACAAGTTTCAGTAACTCAACAGAATCGAGCTGATCTGGCTGGAAAGCTACTGGAAACGTACAGTCATGTGGACGACGAAGATTGCTTGGAGATTAAGTGGAGGCGAGTTAAAGAAGCAATGCTCTCAGCTTTCAGAAATTTCTGTCCAAGCCATCTGACTCGACTAAATGAACACTGGATATCGTCGAGATCAGCAGATCTTGTTGCTGCCAGAAAGTCCATACCAGCATTTAGCGACTGTGGTGGCGCAGGCAGATTACTCAAACACCAGATAATCAGGAGCATGAAGAACGACAGAAAACGCTGCTGAACTTCGAAAGCCCAGAAGATCGAGAACGCTTTCGCTGCAGGCAACAGCCGCGCTGATTCGACCAACCTGTCGAAAGGAGACAGGTGCCAGTGAAACAACGTGCGAAAAAGACGGGACGGCAGTTCATTGCCTCAATCGTCGTCTTGAACTAATGCCTGAGCACAACAAAGAACACTTCAGCTGGTCTCCTTCAACACAACCATTGGAACAACCCAGCAACACTCGCCCTTCATCAACAACAGAGATCCAGCGTGAGCTATTGATCCTCCAACGCGACATGGCACCTGGCCCGAATGGTCTGTACCTCGCACACTTCAAAGGTGGTGAGGTCCTGGTGGGCAGCCTGACAGCCATACTGCAGAAGATTTGGAACGAAAACAGAATACCAGCCGAATGGAGCTCCTCAACCGTCATCGCAGTTTTCAAAAAGGCAACAAGAACATCGTGTGAAAACCATCGTGGTATCAGCCTGGTATCCGTCGCATCTAAGGTGCTCTCTGGCATTATTTTGCGCAGGTTGATGTATTATAGGGAGAGAGATTCGTGTGAATCAAGCCGGGTTTCGCCCTGGTCGAGGATGCATCGACCATATCTTTATCTTGGGACAAATTCTTGGACAGTGCCACTCCTTCAAACGTCCCACGTTGGTCGTTTTTTCTTGTTCTGAAAGCTGCCCTTGACTCTGTTGGTCGTCGGAAACTGTGGCGGTGTCTGGCGACCAAAGATGTCCCTTCTGAATCTATATCCCTTATGAGGACACTGTAGATGAACTCCTGTGGGCGTGCACGAGTATACGGCAACCTTTCGCCTTAGTTCACCACGTGCAATGGTGTAAGACAAGGCTACCCTCTCTCATGTCTCCTCTTGGACTTCCTTATTGATGTGCTGCTTGAAGTTTCTCTGCCTGCCTCTGAAACCTCGAGGGTCGAAATGCTCCCAGGACGTTCGCTCACAAACATTGAGTATGCTGACGATATTGCTCTCCTTGATTCAGATCCTTCAAAAATGTAAACCATTTTAAATGACCTAACTAAATCTGCCGCACAGTTTGGCATGCGCTTCACACATGCACTGTGCTGGGCTGATTCAAACCCAAACCCCATGCTCTCAGACGAGCCAATCGACGTGGTAGATAGATTTGTTTACATTGCCAGTTGTATAAGATCAGATTGCTTTTCGAATGGGGAAACCCGTGGCAGCTTCTTCCAAACTCCAACACCTATGGTGCCGATGTGACATCAGTTTGTCTGTCAAGGACAGAGTTTACACTGCGACAGTACGATCTGTACTGCTTTGTGGATCGGAAACATGGCTTCTACGTGCAGAGGACGTATGAAAGCCCTATGTTTGACCATTGGTGTCTCCAAAGCATTGGCTGGATCTGGTGGTAATGCTGCGGTACGCCAAATGCTTTCAGGAAGAAGGAGCTCTCCCACGATAAATGAATTACTCACGCTTCATAGGCTGCGCTGGTTGGGACATGTACTCCGCATGCCAGGAGACCGTTTGCCTCACAGAGCTCTTTTCGCCCAACCCTGTGTTCAATGGAAGCGACCGAGAGGTTGACAGTATATGGCCTGGCAACGAGGTATGAAAATGCTAACGAGCAAACTTAGTCCGGTCGACAACTGCCGCTTCCCTGGATGGGGACCCCGGCATTCAACTCACCAGTGTTTAATAACACTGGCAGAAATGGCCCAATCGCGAAGTCAGTGACGCTGATGCATCAAAGCTATCGCGCTATCGCTACCCAGTTCCAGAACCAAGTGAACATGCCATCGCCTCCAAAGCTTGGCTTTATGTTCCACACTCTCCCACTTTCCGGTGATCGAAACTGTAGCAGCTGGAACCAATGTGCCTCTGTTACACGATTTACAGCTGATAAATTGAACTGAATTTGAACTATCGGACTGACGGGAATATGGTGGTACATGCAAGCCGTTGATTGCGACGTAAACTTGAGGTACTAAGATCGATGGGTAACCAGGCCGAGGCTGGTCGGTAAGCCACCAACTGGCTTAATCATGTTTTCGTGGCAATGAACACCATTGTTCTTTTACATCAAAATGTGGTGCCATTTGCCTGTTCCTTCAGTTGGCAGTGGAATGTCGTGGTGGTGGACTGCACAGTCGATTAGCTACTGGGTAAAACAACGTTAGATTATTTAACCTCTGGGAGTTTCCTCACGTTAAAGTTACCAGAATAATCGAATCTTATCTTCCATAAAGGCGGAACCTATTTACTAGGTAATGCTGCATGATAAACAAGCAGGATTTGCCTGCATTAAGCTTGAGGATGGATTGTAATTGCGCGGCCTCAGATAGCTTTAAGTTTTATTTGCGGACAACACAATTGGTTCGGAGCTAGAGATAGCCCACCGGTTAAGGCGCGAACGTACTGGCCAGAAGTTCCGTGGTTCAAACCCAACCTCAGCACCTCAACTGATGTTGTCTGGGCTTGGCAACCTGGCAGCATCTCAGCCCTCATGCTTGGCTTTGAGGCTATGTACCGAAATGGTGTTACAGCTGAACGATTGTTATTATTATTATTATTACAACTGGTTTCCACGCTGTGCCTCGGAATAACTGGTGGAAATGGCCGTCTGTCACATCCGTGAATAGGGCCTTGATCCACTGAGAGCGTTTCCCATCCCATTTTAGAAGGTTAACCTTGGTTTCGTCTCTTAAACTGCCTCTGAATAGACTACGGCAATGATTCGATTTCTTCCAACTGATCACTACGGCATGGGGCTTGGCGTAGTATACGGCCTTCGTGGATTCGGATTTTGTGTTATCAACTCATTGGCTACCAGAATCGCAAATTCTTTCACGAAGCAATATGCAAAAGTCCTATAAGTTCATTAGCTTCCGGCGGTACTATAACCTTTTCATTCGTTTATCTTGAACTGTTTCATGATATCTTTTCGGCGAGCTACGTGTTCTGTACTTTATCTCGCAGTTGCAGGAACATATCATTTCTTAACACGCGATCGTCTGAGGAGCTGGACCACCACAGCTGAATCAACAGTTCTCGAGAGATTCCACTCACTAATACGTTGAATTCTTAGAGTTGACTGGTTCAACTACACTGACCATTGTTGAGCCCATACCCCATGGTACATTTCGTATTTCATTGGAACTACGCACAAACCATGGGGGAGATATAGGGATAGTCACGGGGGTGTAGGGTAATTCCAACCGTTGATCCCAGTAGTCATTACTCAGTATCAGAAATTCGCACCAGAGGTGACCAGGAGAAGTAAAATTGGCGTTCGAACATCTTACCTTACCATAGCCAGACACTCCATTGTCATACCAAGTTGTGTTCCTATAAGTGTTGTTTCCTGATTTCGGCAAAAAGCCTGATCTCCTTGGAGTGTGGTAGAGCCCGGATTGTCAAACTTCTTTCTCTAGGAGCTTAATATTCCGCACCTCAATCCAGTGATGCTCACAGGACATGGACAAAGTTGTCCCTTTAGAAGGTCCCCATTCAGAAAACCGTCAAATTATACTGTTTTGACAAGCCTGATGTTAACTGACCGACGGTTTACGGAATGAGACCAACTGGTTTATTATAAATAACCTTTCATTGCCGCCCGGTTATACGTTGGTCCCTATGTTGACGAACACCGGCAGTCGGACCTGTCTAAACCGTTCTCTTCTTTCTCAAGGAAAGCTAGCATTGCTGCCTGTAGGTAGTGTGCTGGAAGTAATCCCAGTTTGCACATGTACCACAACCGGTTTTGCTCTGATTGCAACCCTCCAGACAGAAGTAGCTCTCGGATTCCAATCATTTTCTTTATCTTGAAGCCAGTTCGTAAATTTGTTACAGCTATAAATTGCATATCCGTTTGCTGCGAACGGAAGACTTCGAATGGGTCTGTCGGTTATGTCGCTGGTAAACTGAATCCGTTGTCCCTACCCCTGAAGAAGCCTAAAACACGCAGTAGTGCACCTAAGGTTACTTGTTCATTCTTCAGTTACCTGAACTTTACCGACTGTGTTTTAACTGATGCACACCAACTAAAGGAAGTTTCCCTTCTAAAGAAGAGCCTCTGTACTAATTATGCTGAGCATGTCATTCGTCGTTTACTTCAAACAACACGTTTGTTCTCACGAATGTTTCAGGTTTGTTTGTTGTCTAACACCAGTCTGGTTAACATCCACCTCGCTTCAAATGTCCTCCATCCTAAAATCAAGGTTTTCATGTTGTCCAGTGGTCCCGGTAGTTTTTACTCGAAGCTTGGCTTTCATCTAGCCGTGTTTGCATGGTGTACAGTGTTTGCATTCGTCGTCGATATCAGAATACGTGTCAAACGTTTTACTATTTACCCTTTGTTTTCAGGCTCATCTACAGGCAGACTATGTCAGATCAGCATTATACTTCACCCGAATCGGTACAATGTTTTGTTGTTTGGCATTCCTGTTCAGTCCGTTTTTCTCGCGTGGTCCGCCGGCTGATCTAGATGTATGGTATCGTCGAGCATTGTTGGTTAGCGCTGCGGCCTGGGCGCTTCGTCTCCATCAGCGGCTAAAGTCCGGTAATGATGGTGGTGTGTCGCGGCCACTTCGAGAAACCCTGCTCACCGAGGATGCCTTCCACTACCTCGCTTATTCAATACTATTTGCGTTTCTAACCCCTGTCTCAGGTATGTCTGCATGTCAACGATTTGTTCATCTTCATTGGTTGAGTGGAGTTTCTTTAACACAGTCGTCTAATTTTGTGTTCACGGTTGTTTGTTTCGTTCCGTTTGTCTAGCTTTCGTTGCCCGTATCTTTCATAGCTGTGTTGTTATCCGTCTCAGCTCGTTGGACATCGTACGTTTAGCAAGTGATCTCTTGAGCTTAACCTTGTCGCTGATATTAGCTGAGCCCCTTAACCTGAGGTTATGCTTCTCCGAAGCTTGCTCTACTGAGACCGGTTGCCATACCATGAGTCTTACAACAGCTTAGTAGACTGAAATTTCGTTGTGAATGACATTTTTGTCCCTGATACAGCTACTTTGCTTTTTCAAGGTTTTTGTCATCCTTCCTGATTTTTCCCAGTCGTGAACTTTTGGCCTGTCACTAGACAGTAGAATTTTGTGACGCACAGATTCTAACGTTTAGAAGGTCACTGAGTCGATGCTTAATGGTAATACTCCTTCAGTCATTTGACTTTGGTGCGTCGGAGCAACAGATTGTCTCCGCAGTGACTGTTACTGAGATCAAACGTTCGCTCTGGTTTTTAGACATATGACCCCACGACACATGTGTTGACAAATTTCCACTCTATCATTCTCTTGTGGCTTTAGTCGGGATTTTTTCTAGCCATTCATATCTTACGTTGTCCCGTTGTCTATTTTTCTCGTTCCAGTGTCTTTGGTACCAATCTTCCTGTTCGCTTTGCTCCACGTCAGCAACTTTACACAGACTTTGCTGGATGTGAGTTTGTCGGCAGTTTTTTTAAAGTATTATTTACATAGCGTTGCTCGCAAAAACCATATCCGCATGTCTAGTATCATCCTGGATGACACAGTAACGGCCATTTGATATCGGACACTAAACATCTGATTGTTTTGCCTCCTACCAGCAGCCTACACAACATCCCCTATTGACACAAATCCAAATAGGATATTGCCTGGTCTGTGACTGGTCATCTGCTGAACACAGTTCGGTGAGGCCACCCTAATCAGATTCAGAAGATTTGGCTGCACCTATATGCATGAGAATTACAATCACTGGCGCAGCTCATAGAATTATTCTCCAGGTAGGTTAGGTGCTCGGTACATTACCTGCATTCGTGTTGACGTCAGATCATCTCACCCCAGCAGTTTCTCACGTCAGTTCAGAAAAGAGCAGCAGTGTAGTATCGTTTGTTTTTCTAACGTTTACTTCAATTCCACAGGTTGAGCTGTCTGGATACTTTACTCCCTCCCTCTCACTAATGTTTAAAAAACGAAGCGTTTATTATCCCGGATGGACTAATAGTGATTGATGTGCACATCTATAGGATCTCGTCGTTCTCGTTGTCTTGTTAACAACATCGAAAAGGGGTTAGTTCCAGAAAGGAGAGTTAGGCGCGAAAAACACCAGTTGCAGGAATGGACCAGCTGATTGAGAAAATCAGTGGTGCTAGGGTAGTTGCTACAGTACCCTTCCGATGGTATTGAACCCTGCCGTCGACCAGACGTGCATAATATAAGCTTGAGATGCTCAGCAATACCTTTTAGTTAGGCACAGTACAAGCTGCAAACAGAGTTCTCTACACCATCATCATCATCGACAGCATAACACGAATGTCCGACACTGATGCTTCGCTGCTCCACACCAAACATCTGTTTGTGTTGCTGCCATATGCTTTTGTCATTCTTGTTTTGACTCGCGCACAAGGCCACCCCACTTGACAACAGTATGAACCTGATGTTTTTTGGCATTCTGCTGATTCCTGTCAATTCTGCCGCCAGACATGTTCGTCACGGTAACCAAAAACGGTGTACGGATTTGACGACACTGCCACGGAGGAGAATGTTGCTATGTTTGTTTAGATGATTCTTGATTTGTTTGATGAGCTAGGCGGTCTGATTCCAAACGCCAGCGAGGGTTAAATCCGGAGAGGGCTAAATCAGCCTACTGGAGTACACAACAGCATATGCGAATTGAGAAGGCCGAACTTGAAGGTCTTCTTTTTGTCGACCACTCAGAACACAAACTGAAGGACCAATCAACAGAACCGGCTAGCAAAACTACCAGTCATAATTGAAAATTAGTCCAGGTTGTCCGCATGTGTAAACTCAGCAGACCACTACTCAGCGCACTACTGCGGATGCTGCGCTACACAGCAACGCACTGATGAGGTCACCCCTATCGCTAATGAAACGTTTGCAACCAGATTGCCCAACTCAGGGGACACCATGTTTGGTGATCGTTATGATCATGAACGTGAATACCTAGTCCCTACATATCCTATTTAACTTGGGTCAGGGCGAACGAATGAAAAATATGAGCATGTTGACTTTGGACCGATCTCATTCGTTTCATCGTCTCGGCCCCCGCATTCTCCATCTTGCATTCTGGGTTGATCATCAATCTCTGTGGTACAATATCGTGTGAAAGATTAGCACAAAAATTTTAAGGCAGTTTTCTTCCGCTGCCTTTCCGCCTTTCTATGTGGAAATCTTTATACCCACCATTGAGCTGCGCACTTAAATCTTAATTTCTAGATAAGCGGACCACGAAATAATGCAGCGACGGGTGATGGACCGAATGTCAATGTGAGCTCATCCCAGCCATCCTTCTTTCGACGCGTCTTACAGTCCGCTGTGACTAAGGTGAACACCAATAACGAACCGATTCTCCGTTGGATCGCCTTGAATGAGATAATGCTGATGTTTGTGTGCATTTTCATGGCCGTATCCGGTCCACGAGCAATCGTTTTACCTTTCCTCTACTATCCATTTTTGAAAATGCGATACAGTTCACGAAGGAATCCCTACTGTCGGTGAGTTTCATTCTCATTGTTCAGCAGAATCAATGATGGTGTTGACTATGGATAGTTGGTTGGATGCGCAGTTAGCAAGCCTCGTATGCCATTTGGTCAGTTGTTTGTTTTTTGCTAGTCACTTATGCACTACAACACACATCAACGGCACCGAAGGTACGGTGATTCTTGGTCATCCAGCACTGAAATTCACGTAGGTTTGATTTTTGTAGTTTAGACATTCATCGATGCAAAAGTACATTAGTTTATTAGTGGCGAACGGTCAGTATTATTATTACACTCACTCCCTCAATTAGTGCTTTTGTCGTGAAGCAGAAATTTATGGGTAGCTTAAGGTGGAAACCCTTGCGGTGGTTTTTCATCTTCTTGCTCACTCTCATCTAATAACCTCTTGACTGGATTTAGCATATTATGAACTCCTCCTAAACGCGGTTCATAAGAAGGCTGCGTGACTGACTTACCAGAGTTTCCAGGCTAATTAGCTCATTTTTCACGACCATGTCGGTGTGACTTTTTTGCTGTATCACCTATCGTCGCTTGACCCTTCGAGAGTACTGAGGCGCGATCGAAGCTTAAACCATGTCATGCAACCTGCAGGAAGCACGAGGGCTGACGTATCACCCAACTTACTCACGCCTAGACAGGAGCAATCGGGAAGCCAAAGTTGGGTTCGAACTACGGGTCCTTTTGTCCTTAGCTTCGTCCCTTAACCGCTGAGTTATCCTTTCGATACTTACTGTAAAGTGAAAATCTACGTTGCTTGGCGTGAGTGTTCTACTCCCTTAACCCATTGCTTAGAGGCGATTCGAAACGCATATATACCCTGTAGAGTAGAAGTTAGTCAAGAATAGAGAAATCTGGATATACGGCTCGTGATGGGGAAAATTTCCTTTTGGTAATGTATCTGGCGACATACTGTCTGTATTACGACTGTGTCCCAAACCCAATGCTATCGCATTCAACCGTCAGTTTGCAACCACCTGTTTCGTAAAAAAGTAAACAAAAACCTGGAAGGAGCGCTTTTGTGGCGCTCTAGGTCAGTGGTTCTGATGGTTGAGGAAGTTCGCCTGGGGAAATGTCAGGCGTTCAGAGGATATGGAAGCTGTCAGATTTGACGATATGAATCACTGGACCACTGATTTTTACTCCGATTCACATAGTGTTCGAGGCATTTGCCACTGATTTTCAATACTCTTTAGCCCCTGATTTTCGCTATCCGATAACTACGGCTCCTGTATGTTATTGCTAGCAGGTGCTTGGTCAGGACCCGTGTGTGACTACAGAAGACGTTGAGTTGTGTTTCGGGTCTATCGGCGAAATTCTACACCTGCTTCTTTTCGTGTGCATGTAACGTTGGTTTTGTCTGTGCTCCTAGGACACTGCCTTCGGCCGTTGCATGCATTTGGTCTTCAAAAGCGTTTTAAATCCCATTCATCCATAGTTTTTCAAGACATTCACTGGCTTCAACACTTCGAAAACTTGCGGAAACTTCCTGTTCCTTGTTGCATCACCAGTCTATGCAGAACAGGCCTGTCACTACTGTGGTTGGTTGGCGTCCGCGTCAGCATTACTTGTGCCATTGAGTGCTCGATCATAGCAAGTAATCCACCATGTGACCATCACTCAAATGATAGAGAAGTTAGACCTGGCGAACGAGCAAGTGGCGGAAAGACCAGGTGATCTATGCTATATCATACTCAGATGTGACTAGAAATGAGTTAGTTGTTTAAAGCCCAACAGGTTGCCTGTTTGCCAGTCTTCTTCCTCTATCTTCTTGCTGTTGCTTTTAGTATCCCTAGGAACTTAATTTGTGCCAAGGCCGTCCTTGTTTAGTTAGATGGGAGTGAGGTCACTATATTTGTTCTATTGCACGTTCCTACCTGATAAGCTCGAGGTAGCTCAGTCGTTAAGCCATGAACTTACTGACCGGAAGATTCGTGGTTCGAACCCATCCTCAACATCTCGACTGCTCCCGTCTAGGCTTAAGCAACTTGGCAGTATCTCATTTCTCGTGCTTCCTTTGGTGGCTTGGCAGCTATACACGAAGGGATGCTACGGCTGACCACTTTCTTTCCTATGAGCTCGAGATAGGTCACTGGTTCACGCACGGGGCTAACAACCGAGAAGTCCAACAATGGTTTGCTGATTAATCCTGCTTAGGTTTGAACAACCTGAAAGCACCCCATCACTCACACTTCTTTCACGTTTACCGCAGGTATGCACCGAATGAATGTCATAGCTAGACGATTGTTGTTTTTCTGGACAGCCATTACGAATAATTGAGTTTCATTTCATCCCTGTCCTGAGGTGTACACCTTTTATTTCGTATAATCATGTTGAATCGCAGACGATGGATTAAAACCTGTATGGATGCTTTTATCGCCCCCGAAGTCCTGGGAGTGATAGCTGCTGTCAGCAGCCTTAGAACCACGTTGACCGTCATCACCGCCAGCTCTCATCCTCACACAGGTGGTTTCACTGGTCCTAGCCATCATATCATTGCTACCTTATTTTGTTCGGTTTAGTTTTTGGTCAATTGATGTCCTAGACAGTTTGAGTTTTGAGTAAAAACTCGGAAAGTTCACTTCCCGAAATGCACTTCTGACCCTAAAAACAGAAGTCCTCCGTGCATTGCTTTTATCTCTGCTCGTGTACTTGTGCAAGCCACATTCAATAAAATCAGCTGCAGAGTTGAGTGAAGAAACGAAGTTAGCTGTAAGCCAAACTAGCATTCTTTTTGTCGTATCAAATATCCTCCCACGCTTCCTGGATAGTAGACAGAAAAAACTGTCTCGAATTTCCGGGAAAACTGACATCGCTCAATCTGCGTGTAACTATTGTTCTTGCACTGGTTTGTCCTCATTCTGAACAAGGTTTTCGAAATATAAATAAGGTAAAAATAGTGACTCGAGCTTTTTCTGTTTACTACTTGTGAGTAGTTTGCGTGTTATTGGCAAGATTTCCGGGTGGGATGACCCTTCGTATTATACTAAAAGGGATGCATGGCTCGAAACAAGCTGAGAAAAACTGCTGTTGATCGTTGTGGCTTCGTTGGGCTCATATTCTCCTTTGATTCGCCCACCTTGTCCTTATACGTTTTTACTTTCTTCATTGAAGGCTTCCGACATGCTCTCTGCCCGCGTATGTCTGGTATCTAGTCCACAAAGTTGCTCCCTTCATTGCGTAGTGCTGCTCAGTAGTCGCCTCTGGCAATCCTCAAGGTTCACACTGCAACAGGTGGGACAGTGGGTTGTTTTGCATTGATGCTTCCGGCTGCGCACCTCTGATGGTCGGAGATTGGTGCTGTTGGGTAGGCGGGGATCAGTATTGTATTTAGCCGTCAAGTATAAACAACTCTTTACGACGGTATATCAACTGACGGTTGCCTGTGCGTGATCGGTTTGCAACGTCTGTAGAATCTGAAGCGGTAGAAGTCCATGGCTTCCTGTCTGTTGCGTCTGCCCATACCCAAACGGATTGTAAATCTGGATCGACCAAAGACAATTTTTTTGGCTTTCTAAATGCTCTTTTATACTGAATCAGACGCTATAGCACTATTTTGTTCTATGGTGATGTAAGGCTTTTCAGCACTTACTGGCTTCACTGACAGGACGAAATCTCTATTAAAAATTATTGTTTGTTTGCAGTGTGTCGAAATATTGGTAGCTCGGTTGCGTTAATTGACTCGTGATCGGGTGTTGGTTGATGTGTTTGCCGAGCTTGCCGAGCTTGCCGATTGGCTTGCAAACAACTGGAACGATTGGATGGTAATGTCAGTCTGACTCCTATCGTAACAATACTTCTAGCATCACTGATTCCTCGTCGTCTTACAGTCATACGCAACAGCGAGAGTTCGACTTGTCGGAGGGCGCAAGTTTTTCACGTTGTCAGGGGTCACAACATGTATAGAACTTCCTTAACTTCAAGGGTGCGTTCGTCTCAGTCTGTCACTTCTCCCAGCCACGTTTGCTCAACAGGTGGTGCTCCAAAAGTCCTCGAATATAATGTACTGCTTGTATTCGCAAACTCCATACGCATAAGCATGCATTGGATGCTCTCCACAACCTCCACAATATTGGTATCTCACGAGGATTTTCACTCTGATCATAGATGAACCAACGAGACGACCTCTGGCGTTGCTGGTGGGTGCGAAATCGATCTGGATTGCGTAGATGACATCGCTCCGATCGTTGAAGACAGAAAACGTCAAAGCTGTTACTTAGACTACCCGCCATCATACCATCTTTCAGCATTTACTTTTCACCCACAAAGTAGAGAGTTGTGTTCCAAGCTGTGTAGTCACTGAGCATACCCACCGCGATTCGGGAAGAACTGGAGGTAATGGAGATTCTTACGTAATCCTGTTAGCTGACGGAAACGTTTCATGAAGCCAGTAAATCATACAAAAAAGCCCAAATTACGTTCGCCTATTCACGCTACTTGGCGTTAAAAATTCACACGTCCCGTGCTGCGTTGTGTGAATGCGCGACGGTTGTTGTGAGCCAATAATCTGAAGAAAGACAGAAAAGAAAGAAATCGTTCGGCTTTAACACCCTTTCGGTGCTTAGCTGCCATGCCATCCGAAGGAAGCTCGAGGGCTGGTATACTGTCAGGTTGCCCAAGCCAAGAAGTCGAGATGCAGAGACCGGGTTTGAACCACAGACCTTCCGGTCAGTAAATTCGCGCTCTAACCACTGAGCCATCTGAAGAGTCATCAGGTCGTTGAACACGGATGTGTTCCGACCGTTGCTAGAGTTGGATGACATATACGAATTCGCCATGAGGTTATTCAATATGATGTTCATCTAGCAGGTATTTAGGTTAAGAAGAACACCCAGCACCATTAACCGAGTTGGCTCATCTGTATGCTTCCCATGGCTAATCATAGTCTACATATTTGCTTCAGTGTCACAAATTGGATAGGTTACAAATACCTCAGTGTTGGTGCGGTCTGCTATCCCCCCCGCTTGGGTGGACCCTGTGAACTTCCCTGCGGCTGGCCAGAGTCGTTTCAATATATGGCCGTTGATCGGAGCAATAATACCCTATGGCGATAGCCCCTTCAATGGGTTGCTCCGACTGTTTTTGTTCAAAAACCATGGGGACCGCAGTCACCAATCGACTGCGGGCCCTAACTTCCGAATGCGTTCGCGTTTGAATCGATGGTGTTCAAAGTACTGATGGAAATGTCACAATCTCGCTGTCTCACGCATAACACTGAACGTTATGTGGACATAAAAACTTTCCAAGGCACCCGATGATTCATCTTTACCATGTTTCTTCAAAACGACCGATGTGCCACCAACATAGCGAGCCCATAATTCTGGATAATAGGTAACGTCTCGTGCGGCAATGTTCCAAGTCGTGTAGAAACAGGTTAGCAACAATGGGCGAAACACGTGAATCAGTCCACTTGTGGATTTAGTTCATAAGGATCAAATGGTGTTGCACAAATTCAATACCCTTGATTTTATCCTCATGGGAAAATGGGGTTCTGGTACTTAGTGTGTTATCAGTGTTGGTAAGTCAGCGAATGCACGTCGAACAGTTGATAGTGATTTCACTTGTGTAGGACGATATGAACCAAAAACCCACCGGAACAGCTCCAACTTCAACAGCGTTATTTTTTTAAGCATGATTTAGAGAATCTTCCACTTACCACAAGCCTCATCCGCGGTTTTATTACGGTTTCCGTAACTTGTGAGTGGCACAAGCAGTAAAGTCCACAAAGGGACCAGAGAAACGTACAGAGGCATCGCAGATGGTTACTAACATGAACCACTGATATTACCCTAATCTTATTTTTTGAGGAAAATCGTCCAACCGTAGCTTCGGCTCACCTAGAGTCTATCTAGATTTCGTAGATTCACCCCGTTCGCTTAGATCTGAAGAGAGATGTTCCTTTGCTTTCGGCTGGTAGCTTGCTTCGTCCAAGAAAAGAGTGGCATTTTGCTCATCAGCTAGGTTCAGTTTGTTCAAGGTACGCTTACCGATGCTGTGATTAGCTTTTTGGTTTCTTAGAATATCACTGATTACCCCATTCGAACATCCTGCTGGGAGGTCAGGGGTAACAGCTTCTGGGGTCGGTACCACATTGACTTTCTGCAATTTCTCCTGTAATGTTGAAATTTAGACCATGCTCCAGTATGTTGAATTAATCATGGACTACCACTGTCAGCAGTACATGTGGTTCTATCACTATTCACAACCAGCCAGATAATTTGGCGTTCATTACATTTCTTCGCAAATTACCTAGAAGAAATGTAGTAACGGTATTTCTCTCAGCTTAGTTCTCGGTCTGAGCGTAAGCGGTGACAACTTTCTGGAAATTCTGACGCCTTCTGGATGCGCCATTGGCAACCGGCATTCGGCGAATACTGGGTCATGTTTGGGTCCAGACTTTCGAACAATCAGATCTCGGCTTGATACCGGACTGGCAAGCGTCCCAAACTTTTGGCCAATCTTGCGCGGGATAGGCTTCTCGGCCGTAGCAGCACCTGACTGCGAGCGGTAAAGCTGGATCCGTGTGGAATTCCGCCTGACAAGAAACCACCTCAGTCAAGCAGATCGGACGTTTAACTTATGAATTCTTCCTCATTCGGGTTCGGAATGATTTGTACGCAACTCTATCTTGTTCTCTGGAACTGGCCGTACACTCGTGTAATCTTCTCACAAGACTAGTTGTACAAACTGACTTGTCCTGCCATAACTCGAAAAAGGTCACATGATCACTATTTTTTGCCTTTTGAAGGTGATTCAGTAGGTTAAGTAAGTAGTACATTAGCCCCCTTTCACAACGTGTGCCTCTATGGCAGTTACTTCTATCGGTCCCAACGAATTCCTGTTACGATCCGCATGGAACGCGCTCCCAAATTCCTGATAGAAACATTTATGGCAACCTGTTCCTATTCGGGAACTACCAAAGGACGTGAGTGTGGTATTTCACGGACAATGTTCTGGTTTCAACATCCGGCATCTCTCTAGCGACTCTTTTTCTGGTCCGTCAGTAGTGGCTTTGGAAAGACCTTACTGTGGCTGGATGCACACCAACCAGCTCCTGAACACGAAGTCACCTTCAGTTGCTTCTGTCGAATATGTTCTGTATGCAAGACGTGTTTTGTCTCACGTAATTGTTTTTTTAGTTACCTAGGCCTCTTGGATAAAATTGCATACCTGTCGAGACAATTCTTTTTTTTTACCGCGAGCATCTTGGTCAGCCAAACATCTTCGTTTCAACTTCATTTTGTGCTATGACTTTTATTTCACTACGAATTCCTTGTATTCGTGATTTTATTCGCTCTTGCTCATACTGGTCTTATCACCTAGCACCAATCTAGGCGCTACCGCCGGTCGTTTTATTTGACACCCACTTGTTTCTGCATTTCCACCTGCAGGATTGCATTTTCCGAATTGCGCGTCAGTTTACAAACACTAGCTTACCATCCAAAGTGTCCGGGTTTTCTCTCGCGTCTGATCAATGGATTAATTCAGCTCGTTTGTCGCCTTTCTCCGTCAGGCCATTAATCTGGCATCGTCTTCATGTGTTGAGTGATCAAGGTGCTAAACAGGTGAGTTTGCGTTCCCTTATGTAGCACTCATTGTTCCAGTACAGTTGGTACCCAGATTGCACTCTGATTGATGCCGTTGCCATGCTTTTAATGTGGTAAAATTTACTCCAGTACTATCAGCTAACGTTGGTCAACTCCCATTTATGAAGCTTTCATGATCCACTCACTCTTTCGATCTGTTTCAAATGGGTGGTAAAGTAGTTCAACCCACCGCATTTGTGCTCGCGGTCTGTACATAGAACTTGGAGAGGACCGCCGCCTTATCAATATGCTTGCTTGAATAACCCAATTCTCCGGATTCGAATCTTCCCCTTAGACGTTGGGTTGGCACGCGTAGTTTGCTTATGATGTTTCGCTAAATTAAGACTAACTTTCAGTTCTGCATCAATCGGGATCGCCCTCTCAAAGGTCGTTTTCAGAAAACGTCCGCCTCACCGTGAAGTACATTCCTCCTTTCTGGGGCTCACTTGTTAATGCGCTCACTTCGCCCTATCGCCTATCGTTCCTTGAATGTGAACCAGCTTTAGCACCCTCTCTGCGCCCAGCTGCCATGCCATCGAAAGGAGGCACGAAGGCTGGGATACTGCCAGGTTGCCCAGTCTAGAAAGGAGCAGTCGAGATGCTGAGGTTGGGTTCGAACCACATTCCCTTATATGTCCTTATCCACAAAGCACTTAATATATATATATATATATATATATATATATTATATACATAT
>SJOL01006370.1:1446687-1471139 GCA_004794785.1 Opisthorchis felineus | reverse complement strand
TGGCAGTAAAGCGGTATATCCCTGAATCTCGAGGGATGAGTATCAGGCTACAGTATGGACTGTTTGTTTGTACGGCTTTGAGACGTGATCTCTGCGGGTAGCGGAACTGAGACGTCTTCAGGTCTTCGACAACCGTTGTCTCAGAACCATAGCTGGTGTATGTTGGTGCGGGCGAATCTGCAACGAGACAATTAGAAAATCAGTGTTCGGTTGTGTGACGGGGAAGAAGCACTAGAAGCCGCGTTGGTTAGGTCATGTGTTGCGCATGCGCAACCATCATTTGCCGAATAAAGGTGTTTTCCATTCTCAGTTTAGAGTGGCGCAGGCAGGGGCGGCCAACCTCTAACCTGAAAGTGGGAAATGAAATCGGTTTCGAAAATTTGGGGTACTGTCGTTGCGGGTCGTTTTCCAGGATGGGGTCCGCATGATCCCCTCTGTGCATGTTTGGAGACGCTGCAAGATATGGTTGCTAATGTATGTCAGTGGCGTTCCTGTTTTCAGTTTCTATCCAGGGTGTCTGGAGATGTGGGCATCTCGGAATGATGATGTAGGCTGACACCAGATCCCTTCCCCACCTACTTTTATTCTGTTCTTCATAATAAGTCTTTCAAATAAATTATGGTTGTACGGTAGCGAAGCATCACTGTCGAACACTGAGGTGTTGTTGTTGTTGATGATGATGATAATTTAGAAACGTAGATGGGACATTGAATTTCAAAGCTATGCTTCATGCGCAATGTCGTCACACAAAAAGATCGTGTAATTTTTCCGTACTTTTTAACCGATGAACTTGCCACTGTCGGATAGGATGCAGGGCTGATCGGTTGGCTGGTGGCATTTGGCCCTAAATGAACCGGTGTGAACGTCGCGTTCTCCAAGTATAAAGTAAAACAGACTCACATTCTATATTACGGAAGTTTGCCCTGCGTAGCCCCTGCTCCATTCCTTTCTGAAGTCCAGCAATTCTTCGTTGGGAGGGATTCGGTCGAGCGTTACCGCCTTTTTACAGCACCTCTTCGATAGGTGATAGATCCTAGCATGGTTTCTATTTTTGTGATTCATTTGTAAATACAACATGCTTATTTGTATACTTTTAGGTCGTTGGCTGTGGTAATGCATATGAGTTGCCCTAACCAATTAAGCGGACTAGCAAAGGCACATGTAATATGCCTACGTCCTCTCACAGTGCCTACTTTGTACTTATGCCTTTAAGTATGGACCATCTCGTTTTTGCCAGAAGCTTGTTGGTAGGAGTGCACGTGTATGAACGTGTATTGAATAGGTCCTGAGACAATTTTCGCATTTGATTTCGGTGGAATTCTTCAATGGCATTCTGAGTGCTGCTCGTAGAACTGGAACATTAAACGGACATGCCCGATCACGTGATAAGTGAACCAGAAGGAATGACCAGATAATCGGAGGCAATTGCTTAGCTCTTATGGAAATCAGTACTCTTACTTCGGGGAGTACTCACACAAGGACTGTTTTACTCTTCCCACGGATTGCTCGTTTCTAAGGGATATGCCTATTAGCACCACTTGATGACAGCCATCAGCGGTCCGCCCTACAGTATATCACGATTTGTTCTCTGAGTGGTCTATGGATGATCCCCATTAAATGTACCTCCGCACTTGTGAATTGTCTCGTCGTCGAGATGTTTGAGGTCTGACAGGGGCCTTACAACAGCCTCACTCCTCAGCGGTTGTGTTTGTATCCTATTGTGAAGAGACTACAGTGGCCTGACGGATTCCCTCTCGTACAGCCTAGTCTGCTAATGACATTCGGATACTGTCATTAGTTTTCTCGATCTATCGTTTTCTATTCACTTACGAAGGTTATGTGTAAATAACACGTAGACGTTATTGCCATGATTAGTCTGTTTGGCTCTCGGTTCACTCTTTCCAGTGAGATGTTATTTTACCTGGGTCTCTATTGTAACAGTCCAAGACGCCGGATCTTCTCCCTGGCTTTCATGTTTGTCGTCTCTTCGACTTATGGCATCTGACATTCTCAAACTTCCAAAGCGGTAGTCTTATCCAGCATGTACATCGTGGAATCACGTGTCCACTACCGTGCATTTGAAATTCCAGCCAAGGTCGTGGTTTACTCTGTCATTGAGTTGGGTAGTCGAAAAAAACAATTAACCGACGCATGGACAAAATCAGAAGATGAACAAACTGCGCATGACATCCGCAAAGGGGCACGCAGCGCAAGCTTGCTCTATCAAGAAAGTCGTTTATATAGTCGATTACGGTCACTTGTTTGCGCGCTTCCGCTTATTTATTGGCCTTTGTATGATCTCTCCTTTCGGTCTCTAGGAACACCTTCGTCTGCAAACGCCGTATCACTACAGGTGGTGTAGCGCTGTTGAAAGCAACTGTTAGAGCCCGTTTGCAATTAATTTAGCACACATCCTCCGCGCAGTGTATTTTCTCATGTTACGGTAACACGCATAACCTGGTTTCTGATTTTTGGTCAGTTTTGCTCCCTGAAACAGCCAACTACTGGCAATGAATTGGTTAACTCCATGCGTTGCAGCCGAGTAGCATATTTACAAATATGGGAGACGTACTGCCGTATTTGCAGTCGATGAACATATGCGACAGTAAATAAAGCATTGGTACTATGCTTTCCTATACTATATGGTGAGCTTCGTCAGAGGCCTTTGGGCTGTATCGGCTTTATTTGCTGGAAAGCTGCGAAAGCTGATTGCCGAGATTTAGATGCCCTGAACACACTTTCATTCTGCTTCTGTGGCGCCCTTAAACTTTCCCAGCTGCGTTCCCAGATGATCAATTCAGTTTATCAGCTATAAACTGTGTACCATATGCACAATGGTTCCAGCTGCTACAGTTTCGATCACCGGAAAGTGGGAGATTGTGGGACTTATAGCCAAGCATTGGAGGTGATGCCATGTTTGCTTAGTTCGGGAACTGGGTAGCTACGCATTGAATGCAATAGCTTTGATGCACGAGTGCCATTGGCTGCGCTATTGGGCCAATTTCTGTTAGTGTCATCAACAATTGGTGAGTTAGGTCCCCGGGTCCTCATCCAGGGAGGCGGCAGTTGTCGACCCGACTAAGTTTACTGGTTAGTTGTCTCCATACCTCGTTGCCAGGTCATACACTATCCACCTCTCGGTCACTCCCACTCAAGACGGGGCCAAGCAGCGCAGACGACCACGCGTGGTTCATGTCCTAAATGTTTCGCACGTTTGCTTGAATCCTGTCGGTTGGTAGTTTTCCTTTGAACTGGTGGCATATATCTTCATCTGCGTAAATCCGGTGCCGATTGGCTGAGTGTGACTATACTAGACATCAATAATGTCGTTTAGTAGTTTTCCCTAGAAACGAACTTCGAAACACTGTCACAAATCAATCCACAAAGTGGGCACAAAGTACCGTCCCATGGCTTTTACATTCCTGTTGGAGATCTTATGTATAGTATTGCGTGATAGTTCCCCCACTTGCGTTCTCGTCCTGACATCCTCCAGTTGATGTTTAAGGTCGCCCTACATTAACTTCCTTGGCTTCCCCTTTTTTATTTTGTTGGCTTGCCTCTGAGCAGTGTAAAATATACAGTTAGGTGTGTTCTCCCATGTTCTGCGTTCCTCGTGTTATGCAGACAACTTCTCCTGTGCTTCAGCATGCTGGTCGTTGTGCATCCCTACTTAGATAGACTGCTAATTATCTTTCCTGTCGCTTCCAATCCACAAACGTCAGACGACAGTGTTCTTTGCTTCTTCCCGATAATACTGGTGCACATCAAGCTGCCGGTTTGTCACCTTTTTGCACGTATCATAATGGTGACCTCTAAGCTGTTTACTGGCCAGAATTTTCTGGTCTGTTGATGGCTTCGCTTTTTGCTCCGCTCTTTCTTCTCGATGGGGGCGAGATGGCTCAGTGGTTAGAGCCGTGGAAGATCCGTGGTTCGAACTCGGCCTCTGCACCTCCACTTCTGCTGTCTAGGCTTGGGCAACCTGGCAGTATCCCAGTCCACGTGCTTCCTTCGGGTGGCATGGCCGCTAGGCACCGAAAGGGCGTTACAGCTGAACGATTTTTTTTTCTTCTCAATCCGATTTCAATCATTTCGAGACATCCTTAGTTGACCTAGCTCTCCTACCTTATTTCCCCGTCACTTAAGGAGGATTTTTGTCTGCGAAAACTAGGCCTCAAGCTCATTTCGTAATGTGTTGAAATATTGCTACCTAGGGTGCATTCATCGGCAATTGATCATGTGACTCTTGATCCGTTTATCGAGCTGGGAAATTGACTTGCAGACATTTCGTCACCATTTGACGAGACATCATAATAACCATCCAAAAGCGCGCTGATGATGTCTCCTCGAATAGTAATCAAAAGTCTCCAAGTCAGTATCCAAGCTCAGCGAACAGATCAATCGTCACCCGATCAATTACCAATTAAGCTTATTTCTCCCGCGTGTCCTATCTGCATATCCACTCTTGTGCGTCGTGTTGTAGATATTTTTTTCACCTACTCACACAGATCTCACACCAGCAAGCTCTTGCGGGCGAACTAGGTATGCCTTTAAACATGCCTGTATTTCTGTATTCGTTGCTATCCCAAAACTTTTTTACACATTGTATTGCAATACATTGCGTATTGTTCCTGCTGTATTGCCCTTAGTGATGATTTACTGTATGCTGTTGTATTATACCCATGCCTATTTCGCGTATCCATGCGCAAAAGCCCCACACTAGCGCTCCCGGCGTTCCGAATTGTTGAGCCTACAGCGGTGACTATCATTGTAGAGACCTAGTTGAATGATGGTTAACGCCAGTTGGCCATATATGCTTGCCTAGGATTCATCCTCTGAGTGTTGCGGCTTACTAGATAATCCTTTTCATGCACTGTGGTCCCCAACTTTACAGTTGTACCCAATTGAATTGACGGTTATGGGCTGCTAGTTAAGCATGTTGATGTCTTTAGACCTGCCACCTCCTGTTCACCCTCTGGTTCACTCTTGGACACAGGGCATTCAGGTGGATGCGCATGCGATTCAGTGCCAACCATGTGTCCCACTACTCGTGTGCGGATGTCCATTCGATAGGCTGATTCAGAAACAGATGCCAGCGTACCATTTCCGTATTCGAAACTTGAGCTATTCCGTTTCTGGCTCACTATGATACCATAAAGTTTCTGATTTTGAGAGCTTTTTTGTACAGGAGCGTCGCGGAAATACACAAATCAATAGAGTAACAATATTATGCACACAACGTTATTGCTTTATCGGTGTGTATTCCTGCAACTTTCCTGTCGGGATGGTTTTTACGTGGAAACACGAAGCACTGCCCGCGAGTTTGGTTCCAAATGACATATGAACAACCGAATTGACAGTGGCCCCTATTGGTTATCTTTTCCACCTGACATGGACTGGGAGCCCCGGGCAAACGCTTACCTTACCGCGTTGTTTTGTGGAACTGTTCTCCCGACTGGTTGCTCGTTCATAAGGCCACTTCCCTTCGTCGCTTCGCAGTCCTTAGTTCACCTGTGAGCTTGAACAACACTCTGGTAACTATGTTGTGACAGGAGTGTCATCTTTTTCCCACCATGTGAAGGTGACTTACATTTATGTTGTACGGAGTTTAAAAAAATTGTTCGGTGTTCGAACAAACCAGCACAGATCGGTTACACTTGAACTGCCGATATTCTTCTCTATAGCTACCTGTAATTATGCTGATTGTCGGTGCAACTGAAACATTCAGTTTCAGAATAGTCTTGGACTTTCCAAGATTCGTGTTATTCCACCCATAAAAAAGCCATTTGGTCTGTATATATATTTACCAATACTGGTTTGATTTTCATCAAGTGGCAAAACTCGCGAAATTTTCTAAATTGATCTAAAGACTTCATACTTGTAACCACAACAAAATTATAATACTAATAACCCCTTAATTCATCTTTTATCATTCATTTCAGGCTGTTTTCAAATTCCACGTGTGATCCAAAGCAATCATCCCATATGTGCAGCATCACTCTCTTTGTTTTGAGCTTACTCCCCACTAGCAACCTGAGACATTTCAACTCCGCTCCTTTTCAACTTAAATTGGATCATTCAGTTTCAGCTCTCAGCAACCCCTTAGCATCCTGTTGTCTCTCTTGTTACATGTCCTCTAACTCGCTCACATACTTTTGATTTGTTTCCGTAATTCATCTTCATGCACATTACCGCTCTGCTATTATGTATTACACGTCACCGCAGCCTTGGTTGTTTCCGTCCAGGCAAACTGCTCGCCGTCCCGTTTTTGTCACCTGTTTTGTGGTCTGTTTCCTGTTATTACACACAACAACTGTCCCACACGTTTCTCTGAAATATCATACCTACTACGTTGCCTCCGGCACTCTCGCATTCCTTCCGGAAGAGATGGATATCAGCCATCCTCCAACTACTGATCGTAAAACAGTGGATAGCTGGTCGGCTTTTTTCTGGACAATGCAAGTTTTTCAGTTTCAGCGCAGAAAATACCTGATAGTCCAGTGCGAAGCGTACGGTTCATCAGTATCCTCACTAAGTCGTCAAACTTGGAAATATGAATCTGCAGAGAATTTTCTCCTTGAAGTTGACACGCGACCGAATCAATTCGTGAAGGATGTAGGGTAATGAATCAGAGGAGCTGTTTTCGCTCAGCAGTAGTTTCGCTAATTTCTCGAGAAACGATTGCTCTGGAAGCGAAATCGTTGGAGAGGGGGTTCCATGGCGTGAACATCCTATCCTCAACCCTAAATTGTTGAGTAGATGACAATCCTCGGTGGGTGAGTATCAACTTCACCAGTGATCTCCATTAAGGGCATCTCATTACTTGGAAATGTACAAAATATGGTTGGGTTGCAGGAGCGTAGAGAATATCAAAACAAGACGTCAACTGCTACAAAAGCTAGCTGAAAGACTGTATGGACAGTGCAACTACCTTGACGCACAGTTACGTTCTTTTAAAAGTGGAGTTTTGTTGCACTGTCCCTTCGTCTGTCTGCTTCACAAGGCTTTGCGCCCGGTCAGACCATGTATTTGCAAACAAAACAGGTCACACAAACTCAGGTGTGCCCTCATCCGATTCAAGTCTTTGCATCCCTGCCCTCTCATAGGGTATATTTTGGGAGCAATCATGGCTTTTACAGCAGAAATTCTTCCCGGTGCTTGATTAAAGTTACTGTTCCAGCGGAGAAATCGACAGACTGAGGGATGAGGTGTGTCACTGACTTTTCTGTCTTTCACCATCATAATCACCAGTTACCCCGAACAATGAACCGGTCAGTTTAGTTGTTTTGAATTGTTTCCGTCGATATGCGATATATAAGGAAGCCGATCTTCGTGTCTCACTCTGAAGCGTTTGCGGGGAAAGACGATTTAATTGGTTGTCCCCCGGGTGGAGTTTAAGGAACTTGCGAGACAGATCAGAGCAAGAATAAAATCTGCTCCGATATGTTGAATGTCCTGATACAGCCATACAGCATCCGATGCAGACCGTTCATTTTAACAACTTGAATCACGAGTTTATCGTTGATCTAAACCCTCCAAATACATTGGACCTATCCAAGGTGTAAATGTGTAGTCAGTGTATAAGGTGTAATTCACAGGCAGGCTGAACAACACAGACCTGGGGAAGCTAGCTGCCCCGGAGCGTATATTTGTTACAGCGGTATGCCTGCATTTTAGCAAGCAGGCCTCTAGACTGGTGCCCCGTTCCGGTTTATATGTTCATTTTATTTTCACGTGGTATTATTATCACCGATCTCACATTTTCCCGTGCCTCCTGATGATTCCGATAATGTCCGTGGGTTTAAGAGCGAGGTGGCAGCAGGCGCGTATGGTGCCATCGTATGTAGCTCCGGTTTATCCGCTCTTGAATTCCGTGTTGGCACTGTCACTTTTGGGTATCCGGTTTATTAGTTTAGATATCATAATTCATTCGTAGTTCATAAGCGAACTGTGACTAGATATGCGGGGAGTAGCTTCCGGATATCGGGTCGCAGTTCTCCCTTCGTGTATTTTTTCGGCTAAATATCACTTAGTTACTTCAGCGCTTTCTCAGATAGTCATGGGGGGCAACAAATATCTTGGAGAACTTTCACCCAGCACCGCACTGCTGTTCAGTCAGACCCATGAGCTTATCGGACAGTGAGCGCGTGCGCCAGCCACTAAATGACAACCGTCCTGGAGATCAGAAGCCTCCGAAATTATTGCGCCTAGAGTGAGGTTCTTCATGGATTGGTACACAGGATAGAGGCTTTCGTCCATGCTTCCCGGGTTGGGTTTGTTCTCGTCGTTCAGCGGCTTTCGTTCACCAAAAAGGATGTAGCACTGTTCTTTAAATTCTCAGCACAGGGTAGTCAGATTGCCAGTGCGAAGACACGTCTAGAACTGCTTAAAATTGGGTACCAAATGTAACGGGAACAACTGTCGGAGGAAGTTTATACCACGCACCAAATACCCGAAGTGAAAAAACGGTTTCCTGTTAGAAATGTGTGCTCTGAGCTTGGAAACCTCGTTCACATGTCCCGGCGTGTGTTAGTTGGGTCAACGGTGAAAAACCCTTTGGTCAAACGCTGTTCAAACAGGGCATAAGTAAGTAATAGGTCTCCTCCAGGGGAACTTGGTCAAGCGCCGCGGGATGCGCTTCATCATCGGCTGACTCAAGGCCTGTAGCCATTTTCGCACCCCCTTGGACACGCTCAATGAGGGTTGCGTTTTTCTTGCTTCTTGAGTGGACAACTTGATTGGCATATGCAAGAAGCGGTCTGACGTAGGCCCCATAGAGTATCTTGTTGTCCATGAGAGTAATGCGGGGGAAGGTGCGCAGAATGGCGAATGTATTTTGAGTAAATGTTTCAAGGTGGAATGAGAAGGACATGTCTGATGAGAGTCAGATTATTGAATCCAACTTGACCCCATGATATTTCCCCCATTCATTTGCTTACTCCACCTATGTACTTTTGACTCTGTACATGTTTTGCTTATCTGTACCCTCCACTCACCTTGCCACAAAGGCCGTCGCGTCCGACACTTGTGTATTGGCATGTGTGTCTGTGTGTGAATGTACACAGTTGGCCTACTTACCCATGCGCGTTCGTGTCCCGTTCGCTGAGCCTGCTTTGACTTGTTTTCCCATGAGCTCCGTGTGATCGCACGGCCAATGAGAATCACAAGACTGTCGTCGAAGGGGACGACCGCAACCCACACTACTGAACCAACATTCCGCTCACCGTTGTTTGGTGTGCGGAAGTTGACACTGCACTGTGCTGGTCAGTGGCAGATTTGTGCATTTATTGACGCTACGAACGTGGACAATTAAGCTTTGTTGTTTACGTTTGCTTACCGTTGTGTAAATAGTACCGTAGAATTTCGAACCCAATTCCTCTTTATAATAATCCGGATTGTCGAGCCTACGCATCACACAGAGTTCCGCATCCGGAACCCCAACACAGCTAACTAAATTCTTTTTAATATCTATCCTCGTAATGTGTCGCGGTCCATTATCACCATGCACGACAAAGGCATTCGCTGTCGCCTCCGAATGACCTATGTGAGCACTGTTTGTCATTCAGAGGAAGGTACTAGTCAAGCGACCACTGCTTTGCAGCGTCCAAATCCATTAGAAGGCGCTGGCGTTGGAATCCGATGTTTCAAGTCGTCCGCAAAAAGTAGACATGGACTTGGAAGAATATCTGGTAAGTCGTTGACGTAGATCATAAACAGAGGTGGTCCCAAAACGGAGCCTTGAGCAACTCCAACGGAGACCAGTGGTAAATAATGGTAGGTTGAGCCTTCCTTCACTCGGAATGTTCTATCTGATAAGAAAGCCTTCATCCAGCGTAGAATTTACCCTTGGATCCCATAAGACGTGAGCTTGTGGATCAGCGGAACCTGTGGAACTCGATCGAATGCGTTTGAGGAGTCGGAAAATATGGCAACCAATATGACTCCTTCGTTCTTAGCTTGGGTTAAGCTATTCATAAATACTTGCACGTTCGTCAGGCAAGAACAGTTGACAAGGAATCTGTGCTGCGCTAGGGATATCAAGCTGCCGGTACTGAAGTGATTTGAGATGGCCTGCTTCAAAATGCGCTCCATTAACTTGCACGGTGTGCTAATGAGGCTAATAGGTCTGTAGATTTCTGGCGATGGAGGTCACCAGTTTTGTAGATCGGCGTGACAATCGCTTCTCTCCAAGCAGAGGGAGTTTCCCTTGAGCGACCGACAAATCACCAGGGAGAATCGCTTCGCCAGTGTGAGTGACGTTTCCTCCAGGACCCTTGGACTTACTTCATCTGGCCCCAACACGCTGAAGGGGTTTGTCTTCTACAAGAGTTGACGAATATTCCCTAGCGTGAGAACCAAGTTGGACAGAGGCCATTCGTAATTACGCCTTACCAAGTTTGGAGGTGACGAAGTTGTTGTGGCAGAATACAGACCTGAATAGTGATCTCTGTGGGCTTTGGATACCACTAATATGTCACTCGGTTATTCCCCATTTCTGTCCCTCATGGAGAAGACTGTTGGCTTATTTCTTCGGTGTCCCATGTACTCGAATGTTTGTTTGTTTGTTTTTCCGGTTGAGGCCTAGTATCGTGGCCTCTTTAATGTGAGCAGAGCCCGACCGAGCCAGCAGGTGATTGAGTACATCAGTCGACCAACCTCAATCCAGTTGTCTTTCCTCTGTAGTCTATAGGCACAGTGGCGTTAAATTCTTGGTCAGTGCTGTAGCTAAGCTTAGTGTTGTGCCACCAGCTCCGAGGACCGTTGGATCCGTCAATTTTCTCCCTCCACGCCTCGTGGCCAATTGTACAGACATCCTCAAATACGGGCGAAAAGCCATAACCATCGAGGTCATGCCCTCCCAAAGCTGTTTATGGACCCTCATCATCGTGGACTTCCCTGAGCCTCTTGGGCATCGCCCGATATGGAGTACTTATTGGTTGAAATCACAGACAGTCCGCTAGGGGATACTCAACTCCACACTATGCCACCAACAATTTGGTGTTCTATGTCAGTTCTACTGATCATCTTACCTGGTGATGTTCAGTGGTTTGCAAGTTCCCACGTCACGCTTGCTGGATATGTCCTATGTTACCACTTTAGTGACACTCTTTCCTCATGCGGAACTCTCCAGGTTTCGATGACTTGACCGTGCGGTCTAGTCGGAATTGGTTCAGCCTCTGTAGGCCGGAAACAATTCGCCTCTCCAAGAGTATGCGGGCCATGCCTTCCCATATGACCCTCAAAAACGACTGCACTAAGTGGCGTCCGTGGGGGAATACGGAGCACTCATTCCGGTCAATGAACCTGACCAACACCCACTCCCACACACGAACTAGCTAGCCCGTTGTCTACACCCACCGTCTTCAGCAACATAAACCTGGTGCAACTCAATCATCAGATGCCAGTCGCAAATCCGGACACCAAAAATGTAGGCGTCAGCGCAGCGTAAGGCATCCTCGAAATTCCTTGAATAACATTTGGCTTAAGGCGGTTTACCGTCTCATCGATCCCATCGTCCACATACTCTCTTTCATCCATCCATGCTCGGGTGATACCTTAGACGCCAACTTTGATCATGCCCAGCAACTTGCACACCTACGAAAACTCTTCTACCGTCTGCAAAAATGATATCACCGTGAGCGCCACCGGGTGCGAAGCCGGACGTGGTCCACCGCGTTTCCATGACCGTGTGATTAACTCTTTTGGCTTCAGGCCCGTAGATGTCAACTTGCCGACACTCGAGAGTTTCAGGTACCCAGTACAACTAAGGCTTATGTTTTATCTTGTGAAGTATTGTCATCGGCTCACTCTTGCGTTTATGGCATGCGCCCGTCAACGGATCTTTCATGGAAAATCCGGAAGGCGTTTCGACAAGTGCTGTTCATCTTTCTTACTGCGATGTTCGGTTTTCATGGCATCCGAACGATGGTTCAACACGCGGCCGACAAGTGCCTCGTGGATGCCTTTTATAGGCAGTTAAAATCTTTGTTGTGGGCCGAGTATCACTCCATTATGGAAAGGGCACCGCTTTTAACTGCCTCAAGCACAAGCGAGCGCACCTAGCTTATGGCTGAAGTCTACGTCTTCAGAAGAGTACGCCTTGCAAAAGGGTTGAGACCGAATGGCCAAAAATCGTACCACCACCGGTTGGAGTCACGCATGCGAGCACCGAAGTTCTCAGGCACCCACTAACACACCCTTTACATCTACACTCCATACAGGCTGGCAAAACGGAACTAAGTTTGTATACATGCCGACGGTTTCCGAGACACTGTGCAACCTGCATACCAGGCAGCACGCCTTATCGATGGGCGTTTTACTTCACTGAATGTCGATGAATCCGGGACACTCTGCTCACCCAGTGAAGTCGACCTTGGTTGATCCCTCCGACTCCACCAATTCATACGCGTGGCAGACGACCGTCAATCTGGCGGTCCCCGCCTCGTTGCCTATCTTAACCTTCATGTGTGCCTGCCATCGATTCAGCGACCACAGTAACTCGCCATCGAAGGCTTGTTAGCCTCCCAGAAAGTCTCCCGGGAAGTCCTACATCACATTAGCTAAGATCGCAAATCTTTCATTAGCTAGACCGGGTTTATTGTGTACATACTATTTTGGACGGATTTGAATGTCCATGCCACGACTACTAAAAATCCTGTGGAGATCCCCCAATGAAAACTTTTAAGATGTTTTTGAAAAACCAAAGAGAAATCGGAAACGCTTGCAACATCAACACCTTCAACAAGGACCACCCGCGAGCTTCCTGTGCACTTTTCATTTGTCCCTTTTTATCCCCAGGACGCGGGAACTTCCGATGCTCACAACGCTTAGACTGAACAAAACACTGAGCACCAGTGACAGTCTCTCCGTCCAGGCAGGAACATTCTTCTTCCCTTAAACTAATCTTTAGTCTACCCCTTCTCCACAGTGTTAGGAAAATTAAAGACTAACAATTTGAAAGCTCAGATGCTCAGGGTTTGGGTTTCGGGACACACCAGGGAAGCCTTACCTCACAACAGAAAGTAACACTTGCTCTGCTGAGGCAAATATCCACAAGGATAATCGGAGACGAGGCCTTAAGGTGACGTGTCAAAGCCAATTAATCACAAAACGAAAGAGTACATCCGGCCTTTGCCTTCAGAAGCTCTCTTTCAAATTTTCTTCTGGGAGAGCGTATGAAAAGGCCGGCTAAGGTTACCCGGCCATCGGCAGTGTCATGCTGCATGCCCTTCATCTTGTTGCTACCACATCTTTTGTCTACCCAAACTTGATGCCTTTTCTTCGTATCATCTCCCAAGGCACAATCTTGCGTGCTTCGCAGTCTAACCTAAGTAAAAACCTAAACGTTTTCTTGTGCTTGGTTGCCTACAACCTGATCAACCTCTGTAGACAGCTGAATAATGCACTTCGGTAGGCACGGATTTTCAAATTCTCTCTAAGGCGATCGATTGGTTAGTTGTTTTTCTCTTTGGTGTCGCTGCCTGATCAAGCTCTTTCGTCCAGAGTACTTCTGTGGTGGTTCATCGAGCTAGTTTGGAAATAGCGTAACCCACCCGCTCCTCCTGAGTATCCTTCACGCCAAATACATCAGTTCATGTTTTTCACAACCGAGTCTTTTTCGATCGGACCGCTACTGCCGCCTACCACAAAAAGATCCTGAGTATATATATATATATATATATATATGTCGTATCCGGATACTTGCTGTTCTCACAGGTACCCTTCTAAAATAATTCTGGAGCATATTAAAACATACCATGAGGCGTTAGCGAATTCTTGTAGGTGGTCCGTCCTTCCTTTTGCTGCTCAATTATTCCCAGTGGTTTTTACTGCTTACGACAACAAAGTTTTTGACCATCGTGGAACTGCTGGTTCTGCCAATACGATCCGCATCACACCAATTTATATGCCGTATAATAGCGTTTTGCTTTCTAGTTCCTGAGGATTTTGATTGTTGCTTAAATCCTCCATGTCACCAAAATATTTTTCAAGATACACCATGTTCGTTCAGTTCGTGATCGCCAAACAACGTGGCACATTCTCAAGGCTTTGCCGGGGGGTGTTTTGGCTACACACACTTATTCGAATCCACTTCGGCATCTAGAATTCCGCACTTAATTATATGGTCCCTTATTCTTTAGAGGACAAAAGCGCAGTCCTCTTCAAAGACGAAAGTTTCACAGTGAGTGGCAACCTAATTTTTGCAGCCCTAAAGAAACCGCATTCGGCATTCTCATTCGGAGTAATTGGCGCTTGGTCATCTTCTTGTGATCTGCGAGCTCATCATTCCTCCGCTCGCTACGGAGCATAAGCGGCCAGAGTTTTCTACAAAACACCAATGACTAGGTTGAAATAGACGGTGGTCGGCAAGCAGATTGGGCCCTTAAATGAGCCAGTGTGGCAGCGCCTGTGGATCAAATGCCCGAAGTAAAACCAAATAGTTTCCCTGAGCAGTAACCACGTGGTAACAAATAATCAGCCGCCGTTTGTGCAGCCGGTAGCACCCAACCCTTGGGATACTAGCGCTGTGCAATACTCTACGTTCTTATGCAAATGGGGCGGGTAAAACAACGAACAGTTACAGCAACACATTACTCTTCCTGTTCACAGTCCTATATTTTATTTGTTAACCTACCTGGCACAGACCTGAGTGCCAGCCCAACTCAAACTGCCCTTTTCATATTGTCTCTAGACGAAAATCAAAATGTTTGGAGAGACATAGCTCTTGGCGGAAGCTAGATGTCAAACAGCATCAAAACTGAATCCATTAGGAGAATAAGGCCCGGAAACCTCAATGCAATGAAGAATAGCGACGGGACTTTTTGCACCAATAATGCGGTGCAGGGCGCAAACGGAATAATAAATGGTTTGCAAGCGCTTCACTACTAACGTTGCAGACGCTTGTAAATCAGCCGCTGAGCCCATTGTAACTGCATCCCATATGAAATATATCGTGTGACTGGACTGGATTCTACCGCCGTGGCCTAATATTTCACGCGAAACTGGCGGCAGAATTGCTTTTCAATTCGTAGAAATCCAGTATGCCGCCAACCCGAATGGAGCTTTCTGAGGAAAACCCAGTGACTGCTGGAGATAGGTTTGCAACCCTTCACTCATGACAGGATAGTGGCATTATGGTAAACGCAGTCGTTGTAGGTCACCCAGGACAAATGAGGCCTCTGGCCTGACTAAGCGGAACTCAAATTTAGGGTTGCATGCGACAGTGTCTGGAAATCGATCCGGCTGTTTTAGACCTCACTAATGATTTTACGGTGCCTAAACGATGAGTGGGAATTGTGGCAGTTTTTCAGGACTAATTGTGACATTTTGTACTACTTGGATCCTTTTGGAATGTACTGAAACGTTCACCCCCTGCCCCAGACTGAAGTGGCATCCACCAAACTACCTGCTTTTCCTTTGTTGAGCTAGTTAGTCTAACATCCCAATGCCGGACAATGTTTTCCTTTAGATGCCAAATAACAAGCTGAATAAACTTCACTTCTGTAAACGGTTCAAGCAGTCGTTAAACCCAGTTCAATGATCCGAATGAAGGCTGCTTGGCATACACAGTGACTGCGTGTTGCTAGCTAACCCTGGACTCATCATCTCCATTGGAATACCGGGCACACCCTCAATTGAAGCATTCCTCACGTCCTTAGCGCCAAAAATATGTGGCACTCACGCAGAACGTTTTCATCCACAAACAACTTCTCTTTACGAATATTGTCATTTTGTTAGACAGCTCAATATACTGGTACAAATACAGCTGTATTCGGACACTTTTCAAGAGGATCAAGGCACACCGCAGCACAAGAGAATCCAAGATTAAAGAAGAAAAACGTCTACACATATACGGGATCCAATGGGAAGACGGTAACGAACGGTAAATAGTACAAGCGGAAAGGAAGCTCTTCACCAGAATACATGAATGCAAACTCCTTACTTAAAAACACTATCAATTTTCCCTCATCTCTGTGTACGAGGATCAGGAAGGCCCCAAGTCCGACCGGAAGGATGGTGGCATCCTGGCTGAGGGAGGATCGACGAAAGAATGTGAATTTATGGAAGCTTGGAACTCCATTAAAAAAGCCACCGAAAGCATATCGAAATTGAGCTTATTTATCAACCACCAAAAGAAAGAGAATGTCAGAACCTCAGAGATCTGGTCTGCGAGCGTAACCAGACGAGAGGTTCAAAGGAGAGTAATGCGACCCGATTGAAACGGACGCATCGGTTTGACTGGAGGAGGCGCCCAGCCAAAAAACCAAAGTACCAAATGAACCAGCGGACACTGGCCGTTACATGCGAGAAAATAGAGCAGTGCGACCAGACAAGAAGTCACGAGAACATCAAACCACAACAACATGCAAATAAAGAAGAGGACGATCAAGGCCAGAGAATGAAATACTAAAAGTAGAAGGCGTTGGGGTAAACAAAAGACTGAAAATAAAGCATACCATAACGCAACGAAGATCACAAACATATCAATAGATTCACGATAAACACTGTCCCCCAAATAGCCATTCACGTTAGAAGATAACAGATAATCTTCGAAGGCTATATGAACGCAAGCAGGAAAAGTGGAAGTACCCACTCGACTGCGCAATAATGACGTCTCTTAGTATTGTGACGAAACTTTCGCAAGTCTATTGTCAGTCCCGGCAAACAGATCAACAGCCACATTATCAACAACCAACCGTTCAATACAGTCAAGTGAGGACAAGCCCAGCTCGGACTCCAACTTTGTTGACCTTTTAAATTCTTTTAGTAGATTTTTTTATACACCTCTTCTCTGGAAAATTAAGTCGTGTGGCATTCGCAGAAGGATACTATAGAGGATTGCGTGCTTTCATTGAAACCAAATCTTTCAGGTGCAAATCCTCCCTTCCATAGCCGCGAAGTAGGAAGACCCCGGGGGGCGTTGCTTTATCTGCTGCACGCTGACTTGTTCTCCGTAGGTTGGAAAGTAATGAACATTTTTTTCAGATCTTCTCAAAACATGAGACCATGCTAATTAGCTCCAAAAGGACGCTGTCTTAGCAAACGCGCAGCGTTGAATGCCCAAAAGAGAACAAAAGCAGTTTCTAATTTGGTTATGTGGGCAGGTCCTTGGGACATTTTTCGGAAAAGGCCATCCAGCAATACACTATAATGAATCAGGTTATGAGATTTCCTTCCCAAGTACCCTTTTGATCGCACCATGAGAAAAAAAGAACATTGCGAAATACGACATCAAATACATGCTTATTTGGAAGAATTTTGCGGTATCGGTAAGTTTATAGTCCAAGGCCCAAAGTCTCGTAACCGAAGCACAAAGCGCCATATTAGCTACCAGCCGTTTGGGTTTAATGCGCTTAATGGTTTCATTTTGGGGCAAATGTCTCCGGCGGTTCAACTAATTCCCGCTTTCCTCCTTCCGATTCAGCCCAGTTGGTGTCAAGATGTTCGTTCCAGAACTACTTTGGCCTCCAGAACAAATTCATTTATATAGTACAGTCAGCCGAAAGCCACACCCACACTGACCTATATTATTCATAATGACTGTGATTACTAGGTCCCCTTTGGCAGCTGCCGCATTTGAGGACTGGCTAAAAACTGGATGAAATCAGTGTTGTGCTCTGCATTTAAAACCTTGCTCTAGTTGTTTTCTGTGGCACCCACTCTGCACATTTTTGTGATGCTTTTCAGGGGTACGAGATTATTGGGTGCTGAATAGCCTCAGGTGAGAAAAATTTGATGCTACGCTCTTCCTGCAAACTGTGAGCGAGGTTTGTGGTGTGGAGAGGTGTACTGTCTCAACAAACCTGTAATCTGCAAGGTAGCCAGACTTCAAGCTCCTCTATCGACTGCTACGTTTTTCTTAAAGTCTTTCATAGAAGTTGTAACTTTTTGAACATTACTAAGGGCTGACCAGATAGAAACAGTTTTAGCACCTCTGCTTTCAAACTCCGTTTTTTGTGTGATCGGTTATATGCTGCCTCGTGCTGCAGGGTCCAGCCTTTAGTTTCAGGTGGCTCAACTAGCGGACAGTGTTTGACATAAGACCGCAATTGGTTCCAAAATTGTTTGCGCTTTGAATGATTTTGGTGTTCTGGAATCGGGTTGTTAATTTGACTGAAAGAATTTGCGCAGCTCATGAAGCAAGAACAGATCGGGAAACGGACTTCCGTCCTTAAAGCGTGCATAGTTTGCTACTGCTCAACAACTTGACAAAACCCAGTAGGGTTATCTACAGGCAGGAGACGATCAACATCGATGAGTTCCTCTGACCGACAAACGCCGTTCTGCGCGTTTCGACAGTCCGGGGTCAGCCAATTACTTAACCTTTTATCAAAACATTTGTTTATGAGGGTACCAGAGAAGACTTCGCTGGGTGTGGCAGTACTTGACCGACCGAGGTTGTAGCGTGGCGGCTGACCTCAAAAATGCCTCCCGTCAAACCTCAGAAGGCGGGATAAAACCCTAGAAGAATCAGGCGGAATCTCGTCCAAATAGTAGGTGATTTCATTAAACTGCACACTGAGCAGCATTATGCGCACCACTAATCAGCCACTGCGGTTTTTCGCTTCACCTCAGTCTGTCAGTGACTAAGTGATCAGGTTGGCCACAGTACAAATGTTTGAGCACAACAGAACTTCGCCAATGTTCGTGCATCCTCAATTATTCCAAGGATTTTGGCCGCATTCAGATCAGATATCCGAATGTCTCTCTACGGACGGTGATTTACCCCAGGGGCATCCTCTCCCCATTTTTGTTCATTTTCGACATCGCGCAGTACAGTTACAAATACAAGCACTCTTCAATGGGCCGCAAATCGTGGGGCTGGAGCCACACCTCAAGAAACACCACTAGACGTGGCTAATTTGCATGACAGTGTTCTGTCACTTGACGGTGACACCTCCTCTTAATCTACTCCAAAGTGTATGGGGGGACTGATCCCCGGTTTCCGTGTACAGTTTGAACCTTCAAAGTGAGAACTCTTGCTTCAAGTTTTTCCACTATTGCATACCTCAGAGTAACTTCATGATGCAAAGTCTGGGATGGTACTTAGGCTGGCTTAGGTTGACAACTGCATGAGTTATGACTAGACTGAATATTGAAGCCAATTTTGGAATTATCAAGGGGCAAGCGGACTTCACCAAACTGTGGCATCTAAGCTGCCACAAACAAAGGTGTGTTCTTACAAACCGACTGTAAGTAAAGTCCCCTCTGTGGCTTTATTATTGTATTTCTTTGATCCAAAGACCTTTCAGTCTTCAGATATTCTATCACAAACGTATGTATTGTAGAAAACTGAGGCCATCAGCGGGAGTCCCGAAACCTCCCCATGTAGAGCGTCTTTAGCAGTGTCACCACTACATGTTGCCGGGACCTGTGCAGAGAGGATAAACTTATTTCAAATTGGAAAAATTTGTCTGCGGATTATGACAGATCTGGCCAGTCCGTCTGCCCAGGTACAGTGTTTGTAGAGACCCATTCAAACGGATCCTCTACAGCTATCGCATTCAATGCAAAAGTTACGAGGTTGAGGACATGGGGGCATCTCTGAGGCAAATGACAGTCAGAGAGTGAACCGAAGGTAAACTTGGATGATTTTGTATGCCCTTCTCTTGTAATGACTTGTAGGTTGCTCTAAAGATGCAGCGTTACCCGATTAATTAGGAAGGGTGCAAACAAAGTTCTGCTGAACTACTTAATGAGGAGTGCCCAAAGTATACGTTGCCACGCTGAAGGGATTTGTCGTCTTTAAAGTGAATGTTTAGGTTTCATTTTTTCACGCAGTGTTAAAAATTGATCCTGAATTTGTAAAACCACAAACGGGCAATGTCGCGTCATTGTGTATATCAACTGGAGTTAGAAGTGATGAAAATGCATCCGCTTCCACACTTCTTCGTTGCCCAGGCCGAGGAATAGGTTTGGACGAGGTCGCTCAACTTAGGCATTTGGCTCAAAAGAGCGACCCAAGAGGCAGATGATGAAGTTGCGTGCATTCAGATGTCTTCAGTGGCCTAATCCCCGAGGCGAAAGGTGCCAAATTCACAGCCAATGATTCAGTATCCTTATCAATTTATTGATAAAAAGCTTGTAGCCAACACGAAGAGAACCGGGAACTTCCAGTTAATGTTCTCTCTTGTAAGTTAAATCACCTTATACTGCGGGTAATTCGTTCTTAATTTTCGCCAGTTTTCTGACCGGTAGTTTGTGCACTTAACCATTTGGCCGTAATCAACTGATCGATTGTGTCTAACTTGCAACTGCATGTGATATGGCGCCTACTCTCTCTGAACAACGAAATTTTTATCACATGTTCGTGTTTAACGGCTCGTCGTCGGACGTCTTTTCAGGTGGTTTGACTCTGCGTGGATTACTCTTGTCTAGCCGAGAGTTCATGGAATAAGTCATAAATGCTCAAATCCTAATGATGCTAAGCACGGAAAATGCCTTTCGAGCAGGGCTAGACATTGGGTTTTGAAATCTCTTTTCCCATACTAAACAGTGCGTCCAGGTTCATAGCCAATTACTTGTCAGCGTGAATGTGTGGTGTTTGGGAGCAAGCTTTTATTGCTACTCATCCCTTGGAGGAGGAAGATTTCTGCTTCCACATGAATATGCTGATAGTTTGGATGAGAATCATGCTGCTTTGCGCTCCATCGCAGAAAAGAACACGATCACGCCAGATCGCTATCCATTGCAGGTACGCTTTGTATGATGATCCGGATCTGCCTGTTTCAATTTGGTCTTCACTTCTTGTTTTCACCTTCAGGAACAAACTTGCAGCCAGTCCCTGCAAGACCTAGGACTTTTCACCACACGAAATTAGCGGCTATTGGTCAGAAATGTAAATACGGACGCGTTTGCAGGGCGGTCCTTATTCGGCACATGCAGTTCCACCAAAACTACTGTATGCTGAAGGAAAACATCCATGTTAAATGTTGCATTTTCCTGTATGTATTTCCAAACTCAAAACCTCCACGCCCTGCGTTAATTTTGCCGGAATTTGATTTAATTAATTGTCCCTCAAAATTTTCAACACGCATTTATTTTTATAGTTGCGCTGTTATGACTCAGCAAGTTGGAGGATTAACCTCGGCTATTTTTGTTTAGTTTTAATCCTTCACGGCAATTTAGAAGGCGATAAAGGAATACATGAGGGATGACTGTGTAGTATTTGTGCGCGCTGCATTTAAAGTAGCACCAACACTGCAATGCGTTACGAGTGGATGTACTGTAAATGCAGCAGGCGACAGCCGGTAACACCCGAAAGTCTAGGATTCCAAAGAGGCTAGCAAGCTCAATGCACTTATTAACAAACTGTGCACGTAACATCAGCTACGCAGTACGGTTTCGACTAAAGAAATAGGGAAACAACCAGTTGGTCGACTCTTATCATCTTTAGAACCGGATTCACGGATTGCTACACAGAATTGAGGCTTTGACCAGACTTCTCGGGTCGGGCTTGTTCTTATCGTCAGGCGGCTTCTATTTACCTGTAAGGTACAAGCGATAAAAGGGTATAGCACTGATCTTTAAAGTCCCAGCGCGGAGCAGTAATCTTGCCAGCACCAGGACTCAGCTAAGAAGGCTTGTATAAGTGCCATGGCCTGGATACCAAATGAAACGTGAACAGACGTTATGGGAAGGTTATTCCACTCACCAAATACCCGAAATGAGAAAACTGTTTCCTGTTGGAAGTGCGTGCTCTGAGCTTGAAAACCTTGCTAACATGTCGCGCCGTGTGTTAGTTGGATCAAAGGTGAAAAACCTATTGGCCAAACCTTGATTAAACAAGGCGTAATTAAGCATTAAGTCTCTTTAGAGGCGACAAAACTCCAGGAGATATAGAGCAAACACCGCGGGACGCGTTTCAGGGAATTAAGGCCGGCAACAATTTTTATATCAGCTCGTTGGACGCGCTCAATGAGGGTCACGTCCTCCTTGCTTCCTGAGTAGAAAACATGGCTAGCGTATTCAAGAAGTGGTCTGAAGTGGGCCCCATAGAGTATCTGGAGGTCCATGTGAGGAATACGGATGAAGGTGTTCCGAATCGTGCGTAGAACGGCAAGGATCGTTTAATGGTGAAGCAAAAAATTATGTTTGAGTAGAGACAGATACCTAAATCCTTTTTAGAGTCTATCCTCGTAATGTGTTCCGGTCCATCATCATGCACTACAAGGGCGTTCGCTCTCTCCTCCGAAAAGCTCGTGGACCTACTCTTCGTCATTCAGAGGGAGGTACCAGTCCAACGACCACAGCTTTGCAGCGTCCAACTCCACTTGAAGGGCACTTGCATTTGAACCCCAAGATTTCAAGTCGCCCTCAAGGAGTGGACACAGACTTAAAAGAACGTCAGTAAGGTCGTTGACGTAGATCAGAAAGAGAAATGGTCCCAAAACAGAGCCCTGGGGAACTCCAATGGACGCCGGCGCCGAAGAGGAGCAAGTTGAGCCTACTTCTACTCGGATTTTACTGTCTTATGAGAACGCCTTCATTCGGCGTAGAATTTCTCCTTCAATCCCGTAAGACTATAGTTTTTGGAGCACCAGGACCTTTGGGACCCGATCAAATGTCTGTGAGGAGAAGAAAAATATGGCATTCGTTATGAGTCCTATGTAGTTGGCTTGGGTTAAGCCGTCCATCAATACGAGCATGTTTGTCACGCAGGAACGACTTGGGAAGAATCCGTGTTTTACTAGTGACATTAATTGTTAGTGTTGAGGTGATTAAGGATGGCTCGCTTCATAATGCTCTCCATCACCTTGCACGGTACGCTGGTGAACGCGATGCCATGACCAAATTTCTGCACAGCCATCGAAAGAGAGTTGGGCTTCTGCAGTGACTTCCTGTAAAATTAAACGCCGTTGTGTGAAATGCTGCAGTATGTAGCCTATGAATTTAGCAAGGGCTCTACTACTCAGGACATCAACATTTACCACTGTATGTATCGACCTGCTCTACTGGGGTAGTGACGGATAACTGGAATTATTCTGACAGTTTATAAACCTTAGATCAGCCGGGTACGTCAGCCTGATTCTCACTTCTATATTTTGCAAGCAGGAAAAACGTCGTAGGGTTATTTCAGCGAATAGCTACGGTCTTATCCTGATTTAGGGTGGGGTTGAATGGTTGAGGTTATAATTATCAGCTCACCATATACACCACTAGCCTTAAACAATTCGGCAAATCCCCGGGGCTGGTTTCAAAAAGCCTGTTATTTTTCGCTATTCGTACTGTAGAGCCCTGAGTCCATCAAACTGGGCCTGATTGCTTCCGAAGCGATATCAAGCAGTTTACCAGAAACTCTGCCCGCATGCACAGGTCACCTATAATGATAATGATAATGTTTATTCCCAACTTGTGGGTGACATGCCGTCAGGCATGATCGTAAGGTTACAGTCAGAATTAAAGCATGACTGCCGGGATTGTGGGCACAGGGGTTTTGGGAAAATGACAGCATCATAGGCGGTGGGTATTATCCGATGTTGGGGTGGTCACCACTAAACCGACACGAGAAGGGAAGCACAGTTACTCTGCGTTTTTTTGAGAGAATAGCGAGAAAGTTTGGATCGTTAGTATTTGAAGGTGGCGGGCAAAAAACAAAGCGAGAGAGGGCAAAACAAGAGGCTTCCTGGTTGACACATGACAAGAAGAGTGTAAACGGTGGAAAGTGAGGAACCAGAACATCAGATCTAGTGAAGCAGCAGAGTCGGCGTCATCCAGACGGTCAAGTTGAACTAAAACCCAAAACCACCGCTGAGGACTCGTGGCCTTGAACTGTTTGGCTCATGGCCAAGGTCACAAAAAGCGTAAGTGGGGATGATGAAGTGGAGGGATTAGCAAAGCGGATAAGCGGTAACAGGAATCTCAGAAACATGGTGTACAGTGAAATTGTAGAGACTCACTGGTGTCGCTGTTGTGGAGTCGGGCATAATAATTTCTTAGAAGGGAAAGCTGGTGGCAACACATGAGCCGGAACGCGAACTGTATAGAAAGCTATTGAATTCTGGAGGAAGCGCAGACACATAGAAATGGTTAAACTTGAACGAAGGGTTCCGCAGATTTGAATGAAAATGTCATGGAGGCAGCTGGGGCCAGGTGGGGAGCTTGTTAGTTTTTGCAGTTAATGGAACGAGTAGGCGAGAGGGTACGGTCGAGAATATGAAAGAAACAGTTGCGAGTGTGCTATCAAACTGGGTATGGCAGTGCCGTGCCATCATTGGCCTGACATACTTCGGTTTTTAAACAGCCCCGTAAAGGACGTCATAGTTAATGTCATTGGGCTGGGATGTGCGATTCTTTGAGCAGCGGGATTCTTTTCAGGCTGGCCAGGGAAACAAAGCTAGAACGAAGTCGATATAAGATCGCAGGTTGTTTGGTCAGTTTGGGGATCCTGTGGATGTAAATCATAGGCCAAGTGTAGTGGATAACAGCCAACCAGGTCGTCCATACCTGATATT
>SJOL01006370.1:1372867-1437762 GCA_004794785.1 Opisthorchis felineus | reverse complement strand
GTGCACCATTTATGGTCGAATAAATTGCTGAGCGACGCGTTGCTTATTCAGGCACAAAGATTCACAATTTTTTTTAACGTTGGATGTTGGTGGGGCACTAGAAGTTGATGGGTCCCACCAACTAATCACACTGAACTTAGCTGTTATTATCAGAGACCGAATGGCCCACCAGTTTTGACTTTTGCAGGTTACGGAACACGCTTGAGTGTGGAATCGATTAGTTGAAAGTTACAAGGATCCACATGCGGCGACCTCGCTTCTGACTCACAGATTATGGCAGGCTTCATCGTAGCCGGCCAACCTGGTGTATACGAGTGCCACAAATATCGTGGAATGGCAAACGATGTCCCAGTTTTTTTTTGATCCGTAAGGTGAAGTTGCCTTTCACCGAATATGCGGCACTTATACAGATGCTTAAGTGGAAGAATTCGTCCATCGAACCGACCAGTTGCTTAGAAAGCGCCATTCTGTCTTCCCGCCTAATCGATCTTAAAGGATCATACGCTTCTCAGGCTTGAAAGGGGTTCATAAGTCTGGAAGCACGTTTTCTACCCATATACTCTGAATAACGATTGAAGGTGATGACTGTCGTCCCATTCAAGACTGGGCCTTGAAAATCAGCCAAAAGGTAGCTTTTCTGTCTGTTTATACAGCCAGTGAAAGTTTTCTTCTTCGTTTGCGAAACAGTAAAACTACAGAACGAAGCACTTTGTCGTGGTCTTGTAACGTCTCTGGTATTCGCCGGTTACTTAAGGCGCTCCACACACCACACTAGGTTTCGCATAAAGTGTGATGGACTCTGCGCACAGGCCTCTGGTGTTGCTGTTACTTGCTGAACGGTCGTGTAACTCTGTATCGGTCACTTGGCTTGCTGCTCCGCCCAATACGGTATATCGAAAGGCACGGAAGCTTAAGACAGCCCTTTATGGAGACAAAGGATTAGTATTACAAATTTATTTATGGGGTACTCACAGAATGTTCCACAGGGTCATGCCAAAATCTCAGTGAGGGGGCGAGAAGCGTCGAGCTGTAGATTCTCGATCCAGGTTAGCTGGCATTCTGACCAATCAAAACATGCTTTCGTTTGGTCCGTAGCCCGCACGCGACAAAATCGTCCAATTGACGTGTTGTTCAGTTGTTAGTGGTGGCTGGTTTCCGAGCAGGTGTGGTGGTATTTTGGATGTTTCGGTTTAGGCCAACTTAACATCGCCAGTGGCAGCCTTTTATTCCTACATAACTTAATTCAGTTATCTGTATTCAGATCAGCAAAAACACACCAAAAACACACACAACTAACTGCAGCACGGTTTATAAGTTAATTATGGGGCAGGTTCCAACTAACAAACATTTGAGAATGCGAAAAACTTGAATTTACTTGAAATTTGTTTTCAGAATTTCACCAGTTTTTGGAAAGCAATAGATGCAGCCAGGTGTAGTTGGCGCCGTTTTGATTGGCATCCTGCGAATCCGATATTACGAGATGCCTGATCGCGTGGATAAAAGCATCAACAAGATTTGGGGTATGGATACCTTAGATACCTTTCTCACCACAAGGGGGACACCAGTTTGTGAGCCATTGTATTCTAGTCGAATAGTGGACCCCACGAGAGATGTCAGTCGTGTTTATCTCGAATTAGACATCAAACAAATGTGAGCGTACACTGCCGAATAGGCTCTCGCTATCCTGCCCTCAAATTCAAAGCCCGGCTTCGTGACACCTGTGATTTACTTGTTGACATAACCCAACCCATCTATTTTATTCCTAACAGAAACACAAACTTGCCGCTTCCTTTTTAAGGGTAAGGTTGGCACATTTTTCCTGGCCACCCCGTGTATGTTGCACTACACTCCCCAGACCGTTGTTCCCAGACTTAAAAGATTTCTGGCTCAAACTTGCCCTTTCTAAAATTGTAAGGGTTTTGTTGTGTGTATAAGTCACTCAGTGAAAATAACACATAAGAACACAAATGTTTCCATAAATGATGGTATCTGTGAACATATCCTTCAGTCCTACGACCCTACCAAACTTTGAACTCTCGGTGTTTACAATGCCTGCAAGCGTGATAGGCTAAAGTCCCTTCTGACATTGACAAAAACGGTTGCGATGTGGAAGTCTCGGCTACCAGCAACTGTTTACCCAAACCAGGTTCTTTCTCAGCCTAACTCTAACATGCTGAGGAACTTATCTATTTTTTGGCGGGTGCCTCGTATAAAACGTTTATGTAATCCTCGTCTCCCCCGCCCTCCCAACCAAATTTGATCTCCTTGAAAAAGAGCCCACGCATTTCCACTCTCAAAATTATCTCCTCATCTGATTAGGATAATGACCATCCTAACGTCGTCGGTAAGACGCATTTCCAAATTTTTGGTGCCAGATATTTCAAGACGCCTCCAACGTATCCTGGAAAATATCAGCTTTCTAACCTGGCAAGGATATGAGGTCATGAAGCACTGCTCTGCTTGTGACCTATTAGTTTGTGTGCTACACACACTATCCTTTGCTCCGGACTCGTAAGATGATGTGCGCTTGGTGTGCTGTGCTATCTCGCAGGCTCCCAGCCAATTACAGCTCCAAACTCGCTGAAAGCAGCTCTATACAATCTCATCAGATTTAATGACAACTCCAAGATCCGTCACAATATGGGCTAGTGCTGTCGCGATTGATGCTGCGCTGTTTCCTCGCAGCAGTCAACCCTAGAAAGCGTCCAGCGAGAAGTGAATATCATTTGCTCTCCTGCGTTGGCCAATAACCTGAAAACCACCTATTGTCAAGGTGTGGCTTCCTATTGCTGTTTTTCACCACTGCCATTTCCGTCGATCCACTGAACGCGCTAATTCTGTCCCTCACTCGCAATGGTTCAGCCGACCGACAAGTTTGTGACTCCACATTGACTGACGTGAAGCTTCCATCATCAAACTGGAAAAAACATCACTGCGTCAATGGTCTGTCGTTCGTAGCGGAACAATGTCGAATTCGGTATATCGGTTAGCTGAGTCATTTGCCGGGTACCATGCCTCTAGGAATTCTCTTCTTGTGTTGTAATTCCGTGTGCCATGAACTTCATGTTTCCTATATCAAGAATTTGTCCTTCCAGATATTCGTTTATGGAAAAAAGTGTGGATGGATCCTGCCTTTCGATGACTGAGTAGAACGTTTTCTAGCCTGTACTATATTTTGTTTATCGGCACAATTACGGACAGAACTCCTCAAATGTATGTATGTTGAAAGATTACATACAGCGTATCAACTTCTCTGACTGTAACAAACACTGAATAGTACACGTCTGTCCAGTAGATGTGATGTTCGGCTATTTCCAGTGGGTTCCCTCCAGGTAGCTGCGCCATACCAAAAACCCTGCGGTTCCGTAAGACCTTGTTAATTTTGAGGTCTTCTTACGTACATTGGCAAAGACTGTCCGTTCATAATAGACGAGTTATCGATGTCGGCAACTCCATCACTTTCGGTCTCCGTTGACGACAAGTTGCCACTCTAACGACGGTGGAACGAAACACCGCAATTGCTTAAACGGGTCACTGCGTAGGGTTGGTCAATAATAAAAAGCCATAATCTTCCTCCGGCGGATCGAATTCCAGTGCAGAGTCATCCAAGGTAGTCGTTTACCTGACTGTCAATATGAAAATTCTTTATTAGTAACGGACAAATATAACCACTTCTCTTTTTCAGTGATAAGATCGGTAAGTGGTCGGCTATGACAAACGTCGAACTGGGTACGCCACAATTCAACTTACGCAACGGCCTTTTTGAGATTTATATAGAAGTTGCAGCTGAATTTCGTTCCAAAACCTCAAGTCAATCAAACGCATTTTTTTGCCTGCAAAACGTACACCATTATGCTCGGGCGTGCTCAAGTACGAACAATTCACACACAATTATTCTCACTGCCATATTCATACACTTCTTATACCGACCCTCTAATTTGCACAGCAGTTAGTGGGTAGTCATTAGATGAGGTGGCATTTGTTTGCAACTAGATTTTAGCAGCTTAAGGGTTACTGTGTTCATACACATAATATTCTCGATAGATTATATTCACTGGCCATTTTCCCCAGGCAGGTCATGTCACACTGTGCTGTTAGATGGGATTTTTATAGCGGCCAATCATGCTGAACCCCTTGCACTAATGGTGTGTTCTGCCAACTACGGCATCTCCTGGCCCTTCTAAAAATTCCTTTAACGTCCTAAATCAACAGCTTCCGTTAATTAAATAACGTCAAGAAAATGTTCATTGGTTTGTTACTCCAGCTATTATTCCCGATAGCCGGACACCAGAACACCAGAAGGGGGTTCAAATTTCGAAACCTTTTTCTGCCAGGTCTTTCTTGAATCCAACATTTTACCTGACACACAGAAGTTCAAGGGGCAAAGTTTTGACTTTCGTTGAGAGCTTAGTGAGCCATACCACTCGTTTCTTCCGACAAGCCTCAGTGTTTCGGCATTTGGCTGTTTCCTCCAGCGGTGTACGTTATCACCTTTTTCATCCTCAGCCTTCTCATATTTGTGACAGTTTGCAGCTATGCATGTGACACTTCTGTGACCCTCATGAGTCTGCAGACCGGCCGTACTGGTTTCAATAATTTTTTTGCTGGTCTGAGGAACGTCCACCGGCGTTCAGTGTTTCGAAGTGCTACTTTGTTCGGGACTCCACGGCCGCCTCCTCACCGTCCAGTTGGCCTTCTCTGTTCTCCATCTTGAGCCAGCCGGAGTGTCTGGAAGGCCAGATTCCCGAAAATGATCCCAGAATACCAGAAGAACTTACTGAGACCCTCAGACTCCGTCAAGCACCCCGGGCAGGAAAGCCAGCTTCCAGCTGGTCGCTCAACCAGTCAGTCAACAGCGGCCGATGATAATGGGTGTCTTGATATCCAATAGAAGCAACGCTAACCGCTCAAGGCCGATCGGACAGCATGGGTTCAAGGTCAAAAGTGTGCTTTAAATACCGCGGTGACTGATTTCCGCACGGCGCTCAGTATTCGCACAGTGGTGTAGGATACGGTGTCTGCCATTTTGATTCATTTATATGTAGGTATTGGTACAGTGTCTGCCATTTTGATTGATTTATATGTAAGTATTGATGATGTACAACCTTGCTTACTGGGCTTCGGCTCATGAGCTTTATTTCTGTTTTCCCTCCACAGAAATAATCGTAAACCCCTGCCTTCAGAGAATCACTTTCCCCTGGTGCTTCCATGGCTTGCATACTACATATCTGGCGACCATGCCAGGATTGTTGCCACACGCTGGTGGCCCTACTACAAAGACCCTGGCTCTACACATAGAATATCACTATTACCACAACTTTTCGATTTTTAATTTTTGTGACCTATGAGAGGTTCATGAAAGGCTCCGTTCGATTTTAATAACAAATGCAACCTTACTTTGTCTTATGTGAGCTGAAACAGTGTTTTTAGGTGTTCGTTCCAGTTGCACTCCGTCTTTGCCTGAGGTGTCATGTCTCTTTTCATGTAATCTCCGGCGACTCACACGGTTTCTGCATGCACGTTATGAGAGTATTGTCGGCACAAATCAGTGATACCAAAAGCGCCACACAGCGATGGTGTATAACTATACATTCAAAAATATTCGAAATATTCGTGAACCCCTGCCCTCAGAGAATCACCGTCCCCTGCTGCCTCTCTAGCGTGCATACTACTGTGGAATTGAATTTTCGAAAGCTACGACGTGTCCCTGATGGACTAAAACATAGTCAATGGAGTTCAGGATACCAGTCCAAACTTTCGAGCCTCATCTAGGCACCCCGAGGTTCCAGTGATGCTAGGAAAGTATTCCACCAGAATTTTTCCGCCAGAGGTATGATTGCTTCAGTGGACAATAAAATTTGGTGAGCCGTGAAAATATGAATGTAGATTAGAGTGGTTTTTGGTGTGAGCACATACGCAACAAAATGTAACATTTTGGCGTACAAAGTTTTATTCCACTTGCAAGGGTTTTGCAGCTAAGAGCATCGTGCGACCAGGGAGCCCCTTTCTACACTCGCTTGTTCGAAATAAAGCTGCTGTGTTCCTTGTTGCTGAGTCTGTTTCGGACACTACGGTACTTGAGCGAGGACTGCAGTTAGTTACAGCACGCGGAAACTGTCTCAACCATGGATCGTCTTCTGGTGTTGAACCCAACCCAGATTAGGGGGCATTTTATACTCACAACTTGTGGATGTCAGATTCATCTCTTACCCCTATCTTTTGGTTTGTTAGGACATCTCATGTCACAACTGGGCTCGCTGCTCTCCCGCTGTTTTCTCCAGTGTGCCCATAAGGACATCCCTCGTTTCGGTCTTTGAAACAAATGTGCAACTGTAAATGCATTTACGGTTGCAGCTTAATGATAATGGATATCATCGCCAAGTTCTTGGTTAAATTGCTCAGTGACCCTCGTTACGACTTGTAACTAAAGGCCCTGTTGGGCGTCAAACGTCTTGTTCACCTTTCTCACTTGAAACAGTTGCAATTTGCACGACACGTTCGAAATTGGAACTCTTGATCATGACCGAAGTCTTTTGGCTTTGGTGCTGAAATGATCATGCGGGCTATACTGGATGGAACTCAGTTTCTTCGAGTCCATCCATGTCAGGAATTCGAACGCGAAGCAGCCCAATGAAAAACAGCGAGGCCCCGTACTGCGAAAAATCGCCGGTTTAGAAATGATATCGTACGGTCCTCTCCGATAGGAGTGTGAGGGCAGTGAGGCGTTTCTTTCAGGCGACCAGCATGCTCCTGTTTTTGGAAGCAGCGATGTCGCCCTTCTCCGAGGAAGAATGGGTTAGAAAAGGTTACCGCACACTCCGATCGCCCCACGGTGGACTGTAACCGCTGGTGCATTATTCATTATGGTTGAAATGCTTTTAAAACCCAAGAGTCTGGTGCTGCTCAAAAGGCACCTGTCATATACAGCCGCATTAGGAGTCAGGCAGTTATGCCTCACTTCCTGATCTCGGGCCAGGTCAGCCCCTTTCAGCCAAGTGGACCAGACTATTTAGTCATCGGCTCCCGCTAGAGCCCCTCAAGAACATCTTAACAACCGCTGCCTCGCGGTTCAGACTTTTGAGTCAGATGCTCGGAGAAGGGTCGACCAACGAAACTCTACATCCTTCCACCGCCTTGTGGATCGGGCTTTTGAGCCAAAGGTTCAAGGTGGGTTACCCCAACCAAACTCTTCTTTTCCCTGGGCGACCGGGAAGTATTCGCCCTTGCAGGTCTTCATCCAGTGACTCATCCCTCACCCAGGTCCTCAACTGTTTAGCTGCCAACCCCCTAACCGTTGCTCCGTATCCAGGACTCTACCCAGTAAAATAAGTAAGCATATACCGTTACTATTTTACTGCTTCTAAATTGGCCGACGGTTAGCTCTTGCTCACACCTTTCGATCGATGTATGCTGTCTCCGAAACACGCGTTCAAGACCCCAGTTCGGTCATATATCTCAAACCGCTCGGTACGAACCCAGATTCCTCGCACTTTGCGGGTTTCTGGTGATCTTGGTGGAATAGTTGGTGATATCTACGGCGTCGGGCTGAAGGCGTAAACAGTCGTCTTTGCGCTGTTAGGTTGACTGGTTCAATCAAGGTCAATGCATCTCGACATGATGAACGATGTTTGTCATGTCAGTATACATTCCGACAGACAGCAGCTCTGAGGTTGAGAAAGACAGCTACTACAAACGTTTGTCACGATTACTCCGGTCAGTGAGAAGCACAGATATCGTGATTCTGGCAGGTGATATGAATGTTCAGGTTGGTCGACTAAGTCCTGTTGATTCGGGAAAATGGGCGCCGCTTTCTTCAGTATGGTGCTGAAAATCACATTATAGTCATCACAAACTATCCGCACAAGCTATCGCATCGTGTTACTTGGAGTCCATGAACTGGAAAGCTGCCGTGGACTCAGCTGCGCCATGTGGCAATCAGTTACCGCTGGACAACTTCAGTACGAGTGTGCACCTCTCAACTCCGATCACGGTATTGTGCGGGCCCGTGCATCATCGACAGCGTAACATCAGTGTTCAGCACTGACGCTTTGCTGCCGTACAACCATGATTCATTTGAAAGTCTTATTGTGAAGAAAAGAATAGAAGTGAATGTGCTAAGGACTTAGTGCTGGCTTACCACAATCATTCCGAAGTGCCTACCCCTCCAGATACTCATTCACGCAATCTGGATAGAGACTGACTATAAGTACGCCATTGGTATTGATTAGCAGTCATGTGTTGCAGCGTCTCCAACCACGCGCAGTGGGGACCATGCAGTCCCCATCCTGGAAGGTGAATCGCACCAAAAGCACCCAGACTTTTCGTAATCTCTTTCATACCCCTCTGCCAGGTCAATGGTTGGTCGCCTCTCTGCTTCCGCCACTCTGAATTGGGCACGGAAAACAGTGTCCAGAGGCGATTATCAAGCGTATTCAGTCAAAAAAGAATCCTTCAGCTTATTTACTTAGTACGATACCAGCACCTGCATATCCTGGCGTAGCAGCTTCTGGGTTGCCAGAATTGCGCAGCCGGGAGCCACTGGAGAGTGTCCCGACCTAAAGCTGCCACCTTGACATGGTGGTCGGGCTTGAGTGGTGCAATGATCCCGCGGGCTACACTTGCTGGAACCTCGTTCCACAAGGTGCAACCACTCCAGGAAGGCCAACGGGCAGCAGTCGGACCAAGAACAGCGAGACCCTGTACTACGAGTAATCGTGCTACGAGGCGGTCTGGGGGTAAAGTCGTACTGTCCTCTGCGACAGGAGTGTGGAGGTAGTAAGGTGTTTCCCCCAGGTGACCAGCATGTCCATATTTATGGAAGCAGCGATGCTGCCTTCCCCAGAGGAAGGACGGGTTAGAAAAGGTCGGCCCTAAAATCCGCACACTCCGATCGCCCAATGGTTGACCGTGACCGCCGGCGCATTATTCAATATGGTCGGAATACCAAAGAGTCCGGTGCAACTCAGAAGGCACCTGCTGTGCGCAGCCGCATCAGGAATGAGACAGTAATGCCTTATTCCCTGCGCCCTCGGGTTAGGCCAACCCCCTGCAGCCGAGCAGGTCAGACTATTGAGTCATCGGCTCCGGGCAGGGTCCCCAAAGAAAACCCTACTGTCCGCTGCCTCGTGGGTCAGACTTTTGAGTCAGAGGCTAGGGGCAGGGTCCCCGAACAAAACCCTACATCCTCCCACTGCCTTGTGGGTCAGACTTTTGAGTCAAAGGCTCAAGGTGGGGTACCTCAACCAAACCCCCTTCCTCGGCCTGGGCAACCGGGAAGTATCATTTGCCCGCGCAGTTCGGTGTCCACCGATGTCCCTCCCCAACCCCTTCCCACCACACAAGCAAACGTCACTGGGTCACTTGACTGTCAGTTATCTGACCGAAGGGCCTTATGCTCCTCGCTGCCTAGTAACAGTAAACAAAATAACACCCTTCTAAATCCACGAGATCCTTTCTATATAGGAGCTTTTAACGTCCGTACTCTATGTCAAATTGGCAAACAGGCAATGCTTGCTGAAACCTTATACTCCCTTAAAATTGATGTATGCTGTGTCTCCGAAACACGCATACAAGACCCAAGCGTGGTTATGCATCTCAGAACGCCAAGGATGAGCTCAGCTCTTTCACATTTCTCCCTCCGTGTGTCCGGTGACCCAGAAGCGATGGCTCGTGGAATATATGGCGTGGGAGTTGCACTCAGCCCCAGAGCTGAACGCGCTTTGCTGGATTGGATCCCAGTGAACAGTCGTCCTTGCGCCATCCGGTTATCCAGTTCAATCAAGCTAAATGCCTCTCGGCATAAAAAGCGGTGCCTGTTTGTAGTGTCGGCTTATGCCCCAACGGACTGCAGTTCTGATGCTGAGAAGGATACTTTCTATCGAGAGCTATCCGGGCTCATTCGTCAAGCAAAAAGCACTGACATTGTGATCCTTGCAGGCGATATGAATGCTCAAGTAGGTCGTCTGAGCTCCTTGGAATCACATTTGGGCGGTCGATTCGGAGTCGATGCTCGCCGCACAGACAACGAAAATAGACTCCTTCAGTTGTGTGCTGACCATGAACTGTTTCTGGCAAGTACGAACTTTCAACATAAACGTTGGCATCGCGTAACCTGGCGGCCACCAACTGCAAATCAACCGTGGACCCAGTTGGACCACGTGGCCATCAGCCACCGGTGGAGAGCCACAATTCAAGACTGCCGTTCCTTCTGGGGCACACCACTTGATTCCGATCACGCCATGGTGCGTGCACGCCTGACAGTTCGCTTCCCTTCAGGCCCTCGCAAATTAGCAAGAAGCATGCCAATCCACTATCTTCGAAAAACTGCCATAGCTCAACAGTACCGATCTGAGCTAGCCCAACAACTTTCCACAGTAAATCAATACTGTGGTGGCAGTGAGCATGTGGATGAAGCGTGGCAATATGAGAAAGGAGCTATGTTAGCGGCGTTCAGTGCTGTCTGTCCGACCTCTGCGATTCGACCACAAGACCACTGGATGTCGGCGAGATCGCTATCCATGATTGATGCCAGGAAAGCCATACCGGCAGGCAACGAGTACGATGGCGCACGCAAATCCCTCAAACGCCAAATAACGAAGAGCCTAAGAAAAGACCGAGAGCTCTGGTGGACATCGAAAGCTCGGGAGATGGAAAAGGCTTTTGCTACGGGAAACAGCCGTGCCCTATATCAACTGATACGATCGACTGACCCAAGGAAAGCAACGGTCAGTGAAACGATAAGTGAAAAAGATGGCTCGTTGATTCGTTCGCAAAAACGTCGAAGAACAGCTCTGCTGGCCTCCTGCAACACTGCCGGTGGAGACAGTGCATACGGGCGAATGGAATGTAAACCTTGATCGCCCGTCAGAAGAAGAAATAAAGTACGAAATATCCGTACTGAAACGTGACAAGGCACCAGGACCGGACGGTCTCTATCCAGCCCTCTTCAAAGAGGGCGGAGAATCCCTGATGACCAATCTAACAAAACTAATTGTTGCGATATGGAGTGAAGAGAAAGTGCCTGCAGAATGGAGCATATCGACGGTTATCCCTCTCTTCATAAGGGTACGCGGACGCTGTGTGAAAACCACCGTGGCATCAGCCTGGTAGCTGTGGCATCGGAGGTGCTCTCTGGTTTTATCCTTTGAAGGTTGAGTAAACACAGGGAGAGACAGATCCGTGAAAACCAAGCTGGGTTCCGTCTTGCAAGCGGATGCATCGATCATATCTTCACCCTCCGACAAATTCCGGAACAGCGACACTGCTTCCAGCAACCAACACTGGTTGTGTTTCTTGATCTGAAAGCTGCCTTTGACTCTGTGGACCGTCAGGCACTATGGCAGTGTCTGTGGAGCAAAGGTGTCCCCCCCATAAATTCCTGACCCTCCTTAAGCCGCTGTACGCCAACTCCCGCGGCCGTGTGAAGGTCTACGGGAGGCTCTCGCCTGAGTTCACCACATCAAGTGGTGTCAGACAGGGCTGTCCTCTTTCACCTTTCCTCTTCAACTTCGTCAGTGATTCGATCATGGAAGACTCACTATCAGCCTCTAATGCCTGTGGGGTCGAAGTGCTCCCTGGGCGTTTGCTCACAGATATCGAGTACGCGGACGACATAGCTCTTCTTGGATCTGACCCCGTGGTAATTCAAACAATATTAAATGATCTAACTAATTCTGCCTGATGGTTTGGCATGCGCTTCACACCTGCAAAGTGTAAAGTGCTACTGCAAGACTGGGTGGGCTCGAACCCTAGCCTCATGCTTGCGGATGAACCGATTGAGGTAGTAGACAAATGTGTTTACCTGGGCAGCTGTATCAGTCCCGGTGGTCTCTCGAAAGATGATATTTCCATCCGGATTGGGAAGGACAGAGCAGCTTTTGTGAACCTGCGTCACCTGTGGCGTAGGCGTGACAGCTTAACCGTCAAAGATGGAGTTTACAATGCTGTGGTGCGCTCCATATTACTATACGGATCAGAAACCTAGCCGCTGCGTGCCGAAGACGTCAAAAGACTTTCACTGTTTGATCATAATCGTCTTCGGAGCATTGCCCGAATCTGATGGGAACACCGGATAATCAGTGCTAAAGTACGTCAAATGGTATTCGGAAGAAATAATTCACCCTTGATAGATGAATTGATCACACTGCATAGGTTGCGCTGGCTTGGTCACAACCATGTGAAGGGTGGAAACGAGCCAGAGGCGGTCAAACAATGACTTGGGAACGAAGTGTGAAAGCCATTACCAGCAAACTCAGCTGCGCTGGTCATTGCCATCTTCCTGGATGGGGACCCCGAGACGGGCACATCAATGGTTAGAGACATTGTCAGACATGGCCCAGTCGCCCCCTCGATGGCGCTCATGCATCCAAGCTATTGCCTTCAATGCATAGCTCCCTTCCCGATCCCTCCCACTTGACAATCCACTGACAGTGCTGTATTTACGCACCAATTTATCAGCTCCCGTCTCTAATGCGCAGCTACACTCCCCATCTCCCCAAATAATCGCTGAACGAAACTGTGGCAGCTACAACTACTGTACGACAAGTACGCGGTTCTTACAGCTGACAATGATGATGATGATGATGATGATGATGATGATGATGACTGGAGAGTGATGGGTCAGTTAGCTCAAACACTGCGCTTGCATCTCCAATTCTTGTTTTCGATACACAGCACACATCATTGTCAAGTGAGTCCAGTGTGAGATTGAGGGCAGCTCGTCGTGATTGCTTCGGGGTGCAAACAGTAAAAGTAGCCAGATATAGTGGGCGTTGATGCTTGAAGATTGATTTCGAACTGCCAATGAATGATAGTGCAAGATGCCGCGCAGATTTTGCTGCCAAAATGAACACGGCACGAACGGATTCACCATTCTTAACTGACCGCCTACAAGAACAGAGTTATTAGTGGTGTGGGACGAAGGAAGGAAAAGGTATGTGAATGAGAAAGAAGGGAAGCACACTTGTCCATTTGCTTTCCCAGTGGAATATGCTGTTTGACGCAAAGGCAATCAATTCACCACCTGAAAAGCGTCCCTGTAGCTCAACGATATCGAATTTAGTTGGCTGATAACGTCTCGAAACTCGACGGACACAATGATGATTTGGCTGATGACTGGAGAAAGGTAAAATGGGCCATGATCACAGCTTTTGAAGCCGCCTACCCGAAGTCGCTGGCACACACCAATGAACACTAGATCTCGTCACGCTCAGCAGTTCTGAATGAAGCCAGGGGAACGATACCGACAACAAACGACCGTGATGGCGCGCGCAGATCCCTCATCGCCGAATAACGAAGAGTGTAAGGATTGGCAAAGAGCGCTGGTAGATCGCAAGAGCCCGAAAAATTGGACAGTACTTTGCGGCAGGGAACAAGCACACCCTGTTCTAGCGAATCTAATCAATTGCTCCGAGGAGGGTGGATGTTAGTGGGGCGGTATCCGAAAATGATGGGACTTGTGTCCATTCACAGAAAAGTTTTGAACTATAGGTTTTTCACTTTAAACAACAGTTCACCTGGGCCTCATCATTTCAACCTTTGGAAGGACTAACTGAACCCGAATAGGACTTCGACATCAGTCGACGGTCGAAGGTGCAAAACACCAGACGGTTTGAACTCTGCACTCTTCAAAAAAGTGGCGAGTTCGTCGTGGCTAACCTAACGATTCTACTACAAAATTTCTGGGACAGGACAAACTTCGACGGTGATTCCCTTGTTCAAAAAGTATGCAAGGACATCGTGCGAAAACCACCGGGTCATCAGCGTAGTGGCTATAGCTTCTAAGGTGTTCTCTGGCATTATCCTGTGCAGGCTGATCGGTCATGGGGGGAATCAGATTCGTGGCCGGGGTTGCATCGGTCATATCTCCTTGCGACAAGTTTTGGAACTGCATCACTCCTTATGACGACCGACAATGGTAGCATTTCTCGGTCACAAGCCTGCTTTTGACTCGGTCGTCCGAAACTGTGGCAGTTCTGGCGATGAAAGTTGTCCCTTTTGAATTATAGTCTCTAATAAAGGCTCCATATGCTTCCTCTCGTCGACACGTACGTGTCTACGGCAGATACTCTCCTGGTGGTGTCAGGTAAGGTTGTCCTCTGTCGGCCTCTCTCTTTGACCCAATAATCGGTATGTTGCTTGGATCTTCTTTACCTGCCTGTAACACCTTGGGGATCGAAATACTACCAGGGCGTCCGCTCATGGATATTCAGTACGCCGACGATATTGATATCCTTCAATCAAACATTTATAAGGGAAAAGTATTTTAAATAACCTAAATAATTCGTACCCTTCGTACCTGTAAAGTGTAAATTGCTGCTGCAAGACTGAGTGGAACCAAATACAAACCTCATGCTTTCAGGTGGACCGATTGACGTGGTGGATAAGTTCGTCTATCTGGGCAGCTACATAAGTCTCGGTGGACTGGCAGAGACGAAATCACTTCCCGAATCGGAAAGGCCAGGGTAGCGTTAGCTAACCTCTGATATTTGTAGCGCCGACGTGACATCAGCTTGACTGTCAGGGGTAGTTTACAATCGTGTGGTCCGATCTTTTTTACTTTATAGATCAGGGACGAGGTCGCTGAGTGTGGAAGATTTGCGGAGACTAATTGTTTGATCATCGATGCCTCCGAAGCATTGCACGCGTATGGTGAGAACATATCAGTAATTGTGAGGCATGCCAGATGATATTTTGGAAAGCCTAAAGTCAGGTGGCCACACTCCACAGGCTACGCTGTTTAGGCCATGTGCTTCGTATGCCAAAAGACCGTTTCCCTCATACAGCCCTCTTCGCCCAGCCTTATGTCGGATGATCAGGGAGCGGTCAGTCCATGAGCTAGCAACGAAGCATGAAAGACCTTACCAACCAACTGAGCCACTGCCCTCTTCGCGGATGGGAACCGTGGAACCATACAAAACGATGGTTAGTACCCTTGTCAGATACAGCTGTGTCACACAGCCAGTGGCGCTCTTGCACCAAAGCTATCGCCTTCACTGCGTAGCTCTCGCTCTTTGTCATACGGGCAAACATATCCATTTCCTATGTGAATGAAGCTGTAGTAGCTGGAACCATGGCCTTTCGATACGCGGCTCGTGGGTTGAAAAATCTGACTAACTCGATCGCTAATGACTTGAACTTCTCTTAATTCAGCCCTCCTGTAATTGAATTCAAGCACTGCTAGTTACAGGGCCATAGATATGAATATGTATATATGTATATGTATATGTATATAGATATGTATACCCCTATGAACCCCAAAACTGCTGTATACACTAGCAGTAATCTACTGCGAATGTCCTAGTGCAGATAAACATTCAGGATGAAATCGTACTACTGATCACCTTCAGAAATACTACGTCCTCAAACTTACCAACTTTTATGTTACTCAAGGAGTACTGCTTCTGACAGAATTTAGTTTGTTGGGCAAGTTGGAAGCATTTTTCTGTGTGATCGCATTTATTTATACGGAAAACCACAGAGCTTCAACACAGATAACAAACGTTCTCTTCTGTGTGTGAGTCTCAGCTGCAAACGACTCTACAGCGACTGTGTATCACCTAAGGCTTATCTTTTATTACCCGGGCAATACTTTCGAGGCTAAGGACTATCCTTTGAGTGACTCCTTTTGCCATCGGAAATTTGGTTTATGTTAACCGAACCCATGGAACTAGTGAGGCAAACTGTAGGGATATCCAGACAGCTAATTAACTATTAGTGGCCTTTTTTAAGCTGTTCTTGAGTGCGTCGCATTCATATACTTGCCCGAACAACCCACGATCGTCGACAGACGGACCCTTTAAGGGCTTTGTACTTTTATTGCGAAAAATCAAGCCGCCCACTGTGGGCCAATACTATATCCTTTTTGGCCTCCAGGCTTGTCTAACGTGGTATTATTTTTGTCTGTTTATGCGTTTTGTGCACAGTTCGGCCACATCATAATGGATTCTGTCCGCGAAGCCGATGTCAAGGAGCTTGATCTCTCCGGGACATCGGACAAGCTAGTAAATACAGACCCTGAATTCGGTATTCCCGAGTTCACACCATATGCCGTTCAATCGCTAAATGATGCGATTCTCCAAATATCCTCTGATGTTTTGTTTGCGAACTTACTGTCTGAAGACGACCGGAAGTTTCTCGTCGATTTTCAGCAGATCAGTGGTAAAGATTTAAGTACTTTGACTATATTTCTCCTTAGCAAAGGCTCAACTACTTTCCACTCGCTTATTTGGTCGTGTCCAAACTTTTTTTGAAAAAGGCGACTTTCAAAAGTTGGTCGACAATGTGCCGGTTGATACAATCCTGAAGGAACTCGTTGCAGCCGGTCTTCTTTCCACAAGCATGTGCCAATCATTGATCACATTATTTTTCACAGGTTTAGATGGCCTTCCTTCCAGTGAAATAATTGCCTCATTAAGCAGGCAAAAATTGGAACAGTTGGCTTCAAAATACAATATCAAAGACTGGAAGAAGATGAAAGTTCCACAGTTAGTAGTTGCACTTCAAAAGACAGCATCTGTTTCGCCACTGGGGACATTTTTCGGGAAACAAATGGACATGGAAAGCCTGTTTCGAAACCAGTGAGTACCTTGCATGTCCTTGTCTTTTTTCGTTCGTATTGCGCATGCTGAACCAGCATTTGCCGAGAAAAGTGCTGTTTTCCGCGCCCAATTTAGAGTGACGGAAGCAGAGAGGCGACCAACCATTGACCTGGCAGAGGGGTATGAAAGAGATTACGAAAAGTCTGGGTGCTTTTGGTGCGATTCACCTTCCAGGATGGGGACTGCATGGTCCCCACTGCGCGTGGTTGGAGACGCTGCAACACATGACTGCTAATCAATACCAATGGCGTACTTATAGTCAGTCTCTATCCAGATTGCGTGAATGAGTATCTGGAGGGGTAGGCACTTCGGAATGATTGTGGTAAGCCAGCACTAAGTCCTTAGCACATTCACTTCTATTCTTTTCTTCACAATAAGACTTTCAAATGAATCATGGTTGTACGGCAGCAAAGCGTCAGTGCTGAACACTGATGTTACGCTGTCGATGATAATGATGTTGATTGCAAGAATGATGGTTGATCGATATGAATGACGTTCATGTTATCAGTTTCCTTCCAGATTGTCTGATTGGGCGCTTGGAGATGTGGGACCTCAGAATGCTTTCGATAGGCTAGCACTAGTCCCCTTTTTCATCCACTCTTTTCTTTTCACTCTAGATTTTCAAATTTAATTAAATAAAATTGATTTTTTTGTAGTCAAAATACAGCATAATGGAATAAGATATGTTTTAAATGTTTTGCCTTTACACGTTTCCATATTGTATCCCACGTTGTACTCAGTCTTTTAACCAATATCCGAGCAGAGTTTGACTCGGAACTCCTAAATAATTGGATAAACTTTGTGGTTGTAGGACAGTGAAGCATCATTATCATGGGGTTGTTATCTTTGACAATGATGGTGAGTGTTCATTCGTGTCATGTCTTTAGAATTAGGGAACGCAAAACAACATTCCATGGTCTAACATCGTTGAGGCAATAATTGGCCACAACTGTCTTTCAACAGCTAGATTACTAGGTGTGCGGCAGTGCAGTTGATGCTTGTGTGCAAATGCCAGACACCACAGAGATTCCACTTTTACTACTGCTCATCACTTCTCACCAGAAATTCATTCGGCCCCTGTTTTAGTAGGAGGCTATGCCGATGTGTTCACTGTGTATTGTACGTTGGAACACCATTTCAAATCTTAGCCACAGCGGTAGCTTGTTTTGTATTCTCACTCACTTTTTGTATACCATAAACCAGTGTTCTATGGAGCTTAATGTCGAACTGTGAAATACCACCTGATTAGGTCTTACTGCTCCACTCCGAAAGCACAGACTTGTACGTGGTGAAGGTATTGAAAATGCGACCGAGGTATCCGTCAGCCCAAGCTCTTTCCGTCTACACCACCGATTATGTAGTAGAGCCGGTCTTTACGGATTCTCATGAAATGCAACCATGCAATAACCTTCGGATACCTGAATTCGATTGTGTCGATGAAATCATCATCCCAGGCGATGGGTTTGACAGTCCTATTCCTGTATTGAATGTATTAACCATTGGATACCAGGATCCGAATCCATGAATTTTCTGTCCGAATTGCTCTACTTTATCTTTGCGAGGCCTGACCGGTGCACTTTTTGCACTCGTAATTTTAGACCATTGTTGTTTAAAGAATCTCCTCCGGATAAGTTTTCGAGACCTAGTATCTAATGAAGACATTCCTCTTCGATGATCTGAACTCGATCGCGTCTACCTCAACTTTGATGGTTCGCTGAGGGTGTTTGTCGACCACTTACTCACCTAATCAGAGCCATCCTTGCTCTAACTCATGTTGAGTTTAACGCTGTCATCCAGTTGCTCAGCCGAAAATCAAGATCAGTTTTGAGTGTCCGGACCCGCAGATTCCTACTGGAACCAAAGTAGACCGATGTATGAGAACGTCGCCACCGACCTCTGTGCTCGGGCCGGTGGTATTCTAGACATCTGATAATCTGGCAACCGAAATAGATCATGTGTATTTCGTACTAGGTTTATGAGAGCAGCAGTGATCCTCAACCTTCGAAAAGCCTACGGCGTAAAGCTCCTTGGTTGTTGTTACACACGAAGAATGAAATTTCGCGTCGTATTTCTGTTTCCAATTGGTAACTGGTATCCTTCCGTTTGACTCAGTGCCTTCAGAGTTTGTACTGCTACGGGTAAATTAAAGTTTTCTTCAAAATGGTCCTTCCGTCGTTGTTGATCTATCTTTCAAGCATATGGTCTCGTGCACAACCGGTTTCGTCGGCTCATTTGGTCGACTCAGGTACAGAAGACACTCTCCGTCATATTTTATGATATTTAGATTTTGGCACGTGAATGTTCCGTCGTGGTCAGCGGTTGAAGATATGATTCTTCTAGTATCAGTGTAATCTGCTTATCTTGGGGGTGCCCAATGACGTTGAGTGTACGACCATAAAAGCCGCTTTCATATAGCACACTTGTGTCTTCCGAATGACCGTCATCTTCATTATGCAACGTGACACTGATGGTGGGATGAATCTGAGAGTTGCAGATTAGGGTTGATTGAGAAAGAAGTTCTGAAGACGGAACAGGATGTTCGAACGACAATAAGTTAACACGAAACGACGAACAACGATTGTTAAAACGACAAAACAAGAAGACAGGAGGGTTGGTGTGGAGTCGATCGACGGTGTTATTGGGACTGGGACAGCGAGAGGGAGAGGGACACGTGGGTGTTTGTAAAGGTTGATTGTAGCTGTACCTAGTAAACCCCAGCCACGAATGTAATCATGACCAGCATCCAGTGTGCTGATGACCATCACGCACTCGCCAGGTAACAGATGGAAGTAAGTTGATCTATAGTCGATCGACTCTTCTGTAAGTTCATGATTGCCACCAGATGCGGATATAAGTAGGGTCATTTGTGAACAGTACAGAAAGGGTGGGAGGTAGAACGAAACTCGTTGACATTTTAGACATGGAAAACAGTGCCATCGAGGTGAACTTGGACATACCGTATGGCGGGGACACTTCCAATCCAGTTAACCGCAAGAGGATGCAGACCGTACATGGGTAGTTGGGCCGGAGTCAAAAGCCTTTGCGTAACCAGTTAACCGATTTAGCCCAAGACAGGTGATAAGCGAGGAGAGGCGTGCGCCACCAGGTGCCTAAATTTGTATTGGTGGTAACTACATATTTCGCTGGTGATGTTTCGACAGAACAAACTCAGGGACTTTGGACACTAATAGGATGATAAAATCTATGTAATGGATCATCGGATCGAAGGGGATGCAAAATGAGGGATAGGGACTGCGTGTCAAATTTTCCAAGAACGAGACATAGCACTGTCTCTGGAGCCACAGATCAGAAGCAATCCGGATCAGGAGCCTGTGTGTCTAAAGAAATATGAGATTGTCAGTACAAATGTGTGGGAGATTTTGGGAAGCTAGAACAGATGTTTGATTTGATATGGTTGAGTCAGAGGCAAAAACTTGGGCAAACATTCCAGATTTTTCCTTGGCAAGGATTTGATGTCCCTTTCGAATCATAACGGAAGGAAAAGCGATTGTAAAAACATTTACCTGTTGTTGCTGCTCTTGCAAGAATCCAAAACTGTCGGGTCCCAGCGAGAACGTCAGATAATTGGTCAGCAATACAACCGACAAATATACCTTCGGCTTTCTAATGGTGGCGAAGCAGGAGCTACGAGCACTCGCGTAGCGAAAACGTGTGTTTAGAGATATATGCATTTGCTAGCGGGTATACAACCGATTTTTTCGTGCACTGTGCGGAAACAGATAATTGAACTATTGAGGATAAGTTGCCACATATCACCATAAAGAGCATCAGTATGCCAGCGAATTTTGAAGCATCATTCAACACTAACTTTCCCAAAATACGAAGCAAAGACGTGACGCATACAGTCTTAGCAGGTGGAAGACTACCGTCTGGAACGTTAACGAGACAGACGGATAAGTGAAACGGCCGGGCCTAAATGAACGCAAGTAATAAGACAAAAATTGAGAGGACGGAATGTTTCTGTTGAATCCGGATGTGTGACGTAGACGGAGCAGGAGTCTCTTAAAAGTGACCGTCACGTCCCGGAATCCTATTATGGAAGCAGACGATTTGAGGGAGGCAGTTGGTGGTTGCGGAAAATACCTCATGGACCATTGAGTCGGTACGCGTCGTGTAAACAAGCACTGTATACGTTGACGTCTCCCACAATGCATGGCTCAGCAGTGGGGCTTGAATCTAGACTAGCTTTGTGGTTGAAGTTCACTTCCACTGATGGACCGACGGGCACAACAAATATAATTTTGTATAGACGTAATACGCTACTCATAAGGTTGCTGAAAACTTCTCGACATGATAAACGAGAGATTCAGTTGGGTCCCGGGCGAGTCTCCTGTCGAGACCAAATTGATATGCATATGAGTGTATTTGTCGAAATATAGTTTTACTTTCAGAAGCTTGATAAGGAACCACAGTGACCAGTGGGGAGACGGAAAGTTAGAAAGGAACTTAATGCATTGGTAATGCAGGAGTTACGTAGGAAACGGAGGTGAGTGCAGTCCAAATTGCCAGGACTTTGGTTCTCTGAGGTTTAAGACAGACGGATGGAAGTTGATAAGAGGTGGTGGACGAAGTTAACTTTGTTGTTCAAACCACGAATCTTGCAAACCGAAGCCCTGGTTGCTCAAGGAGAACGATTATGCCGTCTGTCGTATATGGTGATGCCTGATTAGCTTGAAAAACTATATAGGGTCGTTGTAGGTTGGATGGTGTTATTTCTTTGGCTGAAGCGTTAGTCATCATTCACTACCTCAGTATGTTGAAGGATACTCGTTGGATGCTCGTTGGATGAAAATAGACATTGGGACCAACAACATAAGGCATATTGTAACTACCACCTCTCATGTGTTTCCCTTCGTTTTGCTTACCTGCTAACATTTATCTTATGTTGGGAGCTGCTACTTTCTCTGTTGGAGCACACAGTGTTGGGTACCAACCATAGGCACCCCTTGATTATCATAAGTTCTAATACCTATGGTCATTATGCCAATGCTTAACACCCCCCTCCGATGGCCCGACTGGGTAGTAGATGCCACCACTTCATCCGATTCAGAGGCCGTTCAATAGTCCACAGGGGCTTTGGGAAGAGTGATGAACCAGTCGGTTTGAATCCCCAGTGTGAGTGGATTTATCCTGGCCCTTCACCCATACCGCGTGCACAAATTCTTCGACCATTCTTTCATAACCTGAACCCAAATATACATTCCTTGTTCTCTAAAGATCCTATTAACGGAGCTTTTATCATGAAAGCCTCACAGTCCAATGTGTTCATGCTCTGTTTGGTCCTCTACGAATTAGATCAATTCAGATGCAAATGGCCCTTCCTAAGGTAAATAAATAGTGAAACCTCCCCTATCGTTCAACCGCTGAGTGGCTTTGAGCATTGGGCATTACTACAAAACACAAACAAGTTTCAAATGCGACCCACTCGTAGTCGTAGGGAGCAAGTAATCTACATGACTGAACAACCAGCGGCTGCATTATTATATCAGTGAAATTATCTTGCTGTTGGTAATAGAATTAGATCAGACTTAGACATAAAAATGACTGAATGCCAATCGGAAAACTGTCATCTGAGTCACGCTAAGCGATATAAGTGACTGTGAAAACCGTGAATTTAGAATTATGGTGTGTCAGGTTGAACCAAACGACACAGATAGGGTTCGATTTCGCGATAACCACATGCATGAAACCACCACCACTTGCTCTAATGAAGCGTGCCATTAGCGAGAAGTTGATCCGAACGAACGGCCAATGCGAATTTCCTCGCCATCGCAGACGAACTTAGAAACAGTAACGTAGAAACGAATGAAGCAGCTAAGAGCACGTTGACTGCCTGTCCAAGAACGAGTGTTAGTTGCGGTTATGCATGTCCGTGGATTTGGTGCATTTCTTCGTGAGATCGCTCTTCGCATTCACATCATTTCTACATGGTCGGTCCTCCTCCTCTCCTGTTGGCCGAACTGAAAGCGAAGCGATTCTGTTCTCTTGATTTCCGAACCAGCCTGATGGCGATTTTCAGAAGGCTGTGGGCACAGTATTTTGGAGCAAATTTAGCCTACCACTTGCACGCGAACCACTGCTACTCTGGATGGAGGCCTCTATTGTCCGCTTATGACAAAACTATTTGTCCTTAACCTTGTTGCTACCACGCCCTCCCCAAGTTTGTGTAACTGAAAATTAGTTGCACGGTTAGTCCCTTACGAATAACTTGCCTACCGACTGAGTTGACTGGAACTGTTCCATGCTATCCAGTGGGTCCGTGGCCGGAGCATTGCTAAAGACTGAACAGCTTATTTTACTTCACGACGATTGGCTTCTGTGATGGGATGGTTGGGCTACTTGGATGTCCCGTACTGCGAACGACGGTCAAAGGCTAGGTTCACGCAGATTGAGATCCAGTCTAACACACAATGCATTTAACATCTCATTTGAATGTGATTTCCTGGTTAGTGAAAGCGAGGTGAATATTTCCCGTGCATTGCTACTCAGCTAGGGTGGCTTTCTAAGGAACAGATTTAGCAATCTGGAGAACAAATTCACTGTGAACAACGTAGAATCCTTGAAACGAAAGTCGCCGTCTTGGGCTTTCAAAAATTTTCCCAGGTTCGCGATGGTTGAATCAAACGATCCTAAGCACATGTGACAATACCCTGGTGTGCGAAGCATCCAAACAACATACGAGTCAGATACCACTACTTCAAACAGCGTACATAGTTGAAAAGACTTTTACAACCCTACGGCCTATTTCGACCCGCTTACTTTCTATAGGGCTATGTCATACATACCCGCCAAAATACCAACCACCTTAAAATGCCAATCGCCTCACTGTGTCCAACGTTTGTGGTCCTCTTAACTTTCCCGTTGACCGTAAATGTTTATACTCGGCTACTGGTGTTTTGAAGTATTTGGAGTTCTTAACACTTGCGGAAGTCCTCAATATGCTGAAAGTCATTTTCATTCCTTTCCACAAGTGCTTCCACCTCCTCTAGTTACTGTCCACTCTTCTCCAATTTAGAACAAATCGGATTTTAGGCGCGTTTTGGCGACCCGAACGCGCGCGTATGCGATTGCTAGCCGGCGTCATTTGGCTTTCCTCTCTTGGATCTGATACCGCCATGCCTGGACCTACACGAGCCAAGTCCATCGAAGCTCACCTAAAAACGGAGTTGTAAGTTTTCTTCTGTTACTCGTCGGAGTCGGTAGGCAATTGTTTTAAACCTTTTGGATTGTTTGGCATACCGAACGGCTTACTTTTGGACTGATATTGAACGGTTAAGTCTATCACCAAAAAAAAGATATAGTCGTATTGGTTGCATTCTGCTGCAGCGCTGATAAGGTTTTTGTCCTTACATGTACGTGAGACTCATGGCCTGTAAACCAACTTGCTCACCGGAGCGGATCGTAGAAGTTAATTCCAACCCTCGAATATTGCTTTTTTCAAAAGCTCATTGTTAGGAGTTGGTTGCAGCGGCATTCGTATGAATACCTCCATGTATAAAAACTCGGGGAGGCCACTCTCCGTTTTATCTGTGTGTTGCTCTCAAAAGTGGTCAGCCGCTCCCTACTGGGAATATAAGGCACGTTTAAGCCTTGCTCATGTAACTCCGTTTTCGGTACTGCCGAGTCCGCATATCTGTGGCGACCATAGTTTAACGACGGAATCATCCCGGACAGTTACTGAGAAGCGACCATACTCCGAACATGTGGTCGGTTTTATTGCCGTCATATTCGTTCTTGATCAATATAATAATAACAATGATCAATGTACTTAAACTCGGTAGTTTATTGGAATGTGGAAAGCTAAGGACGGAATCCTTCAGTTGCGAAAACTTCGAAGACGGCGAGAAAGGGAGGCAACTACGATCACATCGGTTTTCTGTTGAAAATTTGACTATGATTGAAACAACATTATGAAGCCACACTATGTGAAGTATGTGCTGATGGGCTCCAACGCTCGGTTTTGTCATACCTTTTAGTTCGCAGCCACAGCAGCACAAAGCATACCAGTTGTAAACCAAAGACTAATGGTTTTCATGTGTCATAGTTAGGTAGGTTGAATTTCAGGTAAAGTGTCGATCCCTACCTTCAACGAATAAAAAAATCGTTCAGCTGTAGCACCCTTTCGGTGCCTAACTGCCATGCCACCAGAAGGAAGCACGAGGGCTGGGATACTGCCAGGATGCCCAAGCCTCGACAGGGGAAGTCGAGAGGCAGAGGTCGGGTTCATGGACCTTCCGGTCAGTAAATTCGCGCTCTAACCACTGGCCCCCTTAAACGAATGGTTGTGTAGGGTTTATTTGACTCGAGTACAAACATAATTGGGTTGCTACTCCAACAAACCGAACTTTTCCCGCACATGGAGGGAAGATCTTTGGAATGATATTCAAGTTAAGTAAAAAAAAACAATTTGTATGCCCGGCAATGAATTTTGGACATGCATAAGTACGGCAGTGTCAACTTGTGGTATTTGTAACCTATAGAATATTTACAGATATGAGTACAGTACGAAGTTAATCAAGCCAGACGCCTTAATCACAGACGGCTCATGAATAAAGTATTACCCACAAGATTGTTTGGTCATATAGGAGAGAACAGAACTACAACAGGTCCAATTATGGACAGACAACGATTTGAATGTGAGTGGTATTCGAGAAGTAAAATTGTCATCGCAAAACGGAGAAACACGAAAATTCATAGGATCTTAAGTAAATTCCCTGTGATTTTTTAAAAGATTCACCGTAATTGGTAGTACAGGCCGAAGCAGAACTCAAGATAGCTTGCTGAACATTCAGAATATATAAGGGATCAGTATCTTCGGGAATAAAAAGCCAGAGACAGCTGTCACCTCCCTCCGTTTGGTGTTCTGCCATAATTTATTCTCTTGTTTAAACACTCGGAGACAGCCACGGTTATTTCTAGGATATACTTTGCAAAAGAGAGCAGGGATTCAGGTGTCGAGAGAACCGGATGGGAGACGCCTTCCTCTGCAAAATATGGTTTTGTGACCATTGATTTGTTCGCTAACCTGAGAAGTGTATAGGGTACTGATGTTTGTGAACACAGTCCAACTGAGGATCAAGCCTTGCAGGGAAATTAAGGTTACCAGTAAGCTTAAACGTGTAACGAAGAGGCAACTTAACTATTGAGGCGAACGTTGGTAGCTCTCGCTGGGAGACTTCAATTCACGTGTTGGTCATCATCACTCCCTGTCACCAGGCGTTCTTGGAAGCCGCGGTGTCAGAACTGTAAATGACCACAGTCACCGGCTTCTCTAATTGCACTATCCACACCCTTGCTATCACCAACACGGGATTTCGTCTCGAACAGCAGCGCATCGTTATGTGGACACACCCACGCACTGGCCAATCTCATCTACTCGATTACGTTATCGGTCGCCTGCCAGACGTTCGGGAGGTGTGTATCACCCGAGTGATGCGGGGAGCCGACTATGGAATAGCCACTGGCTTGTCCAAACAAAGCTTACACTTCAGATTTGCAAGCCGCCTGACGCCAACTACATCAGTAAGTGCATAAAGTTGACGTAACCCAGTTTCAAAACCTGAAAACCAGATTGAATTGCCAGCATCGACTCACTTTCGGCCCGACAGCCATCATTTCATCCGGGCTGCTCGCAAGCGTGACACAACCTGAAGGGTAATGTGATGACGACAGGAGTCAGCCAGATCGCGCAACTGCGTCCGAGACGCCCTGGTTGGTTTAACGACAACAATCAGGATATAGAACAACTGGTGGTCGAAAACACAAAACGTTTTTGGATCCCTTGCGCATCCTGACAGCGAGGTCGAGAAACAGAAGCCAAAGGGTACTCGAAATGACCTGATTCGTCAACTCAACCGAGTCAGGGATGAATGGTGAAGAAGGCAAAATGAGTACATCGAATGACTGTAGAATATATTCCAATATTGGAATTCTTCGAGCTTATCATCATATCCCTATACATCCCGATGATATTCATAAAACCGCCATCACTACACCTTTAAGGTTATTTAAATTTTTACACATGCCAGTTGGTCTTCGTTATACAACACACTTTTCAACGTTTTGTGTCCCAAATACTCCGCGGTCTACCTTTTGTTTTCGCTCATTTCAATGATATCTTGGTTGTTAGTTTCACACCCGAGCAGCATTTAGAACATTTGCATATTTGTTTATCCGTTTAAATGAATATGGCGTCGTCATTAATATTCAAAGTGTACCCTCGGTTCGCCCTCATTGAATTTTCTGAGACATATCATAGACAAAACAGGAGTTTCACTCGTCATCGATAAACCTGACGCCATCCGCACCTTTCCATTGCCTACATTCGTTAAACAAGCCAAACGTTCTTAGGGATGACTAAGTTTTGTCGTCGTTTCACCCCTAAAGCCGCCCACCTTCTAGCATCTCTTAATAATCTGCTAGCTGGCAATCCTCCGAAAGTATATCATTTTGATGACTCTCATACGCAAGCTTTTGAACAGGTTAAACTTTGCTGGTTGATTCCTTGAAGTTACTTCACCTACAGCCTGACGTCCAGTTGCCACTTTCCGTTCATACATCCAATATGGCTATATTGGATTGGACCGCGCCTATGGCCGGTTCTGCAACAATCTGTTCATGGTGAACTTTAACCAATTGGGTTCTTTTCCAGGAAACTTTCTCGATACAGCAATTTCGGTGAAGAGTTACTCCTTATTTACTTATCCACTCGACATTTTCGTCATTTTCTGGAAGGTCGACAATTTCGTGTCTACAAGCTAAACCTGATAAACATTATCCTCGAGAAGTACGTCAACTCGACTAAATCTCTCACTTTACTTCTGACATTCGACATATTTCGTGACATCTCAATCTCGTTTCTGACACGTTATCCTGTCCAGCAATCGACTTAATTCAAAACATGCCGAAAATGTGTCTACAACGTATGTCCCAACTCCAAAAGGATGAACCGATCATACTACCGCCGCGGCCAAATCCTCATCACTGCATATTGAACCGGTACCACTACAGATTGCACCGGGTACCGTAGAATGTGACCTTTCTACATCCGGTTCACAACCGTTCCATCCGAAATGCGCCGCCAAGTTTTCGACGCTCTGCATAGCGTTTCACACCCCGACATACGTTCCACCGTCAAACTTACAACGTTTCGTGTGGCCGAAAATGAACAAAGATACGTTCATGGGCAAAAACTTGTCTTGCATACCAACGTTCAAAAATAATTCCCCACACTCATTCACCCATCGGCACATTTGCCACCCCAGACTGCCGATTCGACCATGTTCATCTCGGCATTGTCGATCCTCCACCGACATCCAATGGTCACTCTTATCTCCTCGCATGTGTCGATCGTTTTACACAATGGCCTGAAGCCATTCCTACACCTGACACTTCTACGGAGACCATCTCTCAGACATTCATCAACGGCTGGATTTCCAGTTTTGGGGTGCCTTCTTTCATCACCACGGACCGTGGCTCTCAATTTGAATCCCAACTATTTCAGTGCCCCACCGAACTGCTAAGGTGTACCCGCATTCTCACCAACACATATCATCCCCAGGCAAATGGTCTAGTCGGACGTTTTCACAGACATTTAAGCATCGCATTTCGGGCACACAGTAGTTCACCTAACTGGTACGACCAATTACCCTTGGTGCTTCTACATTTGCGCACGATATTTCGTGCTTCCCTACACTGTTCACCAGCAGAATTATTTTTTGGTCCTACAAGACCTGACAGTGACTGCCATTTGCTTGTACCTAGGGTGCCCGTCATGTGTGATGCGGGTCATCAGACATTCCTTTGCCTACATTGAGGGTACCAATTGTTTAGTTGTGTCCACAGCCATAACCTAAGGGGGTCGTCGGTGACTTTCCGCGCAGAGCCTCTGGCTTGGTTGCCAGGCTGAACATTGTTTTTCATGTTGTAACAAGTCTGCCTTATAAACGTTTTTTTATTGTATTGTATTGTTTTGAGTTACGATTAAATGTCCTATTGTGTTTTATTTATATGTATTTCGCTTATCGATCTGCAAAACACCCGTGCTACCACTTCGGACATTCCAGAAGGGTAAGCCTAGTGTGACTCTCTGTGACCATTATTACGCAGGCTTAAGTGAACGATAGCTAGCACCAGTTAGCCATATGTGTGTGCCTAGGATGGATCCTATGAGTTATGTGGGCTACCAGATGTCTCTTTGCATATACTCTGGAGCTTAACTGCTCAGTTGTATCTACTTGAGTAGACAATTATAGGCCACCAGTTGGCTTCGTTCGGTGTGAGAAGCTAATCCGGACACGGATTCCAGGCCACCATATATGGCTGGCGTTCTATTCGCTGAGTTTGACAATTTGGTTGCAAAGTTTCGTCACCAATAGAAGTGACGCACCGCTAAGCAACGACGAAACGCCTATCCACTACCCACCGATGTTACCTCGACTGGTGACGAAACGTTCACGACTAAGTTGCCAAGATCGGCGAACAGAATACCAGCCAGGCAACTTAAATCACTAATTTCACCAGGAAGTACACAGAGACTGATTCAAGCAATGGAGGAAACGTCCACTAGTGACGGTGATTAGTGAATATTAGTAGGGAAGGTTGAAATGTATGGGTTTGTAGGTAGGACAGACAGCCGTTTGATTACCATTCAAAAACAAAGGCCTACATCCTGAAAGCAGGTCACCGATCCTCAATGCAAAAGAATTTCAGTTTGAAACAAATAAGTTTGGTCGGCTGTCAGCTTGTGGACCAGTAAAACTCTTGTGCAAAAGGACAGCACTCTTACCAAATCCTCATTAATGACTGTTCCTATTTTTAGTGGTTTATTGGCTATCTTCCGATTCATGGAATACTCATCTTACTTGAGACACGAATGCAACTTACGTTGACACATTCTCGTCATCCTTGTCTTATACCTCGTCCAGCAGTGATGGTTCTGGTGTGAGCGTGTTTCATTTGATCAGCTCAATAGCCAACTACTTTGCCCCCCTTGAATACAGGTTCGATCTGTACAGACTTAAATTTCCATGTGCTGCTAAATCGTCCTTGATTTTGGTGTTCCGCTCTAATCAACAGGTCGTCATACCTTTACGTTATTATCACGGCCCGTAGTAATGGTACACGCCGAGCTACATAAGTACTCATTTAGCTTCGGTGGCTTGTAAAACCCGCAAGTGCCTTTCTGATCAGTGCCGTCCTGTTCGCGAACATTGGTCAGATATATGCAGCCCAGCTCTGTTATGAAGGTGTTTGTTGCATTCCATTGCATCAACCTCGTACTCTTTCCATCACTCATATTTTGTGATTAATTTATTACCCCGGCTTCCGTGTTTATCTGCTGGTGGCACTACATATTGGGCAGCACCCAACCTTTCTAGTGTTAGTGACTCCAGCAGTGTACTTTCTTACTTTACAATGAAGGGAATGTGCCATGTGGCGAGGAGAGTCGACTGCATGACTGATGTAAACTTAATCTCACTGGACCCTTGGTATGGTGGGTTGACTTCTCTTTTACGCGGAACACTCGGAATTTACATAAACCATTACTCCACGTAAGCTTTCCTAAAACCATCCTTTCGAGAGTTGATCCCAATCGTTCCACGTTTCATTTCGTGCCAGGTACAATATGCTGCTTGTTCGTCGCAAAGACATAGTTTATCCGGCCTACGAAATCAAACGAACAACCGAAATATATCGAACTCCAAAAGAATTGCACCTGTAAGTAGCATTTTTTCCGCTCTCACGCATACCCAGTCATTTAGACCTTTTGGATACGGAACTGCGGTTGGAAGCCTTGATCACGAATAAGGAGTACTCTTCAGCCATGGATATTTACGACAGCATGAAACCAAAGCTCTGCGACCTACTCATCAAGTGCGTTAATGTTTTTGTTAAGCATGGACTGCTCGGAAGCGTAAGCTGGATATAATAGCCAAATTACTCTCTCTTTCATCTTCCTGTTAGCCCCGTACACGCACGGGAAGATATTCCAGAATTCCTTCGACGCTTTACTGCTCCCTATCGAGCCCTCCGGATTCTATTCATGGTTGTGGATCTATTCGAACGGCAACGTCGCTACACAGATGCCGTTGCACTGATTCATTGGTTATTTAGCCTCCCAAATAAGTCACCTGATAGATGCCCCCTTGATCCCGTTGGTCCGTGTCGCGCAGGTCGTATGATCATCCGATTACTGATCGATCAAGGAACTCATATAAAACAACCTCTTGCTACCCTGAAGACTATCTTAGGTTTTATGAAACTTGAGAACAAGTCGATGGATGCTTCCCGGGCCTGCACCTGTCTACGTGGTGGGCTACGTTTGACTGTACAGGAACAAATGAACAAATTGGCTGCGTGTGTCAATTCCTCCGAAAGTGGTCAGCTTGACACGGTGAGCCAACCTAAACGACGACGCTTGAAGAAGGGCAATGAATCACTTGAATCAGGTATTGAACTGCCAGAACGTACCGCGAGTTGTCAACGTTGGTCGGTCCCTCAGCTGGTAACAGATCTACACATGGCACCGGAAGTGAGTGCGTCTGGTTATCATTAGAGTCTACTGTCTTCACCTTCAGTTTATCTTTTGCTCTTCAAAATTCATTCCACTTCATCGTCATCAAGAATACGCACGAATGCTGGGTTATTCGTTGATTCAGATAGCAGTAAACGAAATGAAGGGGGAAACGTCTACCCATCAACATAAGAGAAAGGATTCTGTATAGTTGGGAGGAAACGAAGTGCGGAATTGTTTTGGTAGGCTGACAGGCCTGTATTTGCGCCCTCAACTCCACTGGCAGCGTCGGGCTGCGCTTATGATCCTGGTTGTAAGTCTACCGCCCTCTATCCCATAGGATCAAAGTAAGTTTTAAGTCAGACCTGAAAGTGTCCTGATAAAGATTTACAATAGAAGCCATAAGGGCCTCTCCAAATATTAGAAGCATTCATCATTTTTGCTGGGTGGCCTGGTTAAAGGTTTCGCAGTCTGATCCATGCTGTCGACTAAGGACCGTTTCTTTATCTTCTCACGTCGCGTCTACGAAAGTATCTATCCATACGGACTCGCTTATTCAATAATCGAGGATCACAGTTCAACCAGCATTCTCATGATATAAGTTATTGGGTGTGAATCGGTCCTCCACCGTCGAACTGCCAATATAGTTTTCATTGAGCAGGCAGCCTTGGAAAGTCCAAACATATTCGCCATAAAGGGGCGTTTATCTTTCTGAAAGAAGGTATCTTACCGATTTTTAACTTTCAGGAAAGAGCACGGATCGCTGCTCTCAATTCTTTCAATTTATACTTCTTTGTGGGGGTAATCTCACTCTGATTGTAATGTAAACTTTATCAATCCCTACAACTACCTATGGGGGAAATCCCTATTCAGTTAATGGACTAGTGGAAATCTTAATGTTTGCTGCCTTTTGTATAGCTTATATAGTTTTGTTATTGTATTTATGGTACTGCATTTGTAGATAAACCTCCTTTTGAACGATTTGGCTTTTGGAGTTTTGCGCGTAACTCAATGTGGTCCAACTGATTGCTGGAAACAATTAATAGTACTCAAATCGTGGGAATACGCCTGCTTCTATACTCCGGTTCAGGAACTGTTAATTCCTAACGGATCCCAGAGTCCCCACCGACTCAAGGCAACGTGTTTACAAGGTAGAAAAACCACGTGTTGACTTAAACAATACGTACGATGACAAGGTCAAAAAGCTGTTTACTTTCAGGTCATAAGCAAAAGGGGTGGTGTAGGCTCAAAACTGAAATATCAAAAACGGGGAATCGCGCTGTACAAAATAAGGATATAAGAAAACAACCAGTAGCGTGATAGCTAGAATTTACCTTCACATTGCTCTCGTTGGAACACGCCTCCTCTCCTAGAGCAATCATTCCGTTGGGTCTACACCAAAGGGGAAGCCATGGACTCGACTTTCTCCCATTCGAGCTTATCGGCAGTGCACACCCTTGGCTGTGCCAGGTTTTTAACTCCGGACACCTGACATGCGGGGCGAGCCTGTGACTACTACTCTAGCACGCTGGCTCACCTGAGTTGTCACGTTTGAACAGGCGATCATGTTCGCGCTTGAGCGAAGTTGTGTCGGGATAAGAATAATACTTCTATAAACTGCTTTCCTCTTATTACAGTCATTCTCATAGTGTCTTGATAACAACGTCCCCACTGCGGAGTAAGTTAATTTACATACTCTGTAGGGTAATATAGAACAGATGAATAAGCTTATCTGTCCGCATCGGCCCGTGGAGCGTTCTCGATTGTTCTGTTAACGCACTTCCCCCAAGTTACACATCCATTGTTCATCTCAAGCCCAAGTTTCCCAATCGGCTGTTTGTTTTGTGGGTGGATCATGTAGAATCCAAGACTCCGTTTGACGAATGCATATGCTATAGGTAATACAGTTGGCTTTGCTTAAATGGGGATGTAATGGCCATGAATGTGCCTTAAGACTCAACTATCCTTGTAACGTAGTCACTTTTCCTCGTTACGGTTTTATGTCAAGGCAAAAATTTCCCAACACTAAACCTAACGATGTTTTCCAAACTTTTCTAGAACGAAGATTTCTCGATAAGTCCTAAATGGCTGATTGAACATAATTTATTTTTTCGGGGTGATAAATTACAAATGGTTGTGCGATTTTGTTATGTTATTAGAAGACACTCAAAGCTGTGGTGATTCTGTCTCTCTCTCACCAGTCTACGTAAGTACAACGGTTTGCTTGGCTGGTCTGACAACAGTGAGCTGTTGTCAAGTTGGACTGTATGCCATGGGATTTTCCTCCCATTATTTTTGTGTCTTATTACCCTGAAAATCCTCAACTTTTAATGCATTGTAAATAAACTAGTGATGTAATGTTCTGTCATACCTGTAATACTCTTGCAGCTTATATTTAAATTTGCAGATCAGGCCCAGTGTTTTTAGGGGTGATCTAAAGGATGTTCGCCGCCACTCAGCGTCCTGAAATTTCAGGACGTATGATTTTCCTCCACTTGAGGAACAATTTCCTAGTTGTCTGAGTGATCTTTCACTTTTCACCGTCAATTAGCTTAGCATTTTCAGGTTCTGCACGATGAAGTAACCGAGACAACTGTCTCAAATAAGCCTGAACGGTTCCCTTATATTGAATCCACTTCCACCGTTGCCTCACTAATGGCATCTGTAGATGTCCTATGCACCTAGCACACTTATCCTGTGATGTGCTAATACAACCCACTTCGAAATTCGACATGTTGTTTGTCTGTTACCCACTCGGGCTTATCGAGGAGGATTACACTGTCTCTTCCTTTGGTCTTTGAAGCACATTTTCGGTTACAATAAAGTGATAATACATATCCTTGCCAACCTTCCCTTCTTTTGAATTGCACCGATGGACCCTGGTGGATACTCGTCGGTTTCAACATTCCACACTTTGAAAATTCAGACCCGTTTGCTCACTGTGCCTACGTACATGGCGTGGTGCATCGGTAACAGTACTCTTGTTATGAACCTGCGGTGCCCCGCCGGATGAAGTGTATTAAACTCCGCCAATGAGCCAGGTGGCTAGTTGCAGTAGTCTTACAAGTTTACACATATCGCAACGCTAAATTATAGAGCTCAAAGCTGATTCCCCATCCGAAGTGAGTCCCTCGGAGGTTTCATACCTCTAACGTGTCTTGTTGGGGCTTGTAACATGCAAAGCAGTATACTGTTCGTGTGATAATTCTACTGGATTGGTCCATCCAACCGATTTTTTAGTAAGGCACCGGACTTCTTTATCTAACTAAAGATAAGTTAGGCGAGCACCACATAAAATACCTACTCAGATGCTGTGAGAGTCTTCTGAAGACGGTCGAGAAAATTCGAACGAGAGCGTTGTTTGTCAGTTGTAAGGCGCACTGTTTAGCAGTTGGATAGCTGTCAGATTTCCATGTGCTTATGCTGAGTTTTCCGTTTGGACGGATGTGTGACATTTGCCGATAAAATGTTCAACAAAATCTAATGGGACCAGATCTGCTCCATTAAGGCTTGACCAGATTTATGTATGTGATTTTAGTGTATCAAGGGGAGGAGTTTCCTTAAGCTTGTCACCCCGAACTTGCTGAAACCGCTTACTTCATTGTAGCTTGCCGTTTCATTCTTCGACGAGGGATAGTCGTTAAATCTTAAGCCCTGGACTATGACTGAATTAAATTCAGGTATCCCGGCCTTTGCAATTTTCTAGTTAAAGTGTCGTCATTTGAATTTCGAATGATTAAGGCTTTTACACCACCATATCATACTTGGGCGTCAACAATAATCAACACCTGGCCATTTATCCCTGTTTCTTGCAGTAGTACCCTCCTGCAGTGCCAGAGTGGTGTGGGCTCTGAACAATAAAGTATGGAAAGCAGGTCAAATTGCAGTCCTCACGAGGGAGTACTGAGTCATTCCCAGTACTGTGGCTTCAAAAAAGCAACAATTATTGTGTATAGACCGGTCTCGCTCATTAGCATCAGCCTAGTTTCGTAAAATCATGTTTTATATCCACAACAGTATTATCTCTTAAGTTGTGAGGATCCCTTACATCAAACGCGCCGTTTTAGGCAGTTCTTCTGAAACATCCTTGTGCAATCTAAGTGTTTCGGTTGAGCACATTTTCCCCTACGTATTCGTCGTAATGAAGGCACTCTCCTTTCCTATGCTGCATTTCTCAATAGTCTTCCTGGGAAAACTGTCAGAGTGGAGAATCTCAGAGTTTATCCAGTAAGTTTATGTCGCCCGTTTTACTTCCAGGTCAACGTGTCTGCTCCGGTGAATGCTTCTTCGAAAGACATCGGCGCACATCGTCCTCATTATTTGTGGATAGAAGCTGCATCGCCGAAAAAATCCACATGTTCTCCAAACAAGGTAGGATCCCCCACGAAACGACCCCTGGAGCAACACACGCTATTATTGAATGTGGAACAGTGGACACTTCGGCACTATACTTCACGGTTGGGCTTTGAACGTGGTGAGCCTTTCCTTTGGTTTATATTGTAAATGAGCTTCGAAGCGTTATCTTTTTAGTTAGTTCATATTAAGAAGCTGTCACAAGTGATTGTCTGCGGTTCAGTGATCAATAGAACACCTTCACCCTGATCCAGCTTTTGTGTTCTAGGTAACTAGTAACTAGGCCACTAGTAATTCTACGTTTATGACATACCATTTTCCACATCAAATTCATCTTCCTTGGTTGTTAAATTTAAAGTGTTTGGTTCTTCGTACCTTCACTCCAGCATATCCAAAGTGACGGACTTTTTATAGGCGGTCACATTGGACTTCCCACACTTCACATGAATCAATCAAGACCACTGTTCTCATCTGATCCTTATGTTGCCTATTACTGTCATAAACTTAGGAAAAAGACCCGCAGTCATCACTGTTCCGTTACGAAGGTGACAAGTTTAAGCTTAAACCGATGTTTGATACTGTCGGACAGAAGATGAATGAAGGTGGATGAATGCTACCGAGTGAGAGTATATGGGGCGCCCTCTAAAGGCTTTCCCACAAATAGCGATGTCTGACAGGGATACCGACTCTCTCCATTTCCATTCACTTTCGTGATTGACGGGATAATGAGGCGAACACTAGAAGGCTTTCAAAACACTGATGTTCAAATGGTTTCTGAGGGACGCCCATCCGTAATACTATATGGTACAGTTAGTTTTCCAAACTCACTCAGCACTACCTATGGTTGACCAGTGTGGACGATAGAATTCTCTGTATCTCCTATATTCATCAGGTACTATGAACGCTTCGACCCTACGGTAAAGTTTGTTTTGGACAGTCCCTGATGTTAGTTCTAAATCATAGCCAACTGCGTTTGTTCCGTAAGAGTGCTTATCCCACTCCAACCTGACTTGGGCGGTCTACCTGCGTTATACTTGACTGAGGCATTTATTAGGAAGGCCTGAACGAAATCCACACTAGTGTCAAACAAGAGCAGTTGGTCAAAAGGACGTCGTTCAGCTGTAGCACCCTTTCGGTGCCTAACTGCCACGCCACCAGAAGGAAGCACGAGGGCTGGGATACTGCTAGGTTGCCCAGGCCTAGACAGGGGAAGTCGACAGGCAGAAGTCGGATTCGAACCACGGACCTTCCGATCAGTAAATTAGAGCTCTAGTCACTGAGCCATGTTGCGCGTGCAAGACGCTGATGCATGTATGCGCGTTAACAAACGCTGAACGACGCCACTGTGGTGTTTGAAATAGGCTCAACCGAATGAAAGCCGAAAAAAATCGGCCATTGGTTTCGCCTTCGGTATGTACTCCTCATCAGGAATCGGATCCTAATTCTGATAACTGCAGAGCCTGTTCTGGATGCACCGACACTTCTCATCCTGTGTGTATGTAAAAAGGGTCCCATCTGTGTCCCCCCCCCCAAAACAATAGTCTCCGATTTGCGGGTACTGAGCGTGCTTGGGGCCCACAAATGACCTCAGATGCAACCGTCTATACTTCCCTGGGACATCCACTAATCCGAACGTTTATATTTTAAAGAAAATGCCACCAGCAGGAAGCACGAGAGCTGGGATACTGCCAGGTTGCCCAAGCCCAGACAGGGGAAGTCGAGAGGCAGAGGTCGGGTTCGAACCACGGACCTTCCGGTCACTAGTTTCGCGCTCTAACCACTGAGCCATCTCTCTCCGTTTATATCTTAACAGCCCTTTGTTCATCGTCACGTCACCCATCTACATAGATCAGGCTGGCCTATACTATACTGAAGATTCAGAAGATTAGGGAGATGGAAATGACTAACAAATGATGTGGGGGAGTGAGACTTTCATATTTTTTGCCCCGTACTAAAGTGAGATGCGTGTGTGTAGCCTGACAGTTTATTTGACTTGCAGTTGATAATGCTACACTGTCAGTTTGCTCCCTTCAACGACAGTTTCCGCGCCACGTTTTCATCTTATCATGTTGCTATATACCGTGCTACATTGTGTACCTAGTGTTTTGGCGGCACGGTCGTTCTATCTATTTTATCCAATGTTCACCTGATTGCACCTTAATGTGATTGGTGCTCTTCATGGGAAAGCTACGGAAAAAGTTGAGCTTTATTTCATTCTTTATCTGGAGTGCGCTGGTTGATTACAATTGGTAGAGAAGGTTTCACAGTGTTATTTTTACCGCTCCAAAATTTCTTGTAGACAATGCGTACACTGAGTTGACTGATTTTATCTCTCCTAAAAATCGCATGTTGCATGGCGTGATCACAAAGTGCCTTTATCCACTGGTTGACTGTAGCCCGTTGTTTGTGTCGCAGCACCGGAAATGAGGGCTCAGACTATTCTATTCTATTCCACTAAACCTACCCTGTTTTTGATGCACGACATTGGGGAGGACGTGTCGCTGGCCTTGAGCCAAACCTTTCGGTTGTGGCATCCTTGTGTTGCATTATTGCCACTTCACCTGAAGAAAGCGCGTGGACTGAGACACTGCTGGGTTACCAAGGCCTAGACTGACGCCAGGGTGGAGTTCGAACGGCGTGCCATAACGACTGACCCACCTTGCATCCTAGGTATATTGTATGTTTATTCATGGGAACCTAATATAATATAATATCTTGCACCCTAACTAACTTCCACAAACCCGGAAAAGATTCCATGTCTTGGACAACTGCCCCCTCCTTCGGAAAAGGCGCGAAAGCCTTATCCGTCTAGTTTCCTAAAGAACTGTGCTACCGGCGCTACTTTTCACTTTTCGTGAAGATTTGGATGGCGTACCCTACAGTATGTCAACCTAGTGCGCATTGCAGGTCGACAACACGGAGTCGTCCGAAATATAGCTGCGGTTCCCCTATTTTGCGTGATCTGTTTTATTAGTTGAGTTGGCTGTAGTAGGTCAAGTGGATTCATACCATACAGAAAGCTGATGTCAGGATATAGGTTTTCAACGTCCTGAGGACGAATGCTATACGGTCAAAGAACTGAATCACTTGATTCAAGCGATCCTAATTTAGTGACTGAGAAACCCTACCGGTAGCATTTTGTTTCTGTCTTGTCGACTGTCTTCCTCTAACGACCATACCCAGTTTTCCCTTTCAACCATACTTCCCATACTTGATCCGTTTTTTCTTCTGTTCACGACATTTTCTGAGCTCCTCTTATCCATGTTATCAACATTCTGGCACATCGCCGACAATGGGTAGATTCTTCCCCGATGGAGTTGTAACGGTGAAAACTGTAAAACCTCTGGCATATCACGGTAGTACTATTTGCTTCCTACTATGATCTGGCAGAGTTCCGTCTTAAAGCCCTGGAGCACACCGTATAAAGCAGATACCAAGTCCATCGACATGCCATGGGTGAAAATTCGCAGGCCTTATATGTAGAACAATAATAGTCAGACGAAAATCCCAAAGTGCATGTATGAATGGCTTCAAAACTTAGATTGCCTATTCGAAAAATCCTTACCATAGCAATTTCTCCATATGGCCCGGCAAAAAGCGCTGCCGTTTGTCACAATCATATGTAAGACATCTCTACAGCAGCCTGTGCGTCTCAAAACGTCATAGCCATTATTTTTAAAATAATTTTTAACTCGCACAAAATGGCATCCGGTACTAACTACCTTGTCTCAGGTACCACTGACGTGATGCCGAAGACAAATTCCGGAACGGATTCTCGTCTTTTACTGCCCGGCATGTTTGCATTCGTTTGCAACAAGAACAGTTCGCCCTTCTGGTCTGTTCCCTCCGTCCACATCCAGGAGAGTCCCCACCTTTTAGTTTCCAAGTTGTACAGGACGTGTCCTTCTTCTCCATACAGTGTGCATCATGTGCAGGGTGATAGAGCTTCTCGACTGTGGAGCCTGGAAACAGGGGCTTATTTTAGGTACCCAATGCCGAACCTTTGACTTAATGTCTTGACGAAGAAGGAGTGGGGTGGGGGCTGACCTTGTCCGAGAGCACAGGGATAAAGACATGGATGTCTGACTTCTACTGCCAGTGCGCACAATAGGTGCCTTCTGAACGAAGCCGGTCTCTCTATTTTCCAACTGCATTGGTTAGTACGCTGCCAACCATGGTCAACAGTTAATAGATGGACTTTCTCTAACCCTTCCGTCACCCTAGGGGGGGCAGCATCGCTACTGCTTTTGGAGATACGGTTGCTTGGGATTAACATCTTACTGTTCTCACACTCCTATCGAAGCGAACATCGTGACTTTACCGTCTGACCACCCCATGGTATGGTTTCTCGTAGTGTACATATACATATTACGGGGTACTACGAGGTGATCTCACCTTGACGTAGATGCAAATTAACTTGTTGATGAGGCCCAAACTACACGTTGTTCTGAGTTTGGAAGGCTGGTTAGCGAGGGATTCTGAAGTGCTATAAGGGCAGCCTATACGTGACCATGCATTGAGGTAGATGCAAAATAACTTACTGACGGGAGGAATCACAACAGTTGTCAGTCACGTACACAAGCAATGAAACTGGGAAAGCTATCTTGTCTGGTGTTTGAACGCCGAGCTCTTCGAAGTGGTTCGTCAATATGAGACACGATTGAAGCGGCTGTGGATCACTGAGTCTCAGATCCACAGTGCGCTAGTACCAGATGATAAAATCGTGCACCTGAAGAAAAGCGGAGCTTGGTGCACTCAAACACGGTTGCGATAGTTAGGTGTAAACAGAAAACTGAACACATCATTGCTTACGTCTGCAACACTGCGACTTATTGTGCTTTATAGGTACTTGAATGTCATGAACTATTCATTGATGACTGTAAACTCTACGTAACCAATTTCATGTGTTGACTCTGACACCCTCTAAAGGACAACAAATCGCAGTATTGAAGAAGTGAGTGTGAGGAGATTTAGAAAGTTCAATGGAGATTTCGTCTTGTCGGTGAAACCAATCGGTGCCGAAAAGCGCTGTGCAGCTGTTGTGTCATCAGTACTGCGAGTATGACCTCTGATTGCGGTTGTTCCCTGTTGAAGGGGTTTCCTTGCAACGAGGTTGAGAATGTACCACATGTTTGTGACCTTTTAATCCTACACACTTTCAACGTATGTCACGATTATTTATGGCTTCGCACCACCCGCTTCTTGTCCGTTTATTTTATGCGTGCATCGGATCAACCTATTGTATTAGCCGCTTACCTGCATGTGAATACTTTGTTCTCCAATAGTCCTCTTTATATGGCCCCGTCTATCGACGAGCTTCATAAATTCTTTCCTGTGTGCAGCAAACGTCCTTTCTTCAGTGACAGTAATATTAGTGACCCATTTCGTAATCGTGGATTTGCTGTAATAACATCTGATTTATTCCTTCTATTGCGGCAATACGAATCACCCAAAATAAACCCAGCAGTGTACAGTAGTGATTTGCTTAAAAAGTCTATGTATGGGGTGGTATTTCACGGGTATCGTATTTGACAGTCGCCATCTCTTTTATGACCAGACGACAGCTTTCTCCACCACCAGTTGCGGGAACTGAGGAATATTGGGAATTTCAACGGTCGCATCCGGCAATGTGAACCCACTGACTTGCATGTCATCAACCCCGAGTTCACACAATTTGTCTTGGTATCTCAAGATTGCGCAGCCCACGGTGGTTCAAGATTCGGCTAAAATGTTCAATAGGATGCGGTTCCCTTGTTCGTCGGCTCAACAGCTTTTTACTGCTACGCCTTCGTATGAAGTACACGCGCGTGTGTCGTGTTTAATGAGTATATGAAAGTTGAACGTAGTCGCTAGTTTAGTCCCACAAGGGCATAGAAATTTCTTATAATAAAAGGAAATGAATGAAGTAACGAATGTCATGTCAGTGTTGCCTCCTACCTAAAGTTTCATCTTAGCACACTCTGCATCTGCGAATCGAATGGGCTGAGGGGCATTGAGACGCTCGGGCGAAGTGGACTAGTCGCTAGATGACAAAGTGACAAACTATCTGGAACTCTAATCCATACATCTGATTGCTTAGTTTGTGAAAGCCATCGTGAATAACGTCCTTTACTGTCTTCAATTAATTCACCTTTTTTGTACTCATCTCAGGTATTCACGCAGAATCGAGCATCCATCACCTGCTCTTCACACTCCTGTTCTACGACATTCTCTTCGACCACTCATTACCGGACGTATTTTACTCCTACAGACAGGCAGCACCGCTGGATTTGTTCTCAGACGATTTTTACCGTTCACGGAAAGTTGCTATCGATGCTCGTCTGGAAGAGATTGAAAATGCTGCACTCCCTATGGAACTCCATGTAAGCTTTATTAAACCTGTGATCCCACCTTTCATTAAGATCCATTTTTGTTCGACGATCCATTGTTACGGGAACTTTGTTTGTTTGGTATCCGACCGACTCTCTCCTGTGGGGTAAGCCGGAGCCATGTGGTGTGGTGTGCCCCACGCCCTCGTGCTTCACCGTGGAAGGTATTTCTGGATGAACGGCTTCCTCAGCTCCATAAACTGAACACCTTTGCTTACACTCACCAGATGAACAGAGAACCCCAATATCCTCGACTATATCCAAAGCCTGCGTCCACTTAATCTCCACCTTCCACCTTAATCCCCCTCCCAATGCAAGCGGCCCAACAGTTGTACAGTCTGCCCTTAACGCCTGTTCAACGTGCGCACACCAAAACTTCCTCCCATCCTTTTTGGAGATCGCCTCACTAACATCCACTGTCCTCGGAGTAATTGATCCGATTACCTGAAACAGAGTGCAAAACTCTGTCCATTTTTCTTGCTTTTGCGATCCACCAGTAGTCTCTGTCAATCCTTAGACTCTTCGTCATTCAGCGTTTGATGGATGTGCGTGCGCTATCACAATCGGTTGTTTTCGTGGCTTCAATCGGAACTGCTGATCGTGACGAGATCCAGTGTTCATTGGGGTGTGCGAACGTCCTCGGGTAGACGGTTTCCAGAGCTGTGATCATAACTTCTTTCACCTTTCTCCAATCATCACCCAAATCCTCCTTGTGGCCCTTGAGTTCTTGGAGTTTCTCAGCCAACTCAAGTTGATATCGCTGAGGTATGGAGGCGCTTTTGCAGGTGGTGAACTGAATGTATTTGCGTCAACTGACGTGTCCCATAGGGGAAGCGAATAGGTACGCGTGCCCCCACAATGCCGTTGTCGGAGTCCAGAGGTGTACTCCGAAATGGACGACACTCTCGCAAGTGAATCCGCGGATGGTTTGCATTTAGTGGCCTCCAGGTCTCACGGCGTGGGTACTTGTGCTGCAGGTTTGCGCTGGCTAGAGATAAGTGATGTTTGGCACATAGCTGCAGACTGGCGGTGGGATCAGTCGAGGGTTTGGATATGGCGCCGACATGTCGTCCATGTTTCACTGTCGTATAAGTGTATGGGCAGTAATATAGTACGGTATACCGCGATTTTTATGTCTGGTCGCTATTGATGGTTGTTTCAAACACGTTTTTGAGGTGATGCTAGCCTTCCGTATTCGCACGTCAACTCTTTGTCGGTAATCCAGTCGGTACTCAAAGTGTTGCCAAGGTTGCAGGAATTTTAGTAACACGCCAATCGTACTACTATTCACTCATATGTTTGACCAACCTTGGTGCTCCCAGGAACAGCCTGATGGAAAACGAGCGTTTCATTAACATTTATAGTTAAGCAGCAGGCTCGCCTAGATGCTGTGATTCCGCATCGGGATGTGCCAATTCAATTTGTTTGTCGGCTGTAAACTGTGTACCATAGGCACATTGGTCATACCAATTGTTGTACTAATAGAGTACAATCGTCAGCAAAGAAGAACTTGAAGTCTGTCGAGCCACGTATTATGTGTTCAGCTGGACAGTGTATTGAATTGAATAAGTGATCGTCCAGACGACAATGAAATGCCACACCGTCTGAGTTTCGAAAAGCCCTCGTGAATATTGTAGTTAAATACATGCTGAATAACTTTGGCGTCATAAAGCAGCCTTGTTTCACCCCGGTGTCAGTGCTGAAAGTGGCATACGTAGTCCCACAAGCTCGAACGTTAGCCTTCATCCCAATGTGAAAAGACTTGACGAGAAATTCACAAATGTTTGGGCAAGTATAGGACGATCCGTATGTCCGGACTGCGGATATAGATTGATTTGAAGTAATCCACTTCTATCTGCTTGTCAGTTGAATCACATTCTATTGTTCCCATTTATCATCTCAGAAACCGTTTCATGTTAGGACAGATAATGCATATCCAACCATGGTGAAATTTTAAGATACGAAAATGGTCTGGAGATTTTTCGACAGCCCGCTTGACTTACTTCATACTAGAAGTTTAGGCTCGAATTCATCAATCTTCTTAGTACCCCACTTGAGATTGGTTGTTCCATTTTTTTATTTCAGCCGACTGGAATTCCTGGCCACTAAAGGGACAGTGATTAATAATTTATCTGACCGAAAAGGTGACTTCTTAGGCAAACGAAGTGCAGCGGAGTCCAAAACATCCAAAAAGCGCTTCATTGGTCGCTACTGGAAGATTCAGCGATGAAGACACATCAATTAACTAACTTGTGGAATCTATGTCTCATTGAGTATGCGCTTCAATTGCGTTCTAGTTCCCCTACGTTAGTGTTCTGTCAAAGCATTGATAACAACAAACGTTGCTGAAATAACTGTATGCTTCTTGTCGTTGCCAGTCTCCGGACATGAACTCCATTGCCCAACGAATCAACAACTGTTGGACGGACCATTACGGAGAGCGATGTCTTTGGATCAATTGGGAATTGTTCAAAAAGCCGGACGAAGTTTCGGTGAGTTGCCATTCACCGACCTCATCATCTGTTCATTGGCCTACATTCTGTCGTTCTGCTTCGTTCTCTGTAACATCAATTCACATTTCCGTGTTGTCAGTCTGCTTCGTTTCCTTTCGGTGCTTAACACTCAATTTTTCATCTGTGTGTGATGAATTAGTCAATATTTGATGACAACCGTCAGTCAGTACACGCATTCAAAAAAATGAAATTCGTTACTTTGGTTTTCACGGGAGACTCAAGTGAATCTCTCGTTTATGATGTTCTTCAACTGAATGTGCTGCACAAAGGCCGCCTCATGTTTCAGTTGGTACGATATTCGAGATATCGCAGTTCAAGTAGAACATAAGGTTGACTGAAACTCGGGGACTGCTCCTACCTGATGAGCCCCAAGAAGGGCGAAGCCGGTCGTGGGCTGTCGAAGAGTTTTCAGTAACCTCGTGAATAATCCCCTTCAAGTTTTCCGCGTGTTTCTGCCATCTACACCCGCAGCACAGACAAGTGTGACAAAGTCTGGCGCATCGGAACCTTTCCGGAAAATGGTCGACCGTCATTTCACTGTAGGTGGCGTGTCTGTGCATGATTTTGTTTCCAAAGAAGGGAGCTCGACGAAGGGCTTTGAAGGAGCTGTAGGAATTCTAGTTCGATTTTTGATGGGCGTTGATAGAAGGCTTATCGCCCGTGAAATGGGCTGTAAACTTACGGCAAATGCCTTAGCGTGCACAGATAGCACGAATTACCTCGTTCCAGTCTATTGCAGAATCCTAGTGGCTCATTTGGATGTTGCAACATCCGACAAAGACGTTGCGTGGATTACACGCCCGTTTCGTCCAAAACTCTGCACGTTGTTGTTCCTATGATTCGAAGTGCAAGGTTTTTCAGGATTTTGCGTCGTGTATAGGGTGAATACGTGTGCATTAGTGGTCTGTTTAACTGTCATTGTCATGCTCTAAAAACTTTTCAAATTGCCGACTGAATAATTGAGTAACATTTAACAGCAACATATCCACTGGGATTCTGCTTGCCTTTTAACACTATAAATGGAACGCGTATAGTGTTTCCCTCGTGAGCAGAAAAAGTGCACCAGCTATTGAATCCCCAAATTACATCGCATTTCTTCACTTTTGAAAAGTTATTGAAATGTCGGTGCTGATTATGCTCGCTCAGTTATCCCCACTTGACTTGAGGATTACGGACCACCAGTCGGGTATGCTGGTGGCATTGGGACACTCCCCTCCCGTTCATCCTCCGATCTTATTCCTTTGGGTTTATACCGGGTACAGAGAGTTCAGGCGCTGCAAGCGCGACACAGCGCAAGTTGCATGTGGCATTACCCAATATGCGCGGAGAACTATCGGCGTAGATTGGTTTTGACAGATCTTTCCTAAAATGGACACCAACCGATCACATCCTCCTGCTTCCTCGCGTTGCAGTGTCCAACTAACATAATGTCTCAACTTTGTAAGCTGTTTCAGTGAGCCACTCTCAGTAGGGAGCATCCAGGTATATATGCAGGCAGAGCAACCGTCAGCTGTCTTCTACAAGAGACTAAGTGTCCATGTTGCATATGCCCTGGGGTTCTAAAGCATTCCAATCTGGTCACGCACTGCAATCACGGCTCAACGCTTACTCCTTTGGTATTATGCTAATAAGCAGTTATACTCAAACTCCTCAGTGATCGCTGTCCATGGAGACCTCCAAAACCCAGATTAGTGAGTGACAGACTATCAATGAAAGTTATGTTTTTCAGGGATGGGTTTGAGTAGTATAGATTCAGAGTGAGGTTGGGAAAATGCCACTGCCATCAAGCGATTCACCGTTAGATTATTTCCATTTTGGTTCCAACGGTTCTATTACACAGTGGTGATATATTTGGTTTAGTTTTCGTTTCCCTTCCTACAAGGAAACATCTGCAGGAGATAGAAGTTGTCTTCTCGGCGGGGGCGTATCCTTTTGAGAAAAGGTGAGGAATATGAAGCATCTCTTATGCCTTCTGTTGTCGGCTTAGAGAACGTTCAGTGTGTGCTAAAAAAGTTCAACGATCCTCGTTTTCGGAAAAGTTTGGTAACAATCGGTAGATTTATTGCTGGGCCTAAATCTACCGATTGTTACCAAACATTTCCGAAAACGATGATTACTCAATCGGTTTCACCTGGTCTTTCACCTGGTTCAACGATCCTCATTATATGAAGCAGCACAATTTTCCCACTAGTTAGCTAGATTCAGTCGAAGACTTTACCGTCACAAGCAACTAATTACTATTGGGTACTGGGGCACCAGGGCACTAATAGATTGTTCATTGTTGCTTCATGTTATCGTTTGGCTCTTCTCTACATATCGCAACTGCGTTGCATGTTGGGAAGTGCCTTTTAAACTATTTCTAAGCCAAATCGGATCCTATCCATGGAAACGTATGGCGTAACCAGATCCTACAGGTAATATCTTCACATCGACTGTTTTTGTGTGATGATCGACATGTATATCCAGAAAATCACATTCTCTTTCTGATGATTCCCCTCAGGAGGGATAGGTGTGAAGGAAAGGGTGCATGTCGATACCAAGAATGGTTCAGTCAAGTTTAATGTAGACATTCCCGTGGGACTGTTCACAAGGCTTTTGTTGCAATGTGACGATTTTCCGCTCCGTGCATTTTACTCCTTGTACCACTGCAGATAGGCGCATGTAAGTAAGGCGTCGATCACTTATTTATTTGCTCATGCACAGGCGGATATTGTTGAATTTCACGAATCTCCATGGCGAACAAACCACTTCAATATCTGCCCTGAATCAGTTTGTGTTATTTCGTGCTTGTCCGGTAAGCATTTAGTATCGTTTGCTGTGTAAGCCTGAAAACTGAACTCATCGTCTGGCAGAATTGTCTATATGATCTACGTACATTACATATCTCTTGGTCTAAGCATGGTGGTAGAAACTGTTCAGGGTCAGTTCATCAGGAATTACTGGCATCGTATCCGCCGTTCCTGTTTTTTTATACTTGCGCACCTACAATATAGCGAGTTTTCCAGCATAAGACCAAAATGTTCATAGTAAAGTTAGCTCGGTTTCCAGAAAGTTACAATAACACGGCGCGTGGCACCGATGTTAAAATTATGTATAGGTCAGTGAAGCCTACTGCCAGTGGGTCAGAAGTCAACAACCCGAGTCAGAATACCATACTGCCAATACGTGAAAACTTCCATGTCAACCATTAGCCGATCATGTTTCCATCATCAATGTATTTACGTTTTGAGCCCAACGCATTCCGTCCAAATGCTTATCAAGCAAAATGTTTTGACCCACCTGACTCCGAACCTTTTCATTTATCATTTACGGGACACGAATACACAAAAGGACTTTCCGTCACTAGTTGAACTTTTCTACAGCTAACTTTTGTGTGACGCTTTTCAGTACTAGCTTTTGCTTTTTAGTTTCTCATCTGAATGAACCACTTTAACACTGTTTATCTATTGCGTTCTTACCGTGTAGACACATCACTGTTTGTTCTCTTAGGAATTGTTCTGGTGTCTCGGACCTAAGGTCGTTCATACGGTATGCCGCCAACTTGCCATGGATTTCCGCACCTGGAAATCTGGCCTACCAGACCTTGTTTTATGGACTCCTCGTGAGCGGCGCGCCAAGGTGAGTTGAACCGATAAATAGATTATGTAATCAGCGTCACTTTCTGTACTGGGTCGTGTCTGTGAGCAGCTGGCGCGTTGTGGCGTTGAGCTGAATAACCGTGCACAAAAAGTCACAAAGCAAAAAGATATAACGGATGAGGATGGCTAAATGGCCCTGCAGGGAGTGTAAGTGGGAGGTGTGTTAGCAGCATACGGATATAGACTCACCACTGAATGCAGCAAGTTGCCACATTCAAAAGTGCCATCAGCCATATGGTTATATATATATATATATATATNTATATATATAGTAGTCCCCCAGACTTGTTTCTTTCGAATAAGTGCCTCCAGCCTTAAAACGACCGCTTTGGTTTTGTCCCTCTAACTTCAATATGGGGTCGATAATCAAAACAAAATCCGCTCAAAGGGCCTTACTGCTCCACAGTAGAAACCACTTTTTTCAGATGTCAACAAATGTAAACAGTGTCTGACGTCGTTATTGATTTCTGTTTAGGTACGAAGAGCCAGGATGTTTAACAGCCAATTCCTAACTGTACTCGTTACTTCCTGTGCACATCCCAGCTATAGCCTAACAGGCTTGAGAACTGAAGCCTGGGTGCCAAACAGTGGTCCCATGGCTTGTGCATAACACGGAAAGTCATGAGAGGTGCCGTTGAGCATGTGTTCATCATTGGTTAGTCTAGTTTTTCTAGTCAACGCTACGAATACTTACAAAGTATTATGACTTAATCATCTGGCAAAAACTCGGTTTTGTCGCTGACAATCCTGCTAAATAGTTCAAGTCCTTAGACGATCACGCCGTAAGAAATAAGACGTTATCGTCCCTCGAAGGTAAAATTAAGATCATTTAGTTTGGTCGAAAAAGTGACTGGCCAGTGCTCAACTAATGCCGATCTCTAAGTGATTACAAATGTTAGGACTGCAGTATTGTCGGAAAATAACAAGGCCACAGGACTTTTTACATGCCGTTTCTGGACTTACCTTCGTAAGTCACGTACTTCTTGAACCCTTTAATTGCGCTGTTAAACGTACAGTGCATTATTCTGCTCCTTTTCTCCCCAAAAAACCTTCTGATGCCGTACAAGTGTACTCTTCCTTCATGATGGTGCGGTCATTGTCGTCTCCCTGGATGGGGAGCCCGAGACGGGCCACATCAATGGTTGCAGACATTGTCAGACATGGGCCAGTCGCGCCTTCAATGGCGCTCGTGCATCCAAGCTATTGCCTTCAATGCATAGCTCCCTTCCCGATTCCCCAACTTAGAAGTCCACTGACAGACCTGTATGTACGCACCAATTTATCAACTCCCGCCTCCAATGTGCAGCTACCTACCCTACCTCCCCAAATGATCGATGGACGAAATTATGGCAGCTACAACCACTGTACGACAAGTACACGGTTCTTACAGCTGATAATAATGATGGTACGGTATGAAACAATAACTTTGCTTTCAGACCAGTCATCAAGCGGGCGCTACCTATAGGGGCATATGTACCGATTATTCTCATAGTCCTGAGATGGAAAAATACTAAGTCGTGGATAATTCGGGCTGGTTTCATCCGCTTTCGACCAACCAACTCTGCATTTTGTCGGCATCAAAGTGAAAGTCTATCTCTGCACCCTATCACTGGATTTCGTTCGCCTTCAGTTGTTTGTCAGTTGACCATTATGCTAACATTGGTTTTCCAGGGGATGTATTTTTACCAGTTGACTGTAGATAGTGTTCTTTACGTGATAAAAAGTATGACTGCGATCAATCAAATAGTCCAGAATGAGTTTAAGCAGTGAATTACAAGGACCGACACATTGATTTTAGGACGACGGAAAAGGTCTTGTAGTGCATGTTTCAATTAGTGAGATTTCGAAAGCAAATTAGGAGTGAAGGTCCTCAGTAGCACTTCATGTTTTCTATCCATTGTGTCATGCAGTCTAAATGGGATCAAACAGAGAATACAGTGTGAAATATAAACAGACAACAGGTTCCCGAGAAAATGAACACTCCATTCACGGTTCATTAGGTTGCCACAAAGCTAGATGCTTTGTCGACCCATCAGAATAGGGAGGGACCTTATTCGACACCGCATACTCCGAAAAGTCCGCGCAATTGTAGCGTATACACGGTATGATGTGATCCATCCGAATGCTTCCTGGAAAGGTGGTCTGGATTCATAGTTCATTAGTCGCTTCCCATTATACGAACTCGGGTATTTCTCAACTTAATTACACAAGACAAGCTTTTCCCTGCCAGAGGGTGGTATTTCTACCGTGTGGATTTATACATATGGTGAACAGTTGATTACGCGCATCGCTTTTTGCTTCAGATGTACTGAATAGCTCTGTCGGATCCAATGAACTCTGGTTCCCAATTGGATGTGTAGTGTAACCCGTCTGTTAGCAAGTCTCTTCAGCCAACAAAATCAGTTGCCAATAGACGAAATTTGTAGAAGGTAAAAAGTGTTTATGAATGCTTTACGCAGGGTGCAACTTCTAGGGGGATTAAATTACCTACTGGACTATTGGATGCATAAAGAAACACTCCGTGTAGAAATTGTGGGGAACTAGTGAGAAAGTGTGGCTTCTGCCTGATGCAAACTATCAAAGCTATCCCCCGTCCACCAGTCTTATTTGAAACTACAAGCGGTAGCTTTCGATGTCCAAATACAGTTTACTGTCTCATGGCTCTCCAGACTTTCGTTTTTTCGACCTATTTATTAACCACCCAGCTAGTTGAAGTTAAAGGACCTGGTGATCAGCTATCAGCGCAGCAGATTATGTGGCTCGATATCCTTGTTCGCGCGGGAGCGGATGTAGAAATCTGTCACGTTTCCGGTGAGTCCAGAAGTCAGTCGTATCTTGTCGTGTGCATTTGTTGGAAGACTTCAACATAAGACTTCACTGTAATAACTGTGAATAGCACAGTTGTGGGCAACCACGATACCCAGGAGCGTAACTCTAAAGGATATCTTTCCTAAACTCCGGCTGCGAAAATAACGGTCGAGGCTTACAGAATTCATGTGAAACTTGAGGTGGTTTCTGAATAATTTAGCCTTTGTTCGTGTTATATGGCTCGTTGCTAGATTTGTCGGACTGGGGCACTTATATATTCAAATCGTTCGCTTGTTTGAATTCACCAAGTGTTTTAGCTACCGGTCTCTCATGTTCCCGTTCCGGGGATAAAATGTGAATTAAGGCGTGACATCGGGTCATAGCTGAGTAACTTTTCTGGTGCGTTGTGCAGCACTTGCGGCTTGCAGTCTTCCAATGTATCGGGCCCACGATTAGAAATATGACAGTCGTTACAGACGGCAACACCAACGGTGGAACTCTGTGACTCACTACAAAAAATTACAGGAATTTCTTTTGTCGAAATATCCCACGAAAAAAGCGTTGACTAAGAAGAGGGCCTTTTCAAGCATGTAGAGATGCCTACGTCTCTAAACGCAAGGCAGTCTGAATATAAGGCAGATTCGAACCGTACACTAAGGCGATTATGAGTACTCCTGACTCGTGACTTAGATGGAAAGCATGGCAAAAATGAGTCTGACCGTTGCTCGGTTCAGTTCATGATCACATCCTACAGATTTTATTCGTGCCGAATTATTGGCATGCAATAGAGCGTTAACCATACTATTAGGGTCATATTAATAAAAGAGCATCCTACGAAAGGAAGAAGTCAAGTGCAACTAGGGTGTGAAATCGCTCACTTGTCGAGACCCCTTGACTAAGATATTCGTAGTCGAACATTTAGAACATTTGAAAAAATACTTTCAAGTTCTATGAACGTTATAATGAACTCGCTGATAATTGTTGTGTTTGGACGCGCTACATCCAAATCTGCCCTTTTTCGCGTCGACTGTGTGACCTCTCAAACTGGATACAGCAAAACATTCAGACCATCATGCGCAGGTGTGTCGCTGGCTAATCACCACATTTTGGGGCCTAGGGTTCACCACAATTCCTTTGGTATGCAGAAGACGATCGTCATGATGCAAGTTTGGATTGAGAAACCTAACATTCGTATCCATTCCACCAATGCTCCAATGTCTCCGCACAGCAAATATACGTGTCATTGTAACTGTAGTCCGGGCTATTATATCTTAAAATACAGTCAAAAAGCTTCAAGGCCATCTACTGTAGTTTGATGCAAAATCCACAGGACCTCTTGTCCGGATCGAATGCTTCCACCTCGTGGCAATGAGACTTAAGTAGCTCAATGATCCTCCGGGCTACTCTGACCGGAACTCTGTTCAACGGGATGCCAAGAGGGTCAGAGGGGAGCAGTGAACCCACGGAAGAGAGGTATCATCACTGAATCAAAATATACGTGCCTGGTGGCGAAACGTTTGCGTTCTCATAAGTAGTCTGGAATACGTTCGTACCTTTTTCTCGTCAGAACTGATTAATTCCCGCTTATATCGATGTTTCGGGTACTGTAGACCATTCTAAGCTTCTGTGGCCAGGTTTATCGCTTGCTTGTCATGGAAGATGCAGAGGCAATCTAAATCTGATATGCCTTTTGCAAATTACGTATCGATCGGGCAGTAAGTTTATGTGAGACAGCGACTCAAGTTTGGTGCTTCGTGCAATCCGTTTCAACAAATACTGACCACCTTTTTCGAAGGAAATTAGCCGAAAACTGTTGATAACAGCGAAATAACTAGTACAATCATTTGTTGGACCATGCGAGTATGTTCATGTTGGATAATGGACGGAGAGGTCACCGATATTACCACGTTATGGTCGTCGGTCGGTGACCTTAGGAACAAGGAAGGTCATCTATTAGGCACTATGAAGTGCTCCCACAACCCCTGCTGTCATGCGGCCTCCGATGGACGAGTCTTATCAGTTGCCTTCTCATGGAGGTGTTTCCATTAAACTGATGGGGCAAAAGCGGGTTTCGGCTCTATGGTCCGCCTGATTGGGCGTTGGTTGCTCGTTGAGAGCAATTGGCTGAACTCGCATTTCAAACCAACGGCAAAATGATTCAGCCCCGGTCGACTGGACGGGTGTTGCTTGTGGAATCCAAGGACCACGATAATACCGATCAACCGTTCTACGAGTACGCTGTGCCACCCTGCAGGTGGAACTCGAGCGTGCAAACACCAAGGTTCTCCCGCGGCCAAAAGACAAGTGTCACTGGGGACGCCTCTGGCTCCATATCCCCATGAAAATCCATTCCAATGTTGTACAACTGTTGCGCTAGCCATGCTACGGCATCCCCGACAGACGGCGCACCTATGGCTGCTTCAGTAACAGGGATAACCGGGAAACAAGCTGGACTTGTCTATATTTGGAAACCTTTTACTGGATCCTGGCAAATCTGAGCACTTCCTGCAGATTGGAATTCGGGCTTTGAATATGTAGGTGTCGCGCGACTATCGCATAGAATAGCCTGCGTCAGAATACTGTGCTCAAGTCAGTCAAGGCCCTTCATACCGGTTCCTCATATTGGCTTTACCACAAAGGGTCAGAGGATAACTCTAGCCCCAAAACCAACTGCTTGAAATTTGTCCCACAGACCCTGGTATCTTGGAGAACAAGCTCCAAAGAGCACCTTATTAGCCTGTCGTTGTATGCCACAACATTACACACTGATAACGCGGTGAACTGGAATATTTGCGCGGGTTGGTCCGAGGAGCAAGCCCATCCTCTTATTGGAAAATTGTGTCTAGCAAAAGGTACAACAATGTAGCGACTGATATACCTCTCGGACGTCAACTTGATGTCTCCTACACGTGATTCAACCTTCAACCTAGGAGGTAGATTCTCACGCGGCACTCAAATGCTGAGCTAACCACCAGCCAAATCTACCAGCTCTTGGTGGGCTTAATTCGTACCGAATTGCAAACACACGGGGGAGACGATGCTATATACATCGGTGGTTAAAATCACGTACTAGTCGAAGGGAGTTGTAATTGCATCTGAATACCCCCCACCAACCACAAAGGTGCCGCCTTCTCAAACTATTGGGGCGTCAGCTTGATAGAAACAATGGCCAGTGTAAAGACTCAATTATGTGACCCAACCAAGCTCAAATCTTTGTGCTTTTCAATCAGCCAACCATCAGATGCTTCATCTGCGTCCGTCCGCTTACACCTCGAGTGGCCGAACCGCGTTGGGGGGGGGCTAATTCTGCTTGACAGATCTTTGCCGAAGCTTGTTGCATTGACCCTGTCTTCGATCTTCAGGAGTAAATCCTGCGTTCGGTTATATGGTGAAATCTCGCGACCTTGATCTACTTATCGGAGGATAGCGGACATGTCCCTTTCGGATCCAATTCAAATGATGTTGACAGGTTACCGCATGATGCTCTTGGAAAAAAAATCGTGTTTGTCTCGTCAGCCATTTAGTCTCCAATGTCGAATGTGTTGACGACGTTACTTTACTGGGTGATGGCCTGGCGGATAACCCACTACGCTGTTTTAGCCGGACTTCGCTTCAGCAGCTCAAATAAAGACGTTCTCCATCAAGTTATCGGTCTCTAAACTGCCTGTCACCCCACACAGTGACCCATCGAACCTGTTCTTGGCTTACTGCTCTCACAGTTCCACGAAGTCCAAGAATGTCAGTTTAAGAATAAGTGAATTAAAAGCAACGAGATAATCATTTGCACTGCTTCTACACCCAAGCCTATCCAATACTCATCACATTTGTCATGGGGAATCTCACTACCCCATAACTAATTTTGAATCTAAATTTATCCCAACAGTCACACACCACCCAAGTTCTGTGCAACTTTTGCCGCGTCTTTTGGGCATATACTGACGGAAAAGACAGCGACCCTCGAAAGCAACCAGCCATTCCTCAACCATGACTCTGCATTGCAGCGGTTAGTAAACCTCCTCCGGTTTGTTCCAAATGTCGTAAATGGTATCAATTTAATCTCGCTTTCGATAAACTGGATGGGTATCGCGGTTGTCGAAAACTAATCGCCCCTGATGACGCAATAACAGACCGCCGGTCCGCACGTTTGCGTGCTCTGAAAACTCACTCGACTGAACGACTTCAACACCGATTTGGCCCCTCTCGACCATTATACTGCAAATTTCGTTAGCCTTGCAACTGTACCATCTTCAGTCTTCACTATCCATTACACAAAATAAAGCAGACGCAATAAAAATTTCTTCGACCTCACCACGTTGAAACAATTCTTCTGCCCCCAAAAAATCTCAATTTTGTCCTCAAAACCAACAGTTGTTGAATATCAAGCATAAGCTGACATGAGAGGAGACCCATATCACCGTTTTGTTCGTTCGCTCACTCTCGTTCTTATGGTTCGATTGTCAGTCAGCGTCATTTGTTGCATTCTCAAAACATTGAGTCTACATTGCAGCTTAGGCGGGCCTGTGCGTTATTTACTGCTGGACAGAAGTCCCAGTTCGGAAGATCGTTCCCTTTAATTCAATAAGGTAACTAACTCTGTTTGCAGTGAAAGGATGCTGAAATTCGTACGTGTTTATGGGCCGTTGTAGATCAGCACTGCACAACGTTAACTTGTGTGCATTGCTTGCATCCATAGATTCGGACTCTTCGTAAGCCAAAACCATATGCTGTGCTATTTTTGAACATTTCTCCACATAATGCACTACTCATACGGTTGCTGAAAACTCCGACAGCAAACTTATGAGTAGTGTATTACGTCTATACAGTGTACCTGGACATCCCGAATATCGTGCCAATTGAAACAATAGGCGGCCTGGTGCAGCACAATCAGTTGCTTAAGAACATCATAAACGAGAGATTCAGCCGTGTTCCAGGTGATTCTCCCGTCAAAAAACAAACTGGTATGCAAATGAGTGTATTTCGCTTATTTCTTCACTTTTGTTGGCTGTGACATACAAGCCCCTTACCCGTTAAAAAGACTTGGATAATTCCGAACCGTCCGTGTGCTTAGAACAGAGGCATCCCTATTGCTCTAATTCGTTTCACAAAAACTGGGGTCGTGCGTTTCGGTTTCTCTAGCCATGAATTGCATTCAACCCAATTCAAAACCGCTTACAGTTGGGCCGATGAATACGCCACACTATCTAATCTCTTTAACCAAGTGGGTAAACATGATTGTACAAGTAGTCAGATCAATTACCTTAATTATTTCTGGCTTACTTCTTCATGAGTGGGTAGTTATTTTACTTTTGAAATCGCATTCACATTTGACTGATCGATGAGTTACAGTTATGAGTGTCGTATCGCAAAGCATATACTTTACGAGAACGCCATTGCGTGGTTGTTCGAAGGGGGGTGAGTGGATACGATAGGAGTATTTAGGCCAAGTTTTACTCAGGCAGGGGACCCAAACACTTGGAACCAATTGATAAGATGCAGCAGCATCTCTGACAGCAATGCACCACTACTACACACTGCTTAACTGCCATTATTATACAGCATTACATACTAGAAAGGTGTATGAATATGAGCGCAGCGCGGATGCGGACGGATATGATAAATTTTCATATCTGGAGTCCGACCCAAAACCCCACGAAAATCACTTTTTTGTAGGTATTATGGGTCAACCAAATCGGTTGATCTTCACTTCATATGAGTTGCTGCTAACTACTAAAGATGTCATGGATTTTTATGCAAATCAGATCATCATCTTCTTCACATTAAGGGACCTAAGAACACTACGTGGGGTTCCGTCCCCGTGAATCATCTTATCTGTTCCTAATACAAACGTTGATACAAAATTTAAGAACATTAAATAAAAAACCTTAGTGTGATTGCTCACAACTATATGATGCCGGTCTAGTTCCGACAAGGATTCCTGAGCTAAATCGAGGGGAACCTATAGCACAAGTACACTCCCTATCTCCTGTTGTTATTCAAATGGGCTGTTCGGATGTCGGAAATGAGTGTGCGTGACTGTAAGCCCTCCGAAATTGCCGCGAATTGCTCTTATGATAGTTTTGTCCTAGCCCATCATTCTTTGCTTAGGATGGTATGTCAATATTACTTTTAATAATGCCGCTCGAGGTGCCCTCAATGGTTTTCTGGCTCACTTCCGGTAGGGAGCGCTATATTTTTGGCGATGGGAAACCGCGAAAATTACTTAGCAGTTGGTTCCTATTCAGCTGCGATGAGCCTGGATATTCAAGCGCAAAATTTACCCCCTACTGCAGCTTCCCGCTAGTTATGTTTGGGCTTGACAACAATACATGAGCGGCTCAACAAAGAAGACATTTACAGCGATGCGCCACTACCCAACTGCGCACTGATGAGGTCATCTTGACTGGCGGTAAAACGTTTGCAACAAAGTTGCCAAGCTCACAAAACAACTCAGCCATCAAATATATAAGTCGCTAGTTGGATTGCGGGAAGCTGTTAATTATAGACAATAGAAGGCTTACAGTTCCAAGCGAAACCAATGGTGTAGTTTTGGGAAGCATATCTAAAGACCATGGGCGTTTGAATCCCCAGACATCCGTTGCAGATCAACCATGAGTCGAGTAACAAAGCCTCGATGCTGCAACGGATGACTGCCTTACGTAGCTGTGTCACCGGGAAGCGCATATGCCTGTAGCCTTGTGAAGCATAAACCACGATGAACTTGAACTTTGTCCTTAAGAAGTAAATATCTGCTTAGTTTGGACATTTAAAATGGACGTTGATGTGACGGAGTTTCGTTGGTCACTTTCAAAGAAACAGGTAAGCATGCTAAGCCAACTCATCGCTTAGAAAGAGATGAACCACTAAAGTGATGTTAGAATATATCAAAGAGGTGTGTTGCAGTAGTCCAATAACAGCATAAAAGACTCATTCTGTCACTGTGGAAGAATTCCTTGAATTGCGTTAATAAATGTAGGGTGGATTATTCTCCTCCCGAATGCACGATAACAAACAAGAATAACCGTGTTGTAAGTTCGCCTAACGACACTAGGTAGCGACCTCCATACTCATGCCCATAATCAGATAGGTTGTCTTTCTGAACGATGGAACACCAGTTCAGGATGCCTTCGCCTAGTTTACAGAGCAAGTTCTAGAAAAATACCTAGTTGATTCAACTGTCGCGTAAAACTGGCTACTCAGTCGAACCCCTCTAAATAAAAGCGCCAACCCAGAAGAAAATTTGATATGACCTCCGTTGGGAAGACACTGTGCCACTATAAGCAAGGTCTTATTCCCATTTACCGTAATGTCTGACGTACCCTACCCTTACTTTCGGAAAGCGCGAACGAGTAAAATTTTGGTGTGTCCATTTTGTCCCAAAAAAAAAACAATATTGCACAACAGAGAGGATTTAATATCGGCCAAACGCGTCTCTTAACATCCAACACTCGTTTATTCTCCCTAACCGCTCAGCAACTCTGGCCTCGTTTTCAAATTTTAGCTCGATGGCTGCTCTTATATGATATTTCCCTTTTTCGTTGCAGCGGTCTCTCACAGATCCCTCGTATTCTGATTTTGAAATCCAGCCAATCATTTTCCATATCAAAACCATCCGACATTTATTTGTAAATATAAAGATAATGAAAAACTGTTTTACAAACATTCTCAGATGCGGTGGGCCCCAGTGTCTCCACAGGATTCTCAGCGAACGAAGCATGAAAAGCAGGGAAATAGGGGTCCTCGTCAACACCACAAGATCAATCGAGGAGTAGGAAAACAAACCGGTAGGATGGATAGATGGGCTAGTGCCCGTTTGACTCTAGACTTGACCGTTAATCGGAAGCTCATATGTTGCTCCAGGCGGCAATCACAGAAAACGATCCAATTTGTTTACATGAAGTCGTCATATTCGTCCGGTTCCATGTTATCCTCTTCAAAGTTGTAATCGTTTTCGCGTTCAACCAAGAGTTTTCCTTTGCCCTTCTTTTTGATTTTACCCTGGAATAAATCAACGAATCGATCGGATAATGCAGTGGGCATGGTGTCCGTAGAGGGCAATTGTGCTCAATATAAGAAAGACTGATCGAAGAGTTAGAGTAGTGGCCTTTTCACACTGCACTTGAAAAGTTCCGCCGAAAACACCATCCTTATGGGAGCGACCGCTCTAGGGAAGGGGTGCGCGAAAAGATCGACCGCGGTGACATGCAGTTGAGAGGGTGGGCAGGCAGCATTGCATTGATATACACCATACCAAAAGCAGTAGCAGAAACGCGATAGCCAGCTTACCTTGACAAGCTTTTGCTTCTCAGTTACCAACGCTGTAATTGCAGTGCTCAGGGACTTCAGCCCATCCACGTCCACTGGCGGTGAAGATGAGAGTTACGTGAATGAGATTTACCTTCTGTCATTGCATCGCGGATCAGCTTTTCAGCAAACGCACTATAGTGTGGTGATTTCTAGAGAAGTATAGTATGACATTATTGAATAGAATGACATACTTCAATTTTCCTTAGTTTCGCCTGTAAAAGGTCATTGAGAACATTGAAATCTTCTTTCGTTCTTGGTTCGCAGGCATCTATGCTGTTTTTTGTGTCTGGTGCTACAGGTGCCGCTCCTGAAAGGAACAATGGATAGGGAGAAGCAAGAGCTCACCAAAAGTATCCTGCAATAAACCCAGTTCAGCTTCCTCCGCAAGCCTTTCACGCTGCAGTTCTGTCATCGACTGTTCCGCCCTGAGCTCCTCTTCACGCTTAAGCTTCTCTTCCTTCTCCTTGCGGCGCTTTTCCTCTTTTAGTCTGAGTCTTTCTGCCAATGGAAGTTTCTCCGGAGCAGGCGCAACTGGCTGTGGTTTTGGCTTCGGTTCCTCGGCATCCCATGAGTCCTATTTAAATTTAAAAAAATTTCCTGACTTTCGTCAGTTGAATTGGACGTGAACTGCACAGCAAAAATGCAGTTCGAAAAACCTTACCAGGGATGTAAAGATACGACAAACTGATGAAGGCGTTACACCAAATCAGTAACAGTGGAACTTTTGTTAACCGCTAAGGTACTCGTCAAACGTACAGCGTGCGATACCGCAGCCTAATCTACAGCCACAGAATTTAGACTCAGTCCGTCAGAGTGCTGAATTTTCAGCACCTGTAACATTTGTTGGTCCTAATAAACAGGCCACGGTTTCAAGCCAAACTAACCGCGTTCCCGACTATCAAGGATTTGGTGCCTTGTATCTAACGTCCATTGAATGCTGCCAAATCTGCAGCACGTTTTTCTTAGTAAGAACGGAACAAAGGTTTCAGTAACAATGGGGCTGGTGGTGTTGCTCCAGTTATCCGGAAATGAAATGGCCTCCAAAACGAAGCGATAACCTGCACGACCGACCTACACTGTAGTCGACTATCGCTATCACACTACGGGTAGGTTAGATCCACGGTCAAAGAAGCGATGGACTAGGTGGCAATCAAATTTTGATCGGCTCATGTGTTCGTACACTTCCGTTGGATCACCCTATTGAACGATGGCCGCATGGTGCACCGCCGAAATCAGCCAACCGTCGAGCCGGAAAACTTTCAAGTGAAAGAAATGTTTGGCTGTCTTATTTGTACGTTCCAGACTTGTTCACCGCGATTCATTAGGTAACAAGTGCCCATAAAAAAGTTCCTGGCGTTGCGCGGCTGTAAAGAGAAGTATTGACGTGCATCGTCCATTTAAACAGTGTATACTGCAATAAAAAGTGAAACTTTGGATCAACTGTCTATAAGTGTACGTTATCAAGATAAGTCGATACAGCAATCCCCACACAAAGTCGGAGCTTTCCGTCGAGAGGCCGATTTTAACTGGAAGGGATTTACTCTCGAAAAAACATTTCGCAAAACCACAGAAGAGTTTTTTATGCTCCAAATGGCTCAGTTACTCCCCAGGACGAAAACGCTATGGAAATACTCTATACTATCGGCCCCTAGTTACCAGTCAACTCTCGCAACCAACTGTGAGTCTCGTGTTACATGCTGATACGTGCACAACATCAATAGTTAGGAAATGTCATGGTCGCCATACTGATTTAGAGCAATGAAACCGAAAAGTGAAATGAAACCTCCAAATGTCGTGGCAAAATACCCTGACTTGTAGACTAATAGCTAGGTGGCATGAAACTTACTGGCTGATAATGAATGCATAAATCAAGTGAAGATCACGGTTATGTCAAAACGACTTATTTACTTTCTCGGGATACGTATAACTGTGCTCAGGCCAGGTCTTTGCCAAGTAGGTTGACGGAAATGCCAACATAGACAACCATTCTTGTTCGTAGTTGCTGGCAAACTTTTGACCTTCGGATGCGCTCTCAAAGCCGTACAGAACTAACCAGATTTGACTGGAGGTGTCCTCACTGCGCAGCTCTCCTTGATGAACGATTTCTGCGCCAGTAGTGATAAAAAACATACGTCACCAACGATACAACACCGGGGAACTAGGTAGCCATGTCAACCACCAGTAGTTTAAACCGGCTCTGAAATTTTGTCTTCGGGTACTAAACTTCTTTTTGAAATAACGAGAAATTGCTAAAGTTCCCGCGTCAGACACTCATTATCAGCCGTATGGAACACCATTGCTTCACAACCAAATTCTTTTTGACAAAGGTAGTAGTCGATTTCAACTGAGCAGATCATTCATTTGTTTCACGGTCGCGAGCTCACATAGTCGATCTTTCGGCAAAAGTATCCTCCTTTAATCCTATATATATATACTGAAGTAAAGAACGGGATTCCAGAAAGCTAGTTTGATTGAGCGTCAATTAGGTACTTGTGGTGCTACTCTTGTGGATTGGGACTGCCGTTATTCCACATACACCAGTTACACTCGAAGCATCCTAAACACAGCTGACAAAGGTAGTGCTCCAGAAGGGAAAGACTGCGGTCTGCACTGGTGCGATTGAAGGATCGCCTCGCAGCAAAAAAAAATCGTTCAGTTGTAGCACCTTTCTGTGCCTAACTGCCATGCCACCACAAGGAAGCACGAGGGCTCGGATACTGCCGGGTTGCCCAAGCCTAGGCGTTCGAACACATGATTTGGGTCAAATTGTGTGCCTCACGAACAAACGCAGTCGGGCTCTCTACCAATAGCTCAGTTGTGTTCACAATTTTCGAGTTATGTCGGCCCACGACTACCTGATGTGAACGTTTGTGTTGGTGCTGGCCGGAAAATGATGCGCGACGCACATCACTACCTGTACGGTCAAAACCGAGGCGACAGGGCAAATAGCTTAAGCAGTTGGCCACGTCACATACGAGAACTATGTTGCCAGTGCTTTTGATCAAATGGTTGGCTCTCCCTTCCCCTAAAAATCAGACATACGAAGCAAAAAAGGTAAGTCTCACAGCCGTTCAACAAAACAGCCCGTACTGTACCCTGATACACACGTCCCTTGAGATTCACGGATACACCTCTTTGACGCCATGTGTCACAAATTAGTAAACGCGAACCTAAACTTGCAGATTCGTGCGTTGATCTCATCTATCACACTACCATCGGAAGTAATGCAACCTCCAAGATACATAAAACGCTCCAAAATTTCGAGTGTTTCTCCCTGGACTGTAAGTGACGTGTTCAGTGACTGCAGGTCCACGAGCATGACCTCACACTTTGTGGGTGCAAGGCACATTCCAAAATACAATATGCTTTTGGTCACTTCATCCAAAACACCGGCGCCTTCCCTTTTTTGAAGACGAAAACGATGGCATCTGCATATTTCGTGAACAGCTATTTGAGTTTCTACGTATGGCGTTGTTCTAGCAATCAATTCAATCAACTTATCAGCTATAAACCGTGTACCATAGGCACATTGGTTCCAGCTGCTACAGTTTCGATCACCGGAAAACGGGTATGTGGAACGCACAACCAGCTTTGGAGGCGAAGGCATGTGCAGTTTGTTCAGAGATTGGGTAGCTACGCATTGAAGGCGATAGCTTTGATGCAGGAGCGCCACTGACTGCGCGATTGAGCCATTTCTACCAAAGTCATTAACCACTGGTGATTTGAGTCCCGGGGTCCCCATCCAGGAAGGCGGCAGTTGCCCACCCGACTAAGTTTACTGGTTAGTGTTTTTGTACTTCGTTGCCAGGTCATACACTGTCCACCTCCCTGTCGCTTCCACTCAGCACAGGGCTGGACGAAGAGAACTCTGCGAGGCAGGCGGTCTTCTGGCATGCGGAGTATATGTCCCAACAAGCGTGAGTAATTCATCTATCGCGGGAGAGCTTCTTCTTCCTAAGACCATCTGGCGTACCTCAGCATTACTAATCCGATGTTCCCACCAGACCTGACCAATGCTTCGGAGACACCAATGGTCAAACACTGATATCTTCCGTATGTCCTCTGAGCGTAGGGGCCACCTCTCTGATCCATAAAGCAGTATGGATCGCACCACCGCAGTACAAACTCATCCCTTCACAGACTAACTGACGTCACGTCGGCGCCATAGGTGTCGGAGATTGGCAAAAGTTGCCCTGGCCTTTCCGATTCGAGAAATAACTTCATCTCCAGTCAGTCCACCGGAACTTATACAACTGCCCAGGTAAACAAATTTATCTACCACGTCGACTGGCTCGCCTGCAAGCATGAGGTGTGGGTTTGATGCCACCCAGTATTGTAGCAGCACTTTACACTTTGCAGGTGTGAAGCGCATGCCAAACCGTGCGGCAGAATTATTTAGGTTATTTAAAGTCGTTTGCATTTGGGAAGGATTTGAACCAAGCGGAGCAATATCGTCCGCAGACTCAATGTCTGTGAGCGAACCTCCCGGGAGAATTTCAACTCCCGAGGTTTCAGAGGCAGGCAAAGAAATTTCAAGCAGCATATCAATAACAAAGTTGAAGAGGAAAGGAGAAGGAGGACAGCTTTGCCTTACCCCACTGGACGTGGTGAACTCAGGCGAGAGCTTCCCGTATACTCGTACGCGCCCACAAGAGTTCGCATACAGTGTCCTCATAAGGGATAGAAATTTGGAAGGGACACCTTTGATCGCCAGACACTGCTAAAGTTGCTGACGATCAACAGAATCAAAAGCAGCTTTCAAATCAAGAAAAGCGACCAACGTGGGCCGTCTGAAGGAGTGGCGCTGTTCAAGAATTTGTCTCAAGGTGAAGATATGGTCGATGCATTCTCAACCAGGGCGAAACCCAGCTTGATTCTCACGAATCTCCCTCTCCCGAAAATTCATCAACCTGCGCAGAATAATGCCAGAAAGCACCTTAGATGCGACGGATGTCAGGCTGATACCACGATGGTTTTCACAAGACATTCTTGCTCCCTCTTTGAAAACTTGGATGACTGTCGAGAAGCTCCATTCGGCTGGTATTCTGTTTTCATTCCAAATCTTCTGCAGTATCGTTGTCAGACTGTTCACCAGGACTTCGCCACCTTCTTTGAACAGCGCGGGGTGTAGACCATCCGGGCCAGGTGCCTTGTTGCGCTTCAGGATTGATATCTGTTATATCTTCTGCTGACCCCGCTCCAGAGCCTAGTGCAGGAAAAAGACTCACAGAAGGGAACACAACAGCTTTATTCCGAAGAATCGAGTGCGAGAGCGTGAGTGCGTGAGAGTGCTAGTGCCAGTGCGAGAATACAACGGCTTCAAACTATTTATTGGAGGGACACTGTCTGAACTTAGGCCAATGCTGACGCACGCTGTCTGGCCTTGTTACGAGGCTGTGACGCGCTGCATATTGAGTGAGCGTTGTCTGACGTCAGCATCTAGTGGAGCTGAGGGTTTCAGTAGATTTCGGACATTCAGTGGTTGCTTTCAGGAATCTGACCTTCCTGATAATATCTAACGCTGGATTTCTGTTGTTGATGGTGAGCTGGTGTCAATGTTCCATTCGGACCCGCTTGGTTCTTTCAGCAGTTGTGTTGAAGGAGACCAGGTGAACTGTTCTTGGAAGTGCTCAGCCAACCGCTCAAGACGGCGATTGAGGGAGTGAATTGCTGTTCCGTCTTTTTCGCATATTGTCTCACTGACACCTGCCTTCTTTTGACCCGTTGATCGAATCAGTTGAAACAGGGCGCGGCTGTTGCCTGCAGCGAAAGCCTTC
>SJOL01006370.1:1286781-1370692 GCA_004794785.1 Opisthorchis felineus | reverse complement strand
GTCAGGCGTTGTTCTAGCACCTGACGGAGTGTGAAGATTTGGTGAAAGCAATCCAAACCAGTCCGGAATCCGGCTTGCTACTCTCGATTTAGTGTTTTACCAGCCACAATAAGGCAACGAAGTACAAGTGACGCCAAGAGTCTGGTTACAACTGGAGTCAAGCTGATCCCCTGTGACTACCGCACTCACCAGGTATTCACTTTTTGAAAGTGGGCACTGACCGATCGACAGAGTCAAACGCACCATTGAAGTCAAGGAATACCAAGATTGTGGGTCGCCTACACATTTGGTGTTGCTCTAACACCTGACGGAGTGTGAAGATATGGTCAATGCAGCCTCTACCCGGTCGTAATCCCGCTTCATGCTCACGGGCCAAAGATTCGCGTGCCGCCGTAACACGGCCAAGAATCAGTGACGCCAGAAGCCTTGTTACAACAGGAATCAAATTAACACCTTTGTGGCTACCACATCCATTGCGAGTACCCTTTTGAAAATGGGCACTATTATCGACTCATCCCAACTGCATGGAACGGTCTCTTCTACCCAGATGGACACAAATAGGCTAGACGGGCACTGACTGAGGAATTCACCGCCATCCTCGAACAGAGCAGTTGGAAGGTCGTCAGGATCAGGAACACGATTACGCTTGAGTAGAGCTATACACCAAGACACTTCTGAGGCTGAGGGGAGTTTCATTTTCACAGTCCACCTTTCTGTTGAAAGCCGGCAGCCCGATTTGGGGTAGCAGGTGGCCAAATAAACTGTTGACCGAAGTATTGTGCCCAGCGGTCCAAACGTTCTCCTTTGCTGGATTTCAGAGATTCGAACAAATCAAGTGGAACAGCCTGCGGACGTTTGCAGCATTCTTTGGCTCTTCCATTTATTCGGCCTTTTGGGTCCACCAAGCTTCGCGGTCTGCACGGACACTCAGTTTTACCTGGTGTCAGATGATGCGTCGGTTTGAATTGTGGATGCGGCCCAGAAAAAACTACCGTCGGGCCTCCAGAAAAGCCATGGTCCTATCAGAGATCCAGTGTCTGGATGAGTCTAGCTGGGTTGTACCGCAAACGGAAATTCCAGCTCTGAGTAGCACAGTGGATATCTGTTCCCCGTGACCGTTAATATCCGACATTGGACGGTCCGGCAGGAGTTAAAGGAGCCGGTTCCGAAAGTCTCATTTAAATTTCTAGGTCCATTAGCTTCTCAATGGCTAGGCGAGTCGTACACGTTTTGGGTAGACCTGAAAACCGCAATAAAAATCGGCACCGTACAAGTGTACGGTCGGAGTCCACAATGGTATTCCAGAGGGAGCGCCAGGAAGTGCTTGACCCTCGCCACCGGTAACTGACGGCGATGTTTTCTATTTGAATTCCGGACTGATTTGTTGGTGGGCACCACGTGGTTAAGCGCTTTCCGCTGTTTCGGAAATTGGTACTGCAAAGGAACACATCTGAAGTAAGTGATCCCCGTTGTCCGTGCGTCTCGTGTCCAATCCAAGACGACCACCCAGTCGGGCTTCAACAGCGCTTAGTCTACCTACCTGGGCGTTCATTTCACCACCAACACAACGATATCTGAGTTTTTAGCCCGCTGCAGAAGGGCACCTAGAGCGTCATAGAAATTGTCCTTGGCAGAGTCAGAGCTACAGTCAGTTGGGGAGTAAGCAGACACAGTGCGATGGATCTCACTTTCTCGAGATTCTCTCACAGACGAACCGCGCAGAGGCAACTGTCAACGGGTATCCAATCAAGTAGAGACGCTTCTGCTTAGTCACTCAATACAATATCCACCTCGATATATCCAGCTGCAGCAGCCTCTGCATCACCAGAGGTGAGCAGCCGGAACCTGGAAAAGAGCGAGGGGGCAGTCAGTTCAATTACAGTAGTTGCATTCGGTAACCTTGTTTTTGACAGACAGCATAAACCAACGCAGAGGGAATACAGCATACGAGCAAGAGCCACCCGCTGTCCTGCTTGCTTCAGTGTGCGAACATTAAAGACAGCTAGGTAGACCCGCTTTCGGGGTTTGAAAAAGATTTTGAAGTGTTTAGGGTTGTCACTGAAGTCGGACGTACAGAAGCTGCAGCTGAGTGTGATGCACAGTGAACAAAGCGGTCAGTCCCAGTGCTAGAACCTGCGGAGAAAGCATTCAAACTTGGGTGGAGCAAGGTAGAAGTAGGAAAACTTGAAAATGTAAGGGAGGCGGGTGAGAGGTCATCCGAACCAGCAGCTCGGTGGCGCTTGAGATAACATATGAAGTCTCCGAGGCAGTAGGAGGTGCCAAGTTCACTGTCCAGAGTTATACTTCAGTTCCAGAATCCAACTGATGGTGGCCACGAGAATTCTTGCTCGGCCCAGCGGTCGAGACCTTGTTCTTTACTGAAGATGGTCGCGCAATTTCGAACCATGATGATTTCCCTCACAGACAGTATCCGTGGACCGGTCGCACGGATCAACTGAAATAATCTTCGGGAATTCCAGGCTTTTTGGGCTCCTTCCATTTCCTTATCCTTCCGTGTCCACCAGGCTTCACGGTCGGCGCGAACGCTAAGTTTGACTTGGCATCTGGTAATTCGTCGGGCTGAATTATGTTAGGGACCTGCATGGACCTTTCTCCGACATTGAGGCGGTGCTACTGTTCTGTCTGATATCTGTTGCTTGAGCGGACCTCGTAGCGCCGTACCAAAAGGCAAAACTCCCGACACTGTGCAAAGATGTGACGATCTCGTTCTAACATGAATCCACATCCGACAGCGGAGCAGATGGAAGAATCCAGAAGACAATTATGATAAATTCGTCTAACTTCGAGATCTGCCAATCTCCCAGTTGCAAACCGATTTTTCGGCACCTTGCGAGGCCCTTTCGAACGGGTGCGTGGTCGGAATTCACAAATATATTCCAAACCAAGCAGCAGTCAGTTACCGATCAGCTATGTGGGTAACTGATGGCAATGCGACCAAATTCGCTGGCACGCTGTTGGAGGACACCATGTGGCCAGACGACTTCGGTTGGTGCTGCATGAAAACAGTCTCCGGTCGTAACATGGCTGAAGCACTCATTCGCCAGTGTCCGTACGTACCGAGTCAACCACCTAATTGAGTCTTAGACACGTTAAGCCTACCCACCTGTGCATTCAAATCTCCGGCAACTTTTAGCCCACCGCAACAGGATACCCAAGGCGTCATAAAAATTGTCTTTGGTGGTGCCGAAGCTAGTCAGTTGGGGTGTAAGCAGACAGGACAAACAGCAGCGATCTACTTCCGCTTGTCAGACTCCTTCATAGATGTCGCAAGACGGACCGCAGCGAAGTGACTACCAAAGGGCATCCAGTCAAGCAAGGGATCAAAACCAATACACGACGAACGGTGTTGTCAGTCCTACCGGATGGGTCTGCAAGGAGAAAGTAATTAGTGGGGTGGATAAAAAAAATCGTTCAGCTGTAACACCCTTCCGGTGCCTAGCTGCCACGCCACCCGAAAAAAGCGCGAGGGCTGGGATACTGCCAGGTTGCCCAAGTCTAGACAGGGGAAGTCGAGATGCAGAGGTAGGGTTCGAACCACAGACCTTCCGGTCAGTAAATTCGCGCTCTAACCACTTGGGCCATCTCGCCCCCTAGTGGGGTGGATGGAGGGAGAGGAAAAAGTACGTGGAAGAGAAAGGAGGAAGGTGTCGGCAGCAGTTTTTTTCGCCTAATTACCCTGGTGTATGCAGCAAGTAAGGTGACCCGGCTGGTAAAACCACGTGACGGTCACTGTGGCATGAGAGTATCGTTAGTTGTGGGTATCGTGGTTGTAAGTGGGCTAGAATACTGCCAGGGCGCGCAGACATAGACAGACCTAGATCGGAGACCCGAGGAGCGGGAGGATAGCAAATACGCGATCAATACATTCAGAGAACGCATCCAAGCTCGTCTAAAATACCAGATCACAGGTTTTCGGGCACCAGGTCGCTGGAAAATGATCGACCGACCGCTACGAGCGGAACCGGAGGGGCACCGCAATGTATCCGCAGGACCAGCACGAAAGTGGAATCGCTGACGCACGTCATGAGCCATTTGCCGCAGCTGAAATATGGCAGACTCAAAAATTACAGCTACGGGGACTCCGAGGCGGGCCACATCAAAGGGTAGAGACATTGTCAGACATGGCCCAGTCGCGCCCTCAATGACGCTCCTGCATCCAAGCTATTGCCTTTAATGCATAGCTCCCTTCCCAATACCCCCACTGAAAAGTCCACTGACGGACCTGTATTTGCGCACCAATTTACCAGCTCCCGCCTCCAATGCGCAGCTACCTACTCCACCTCCTCAAATCATCGGTGGACGACAAGTACGTAGTACAGCTGATATTGATGATGATGATGATGATGATGATGATGATGATGATGATGATGATGATGATGAGACATGCAGCTGGGATAGCAGTAGTGATCCCCACGGTGAATTGCTCTACGTGAGGATAGAATGGGAAGTTGTCGGTGTAAGTTACTTCAAAAGGGCAGATGAATGTGGGGAGCTACTAACCTACAAATCCAGGTAATTTCGGTTAAAAGCACCATCCACAGGAGCCCATGGAATTGGGATTCATATTAGATGCACCCCGTACGGTCCGCTGAGAGAAAAGAATGCTTCAATCTGCGGAAAATCGACTGGCCCACGTTGGAAGCGGTCCGTGGAGCCTCTGCTCTCGAAAGCTAATTCTTTTCGATGAACTTAAGGGAACAGACAACGCAGCTGATAGAGGATACTCACTTCGGGACAGGGATAGAACCATCGCGCGTAGGTCTGCTATTTGTCAGCCACCCTGAAACGGGTCATTATTTACTTAAAATGCCACCGGTCGAGAAAATCCATCACACCGTCACGAAAGCCGTCATTCTATCGGGGCGGAAAAACACACAAAGATACAGACCTAACTGAGACCTAACTGTTGACCTAACTGGGATTCAGAAAAGTCATGGGGTGGACTGGAAGTGGAAGTGCCATGGAACACCGCGAAGACAAACCTGCGAAATGTACGCAGTGCCAAAAAGTCCAACGCCGCTGTTAAAGTTCTCATGTGAATAAACAAATCGCTAATGTGCTGCAGGACGCTTGTCACCGACTTCGCGAATGTGAACTATCAGAGGTATAAAATATGCCGGAGTTAAACAAGCCACATGGAAAGACAGGCTGGTGGACATCGCAATTCACTCACCGAACAAAATGCACCCGTACGTGGATCAAAGACCTTGCAAGCAAGACAACCTCCCAGTAATGGTTGACAACAATGGAGGGGAATACACTAATCAGCCTAGGACAAAAGTCATGACAGGATGCTTCGCGTGTGTTACCTCTCAACCGGTAGTGACAACGACAGCACGGTAATTTCTATCCAATAACTTAGCAGCTCTTTGAAAGCAAAAGGGACAGCCAAATGGCTACCTACGACACTGAAGAAGCACAGGACTCGACGGTTTCCACGGATCTTGAAAAGCCTGGTACAATGGTAACAATGACTTTGCTAAAATCTGTATCATACACCGCTGAATATAGGTAAAATGCCATCGGCTAGAAATAGTCACACCATTTCATGAGGATGTAGGAGTGAACATGGCGCCCAGTTACCGACCAGTGTGCCTTACAAGGGTCTGAGATATCTCAAAGAACGATTGAAGAGCACCTGACCTCTCGGAACTTAATATCACAGGAAAATGGTAACAATGTCGTCTGCGTATTTCAGGTCGACAAGGTTTTCGCTCAGAGAGATCTAAACACCGGGGTTTTGGTGATCTCCCAGTGTTCGTCTCATTACTTCGAAAATAACAATCGGCCTGAGATCAGGTGCGACAAATGCGTCTGATCCGAAGGCACTCGCACGCGCATAAGACTTATACTAAGATGTCTGGCACCTGAACTGGTTACTTGGAAACTGCGACATGCCTCAGACGCGCATCGCCGTGATCACTGACAGCAGCACCACAGGAGAACACCTGTGCTTCAGTGACACGTGTGCCCACATATTGTCAACAGGGTCCGTGACAGCTCAGTGGTCATTGCGCCAACTTGCCCACCGTAAGGTTCGTTGTTTGAACCCAATGCCGGCAACTCGACTGATCCTGCCTAGGCGTAGGTAACCCGATTGTGTTTCAGCACCCATGCATTCTTCCGATGGTATGGCAGCTAGGCACCGAAAGGGCGTTTCAGCTGATCCACTACTATTTCATCAGCAGCAGCAGCAAATAAAGTCTACAATTCGGTACAACTGTTTTGGTGGGTGCATCTGAGTGATGCAACTCCAAATCCAACGATCGACGGGATACCCAAGAATAACATTTTCGAGTCGTCCTGGGTTGAAAAAACATGCCGCTGGAATGCGAGCACATTCAAACTGCTCATCCAGGGCAACAATTCATAGCGTTGTGGCATGGTACCGGTTACTAATCTTTTTAATCGTTCAACTTGAGCCTTTCGGTGCCTAGCTGCCTTGCCAACGGAAGGAGGTACGATGGCCGGGATACAGCCAGGTTGCTCAAGCCTAGACAGGAGCAGACGAGGTGTTAAGGTTGGGTTCGAACCACGGACCTTTCGGTCCGTAAGCTGGCGCCTTAACCACTGACCTATCTCGAGCCCTATGGGACTGGTGAGTCTGCGACTGCCATAGGTGGATTCATAGCGTTTATCGGACTATGGTAGGCACGCGAACTTTACGAGAAGTGTCACGCCGCATTTTTAGGGGTGACAATTTGGGTGTATAAATGTAGCGCTAGGTCATGCCAAGGGTCAGACTTTTCGACTCCATGATGCGAATACACGCTTACTTCTCATCCGAATTTTCCACAGCAAACTGTCGAGCCGTTTATATGCCTGACTTCTGTTTGAAAATCAACGAACTAGTGCGCTGGAAGTCGCAGTCAGTTCACCACCCTTATGTGGAACAAATGGGACAAATTTGACATATTATCTTCATTTTGGACTTCCAAAGTAATCTCCTTGTTCTTGATGTATCAACAGCTATTCGCGTTCCTTTAACATTCACTGACAAACAGATCAGCTTCATCGAAGCAATCAGTTGAGCTGTCTCCAACAGCCGTCGTATAGTTCAATGTCTCGTCTTTACTAGCGAGATACGGCCTGCGCTTGGTGCTTCATAATAACCTTGGCACTTACTGGACAGAGGCTTGGGACGTTTGAAACCAGCCGATTAATGTTTATTTTGACCAGGATTTCACTGTAATAAGTCAAACCAATACAAAATGTCCATAGGTGAGTTGGGGGTGCCCCAATTCCCAACACTTTAGTGAGGCCAAAGTTTGGTTTTGACAATATGTGGAAGAATGACAGCACTAACAGGGGATATGCCTGTGATGTTCTTCTCCCAGCGTTTCAGATGGTACGCTCGAAGACCCTCATTTTATACTTAGGTTAGTGCATTTCATCCCGGGCTTGATTCAGTAGCCGGAGACCTTTGGCAAAAGTACGCATATAATCCGACTGAGCTCTTCACTCGCGGTCAGAATGTCTACCTTGTCCGGATATTGCGCTATGCCCAATCCGATCATGCTGAACAGATAAGAATTGTAGGTATATATTTTTCCCGGGATTTTAAGGTTAGTACTGGTAATGTGTGTGGACAGATAAACCGGCACTCTCAAGGTTGCGTGATATTTTCCGCAGACTAACCAAGGCACAGGTTAAAAACACCCATTAAGATCCTACTTTGAGGTTAGATAAGGGGAAGTACTGTGGTGTGAATCCTGCCTAAAAGCCATAAAAGACAGTTTAGCAAATCTAGGCCTCAAAAAAGCTCCTGTTTACCTAACCAGAGGAACTGAGGGCATAACCATTATACGTTACATAAGAGAAAAGTTGACGTACGGGAACCGCCTCACCGAGGTCATCATCCCAACAACTGGCAATTTTTTGGGCCACGACATCAGCCGTTTCCTCGTCATCTGAGAAAGTAGTCAATCCTGTGGAACTAGAGAACATCCTACCCCAATCACCCATCGTTACCGAGCCGCTCAGGCCAACGCGCTGTCGTCAAGTTCCTGAAGCCTGATTGGTTGACCTATCTCTAGCGCCCTGGCTACACGAATCTCGATAATTTCATTGAAGGCTAACTCTACTTCGAAATCTGGTGAGCCCGAACCGAACTCCAAGAATTACTTGAAGCTCTGGAATTCAAGCAACGTTTTCCACTGACTTATCATGGTTTCTGTGCTTATATACTATATTTGAACAAATAAATTTGGAAAAATAAATACTTTTCTCCACTTTAATGTAGGATGTCCCGAAGTACCTGTCAGGTAGTCCAATTTTCCATATTAGTACCCCCTAACGAATTAAACTTAAACCTTCGGTACACAGGACGCGACACTTTAGGAGCGAAATTTTCCAGCAGAATTTGGCTGGTTGTGCTACTTTGTCGTACTCGATGGTCCAGTGTCTCATTATATTGTTCCGAAACTGCCACAGATCCTAGCATCCATAAAGTGTTTACAGGTTTGTATCACAATTTTCATCCTAAAAGCGAATATATTTTGAACGACTGACAGAGTTCAGCTGCGTCCACTCGAGCCAATCAGGTAGCCTGTTCAGGCGTGGGTTGCGAGTACGTTGTAAACACGCCTACCTCACGAGGGCATAAAACCGCCGCACTATTTTGTGGCCAGAATAGGGGATGCACTGGGCAGTTGAAATGTCTACATAAGCTTCGTTTCTTATTTCGCTGGAGTTATCTAATAAACACCGGTGCAACATGATGCTGAGCTTTCCAACGGCTTTCCCGATTACTTAAGAAATCCAGCAGAGTAAAGATTTTCGTATCGATTCAACTCCATCTCCGGCACACGTTCACGTTGTATAGGGGGTTGTAGGACGTCGATAGATGCCGTACCACAGTACTGGTAATATTTGCCGAGTTAAGTGTAACAGTATCAAAGGCACATGAGAGGCCTGGATGCCAAAGTCTCGTACGTTCTGATAGCCAGGCCGAGCTTCTGAACTCATATTGCTACGATAACCGAAAGAAAAGGAAGGTATGAATCTCACAATCTGTGTTGCTAAACACTAGGGGGTTGTCTAGGGATAAGAAATACAGTTTTATACACCACGTAGCACACAAATGTGCGAGAATATCGACAAAACGTACCAACAAAAGCACTCAAAGCTGAGTAAGAGACCGAAAATGGCTAACAGGGACAATCGTCGAGAGGTGAGGGGGCCGGGGCCTCTGTTGACCAATTGCGGTGTGAAAGGCGAGCATGGAAATTTCGGGGATCTCTTTAGAGGATGAAAACCTTGGCAAGCCGTGAAGCAACTTACCTGGGAACAAGCCAATCAAGTGACCATCACAGCTGAAAAACATGTGGGAGAGTGCACATCCTGCCTTACGCCTGGATCTGAAGATAACGGCAGATTTTAAGGACATATCTGAGGTGCTGGTAGTAACTTAGAGGAATTGTGTGAGTCGAGATAACCTTTGTGAGCAGTTTTAGTTACTGACAGTTAGTGCTGACTGTACAGCCTTCCGTTGGATACTGCCCGTTATAACCCCAACACACTTCCAAGAAAGCCATAAAAGGCCTTTGTTTCATCAGAGGACTGGTTAAAGAGTAATCATTATCGTTGTCGTTGGCTGTAAGCCGCGCACAAAATCGTGCGGTCATCACAGCCGCCACAGTTCTCCGATGATCGGGAAATTCTGGAACAGGGAGATGCAGGTTGGAGCCTGTGGCTGATGCGGTTAACGCATGAATCCAGGGACGACGGTAGACATTTCTTTGAGACATCGGTTGAAGAATCTACACGTCGAAAGCAACAGCCTGTGCGCGCGACCGCTGATGGCTGCGTGACTATGTTGTCCGCCAAAGTCTCCCACCGTTGGTGTCCTCAGCACTGCAGTCTTCATCCAAGAAGGTGGTGATAACCATCCCGACTGAGTTTGTTGCTAATAGTTTATATACTTTACCACCCAGTCAGTGCGTGAACACCCACGTAATCTCACCCACCGAAAAGCACGGCGACATCCATCGTCTAAACATCATGCACGTCTCTAACAGTTATTCGGACCGCAAATGCTGTTCTGCCGCAGTAAATTTGAGACGAAAAGGTTGTTTGATCACCTCATGCATCCTGCCGTCTAGACTTGGATCTCCTGACAACACTGCGGTCACCATGGGGGCGTGAAGTTATCACCCATCTCTCCATAGATGGTTGCCCTCGTGCGGTCCCTTCGACAAGGCTTGTGAAAGAGTGCTCCATCCAACCCCGCGTTTCATGTGCATCATATCCGTTCCCTAAGAGGCAGTGCCTCCGGACGCACCAAGTGATAATATGTATTAGGCCCCCGGTGAACTCTCCCAACAGCCTTAAAGCACAAACTTGTATCCTATCCTACTGGGTTCGAACACTGCATAGTTTGTGGGTCCTTTTGATGCCATATCTACCAGGCCAATGTCAAGGTACCTTTCTTGCAGCGTTTGCTCAATATTTTAGGTGAGGATGGCCCTTGAAGTTCCCCATTATCACACTGTGTTCGCTTCCTTTTAGATACCTTAAACAAATGTTTTCTATTTATTGACAGGATACTCAGTGCCCTCTTTTAAGCGTACTGGCTGCAAACCTTCATGTTCACGGGTTCACGAATTGATACACAAGATCGAGGCTTAAGCCCAAGTTTCCCAGGTCGGTTTTGTTATTGTCGTTCAGCGGCTATCATACACCTGGAAGGCACAAGCGAAAAAAGGGTGTAGCACTGCTCTTTAAGTTCTCAGCGCGGGGCAGTATGCCTGCCAGCACGAAGATGTTCTGGTATTCCACGTCTAGGGATGGGCAATTAGTAACGTTTTTCTTCCTCTTTGGGCTGCTGACGTTCAGATTCCATTGGCTGGTATGCATCCTCTCCAGGGGCTGTGTTGCAAATGGTTGGTTGAATTGTTCTTCAGAGCACGCGGTCCATTTTTCCAGTCGGCGTTTTTGAAAATAAATTAACTATGGAAGAATCGTGGCTTGTGAAATATATTATTTTGTTAATTACCAGGTATTGACGGAAAGCTTAACGTGGCAGGGAGGTACCAAGTAGCATACCGGCACCCAATCAGTGCAAACCAATTTCCGCAGAGAAACAAGTGGTGGCTAGTAAAGCTTGCTTGAGGCGCCCATCACTACCATTGTCCTTACCGCTCAACTTGAATACAACACCAAGATGTGCCTCTTAAAAATTTAACCGTCTTACCTGTGCGGTGGAATTGCTAGCCAATGCGGCATTGATGAGTCCATTTTGGTGGATGGGGGGTGGTTAGTTATGGAACGAAAGTGTCCATTTGGGGGTACATTCGGTTGATGGAGAAGCAGGCTTTTAGTAAAGACAAGCTGGTTCTCAAATTACATCAGACTTTATGAAGGTCGCCAAAGGGCTGCAGAACGTCGACTGTCTACGAGTGGTTAATCTAGCAAGAAGCCTCTGCTCGAAACCCGCGAGCTATGTAAGTACCATGTACCTCGCTGTTAAATCACCTGATATTTACGGTTTGCAAAGTCCATACTAAACATTTGCCTTGTATTCACGGACTGATACACAGGATCAGAGCTTCCGCCAAGATTCCAGGGTCTGGTTTTCGCCGTTCATCGGCCTTCGTTTACCTGAAAGATACAAGCAAGAATAGGTGATGCACTGCTCTTTAAATCACCAGCGTGAACAACCGTACACCAGCTACCCGAAATGAGAAAGAATGTTGCCTAACAAAATTGTGAGGCCTGAGCTTGAAATCGTCTAACCATGCCCGCGCCGTTTGTTAGTCGGGTCAGCGGTGAAAAACCGTTGGCGAAACCTTGTTAAAACCGGGCATAAGTATTTATTATTAGTATTATTATTATTATGGTCCTCGGAAATGAGGATATTCCAGAGGAAAGAGTTACAGTGCCGCGAGACCCGCTACATACTCAAGTGATTTGAGGCCGGCAACTATTTTTGTGGCAGCTCTTCTGACGCGCTCAATGAGGGACACGTTTTTTAAACTATGAATAGACAACTTGGTTGGCATATTCAAGACGCGGTCTGACGCATGCTCCATAGATCACCTGGAAGTTTATGCTAGCAGTATGGGGGATGGTGTGCTGAGTCATCCGTAGAACGGCGAATACCCTTGGAGCCGATGTTTCATGGTGTAATAAGAAGGACAAGTTTGAAGGGAGCCAGACGCCTAAATCCTTTTCGGTATCTAACAGCGTAGTGTCTTCTGGCCCTTTATCGCCATGCACAACAACAGAGTTCTATGAGTTTCCTGCGAACGCAATTTTTGTCATTCAGGAGAAAGTGCCAGCCGAGTGACCACTGCTTTCCAGCGTCTGAATCCATTTGGAGGGACTTGGCGTTGTAAATTGAGGCTTTTAAGCTGTCCACAAAATTAGACGTGGACTTGAGAGAACACCTGGAAGGTCGTAGACTTAGAGCAGAAGTAGAAGTGGTCCCAAAGCAGGGCCTTAGGGCACTTCAATCGAGACGGGTGCTGGAGCGGAGTAGGTCGGGCATACTTTCACTCGAAATGTTCTATCTATTAAGAACCACGTGATCAAGCGTCAAATTTGCTGTCAAATCGAGCCTCTGTAGCAGCAAAACATGTGTATCTTGATCGAATCCTTTTGAAAAGTCGAAAAATATGCCTTTCGATTTGACTTCTCCGTCCTTGGCTTGGGGTAGGCTCACCATACATACGAGCAGTTGCGCCACACGAGAACGGTTCGAGAAGAATCAATGTTGCGCTAGGGATATCAAGCTGTCTGTACTAAGGTGGTTTATGATGGCCCACTTCAGAATGCGTTCCATCACCTAGCACGAAACGCTAGTTAGGCTAATACACCTGCAGCTGCCGGACTGTATTAGGTCACCAGTTTTGTAAATTGGCGTGGCGATTGCTTTCCTCCAGGCAGAGGAAACTTTGATTTAGACGAAACACCAGGAATAAATGCATTGCAAGTGTGAAGGACGTTTAATTTGGGATCCTTGGAAGAACCTTACTTAGCCTCAACGCGTTGAACTGGTTTGTCATGCGCAAGAGTTGAAAAACGTCCCCCTCCATTGGGACAAAGGTGGCTAGTGGCCGATCGTAGATCCATCTTGACAATTTTGGATGTGACGAGCTCGCTTAGGCAGAATACAGGCCTGCACAGTGTTCTCCGTAGGCTTAAGATACTATTTTTGGCCACTTCCGGGTTCTTCTTTTCCGTCCCTCAAGGAGAACGTGTTTGGTTTATTTCTTCAGTGGTGTAGTGGTGTACTTAAATAGCACTTTTTGGTTTTTCGGGCGAGGCGTAGTATCTTGGCCTGTTTTGTACGTTCCATTGGCGGGTCTCCGACTTACGGCGGTTTCGCATTTCACGAAATGCCAGCCCCGCTTCTGTATTTCCTGTGGTTTTCCTTTTGGAGAATAGTTGTAACCTTGTTTCCAGAAGAACGTGAATCCCCTTCGGATAGCATTTTGCCCGTTCGATTGCGCGCTGGTTAATTTGGGACGAACATATCTTCAGCCTCGTGAAATTTTCAGACAATCATAGTGTGTGTCTCCTTCACTGAAGCTGGTTCCAGCTTAAGGTGGACAAGGAAGATACGCATTTCTGAGAAGTCTGCACGGCAGAAGTTTCGAATCCACGTTAGAGGTTTCGGATTCCTGGCAAAGTAGCAGATTAAATCAAGGAAGAGCACACAGTAGACACTACGAATCAGTGAAAAATTAACCAACACTTGATCAAAGAGGTGCATTTCGTGGGTAATGCCCAAATTCAGCCGGAATCGCAGTGGGTCTGTGCGATAGCTGGTGAGGCGACACGCTGAGTCAAATCATTCTGCTGGATGACTTTGGTCGATGCGTCGATGCAAAACCTCCACTTGATCCGATGTTTGGAGCTGCTTCCAGGAGGCCTTGCGAGTGGTAAAATCCCCTATCTGCATAAGATTCTTGGGGGCGTAGATGGTGGACATCTGCTCAAGTGTTTGTGTGGGGGACTGGTCATCTTGCTATGGAGGTGAGGGGCAACCGTAGAAGACGCCGAGAAGAAGAAAACCTACGCAAGCAGGGACATTTGAATGCACACTGCATCACACTGCAGCAATGATTTTCAGTTTTAGTTCGTGTCAACCGGCTTCATCATTGAACTAGTCGTACCTCATGCCCATTGTCCTCGATCAACCGTGCTGATTTTCACTTAAAAAGCATGTCTCATTGGTTGGACCTTGATCCCCGTTGTGTTGTTACCTGCCGCGTTCAGGTTATACCGACCCGATCATGCCTCAATTAGCGTGTTCCCTATAAGCTGAGAAATGAGTCATTTTTTATTCTGACTGTAACATTATGATCATGCCTGACGGCATGCCACCCACCATTGGGAATAAGCATTACTATTATTACTGATGTCAGAAAGAACGATCGGGATTATCAAGGCCGAATGTAAGTATAAAGCAACCCCGTCTGCTCGCTCGCGTTTCTCGTCAGCTCGGAAAATGGAATAGCCGACCGTAAGGGCATCCGCGCCAGGGATTTCTGGTGTGAGCCAGGTTAATGTGAGTGCGATTATGAACGGCTATTCAAGGCAAGCTGGCGGTTGGATATCACGAAGTCTGTTGAAAAGACTGAGGAAGTTTGTGAACAAGGAAATCAGCATCATCTTTGCTGCTTACGAAGTTGTGGGAGACGACAGGTGTGCCGTCAGATAGGATAGCAGATTTAAAAGATGTACGCCGGGTTTGGTGTTTTCGAGAACCGTTGTTCGTTTGAGGGGCAGCTTCGTTCTTATTGTCGAAACATTCCTTGGCTGCTGATTTTAGCCCATGCAATTTCAACTTTTGTACGCACGAATCGGTTGTTGTTCAAGAATTTGGGAAGAGCAAACATCAGGTTGTTAACTTATGATCCCTTGCGCGGATTGACAGACAGGATATATCCGTGAAGACCTGTCGGGTCGCTCGTACGGTCCAAGGCGCCAGTAACGGGAAATTACTTCGAGGACGCTGGAAGAGGCTCGATTTTGCAGGAAACTGAACCATAAATCTGGCAAGAAGCTTAGTGTTTTGGAGGAGTTTGTGTGTCTTATTTGACCGCGGTCGCTTTTTTGTGTTTGTATGGACTTCCAGATCGTCCGTGATCAGCGTGGCAAACAAAGTGCACGTAGGAATTTCCGGTACAATGTTGTCGGGTTTGTGGCTTTGGCTGTCGAGATTGTGAGTGACAACTGGGTCCACAATCGAACAAGATGCTTTTAACAGAGTGGATTTGGAGGCTGACCGTTTAGCATTTTCAGCGGTTGTGGGGTTATCGCAGCAGTCCCAGACATCAAAATCAACGCTTATGGCTTATCTGGCGGTGGGCTACGCTCTTCGTATTTGCGCAGCTGACTCAATCCAGCATAGAACTGGCTTCGTGGTTTACCGCTGCGCCTCAATCGTCCGCTAAATAAATAAGCGACGATATCTCGTGCCTCTAGAAGGTGATTTTGGGATATACACGTGATCTTCGGGAGGGCATTTGGATACTGACAGCCAACCATCAGGTCCCCTGCACAGCAGTTGGAAAGAAAAGTGTGCCTAGTAGCCCAACGGTTCGCTTGCTACCCCCTCCGCATAGCCATTCTGCGTTAAGCGATTCTCATCCAGACTTCGTTACGACATCACCAATCAGCGATTGTATCAGTGTCTTGGCGTGATTGTTCTGGAGAACGACCCACGGGTGATTAGTTTGGACTCCATCATGCGCTTGTCCACTAGAGGCACAGTGGCGGTCTTGATTTTCACATCCGGGGGCAAAATAACCTTCTTCGCAGCCAAAGGGCTCGGGATGAAGAGTGCTCGGCGTTTGTTCAGGGAGGAAAATTTGTCGTGGACTTTCGTCTAGACCGCTTCATTCTTTGTGTTTTTGTCTTCCAGGGCTTTTGATAGAAATACCCGTTACTCCTCGAGTGTCCCGATTAAAAAGGAACATTTGCACTGGTCTTTCCGACTTATGAGTAGAGGTTCGATTTTGTTATTGGCAGTTGTCTTGCTAGTTGTGAAATGCGTAGCTTTCTTTGTTTTTCGTTTCGGAAATGCCACAAGGGCATGAGAATAAAATATCCTGAGTGCGCGCAAGAGCAGTTCGCTGGCCAGTGTGTTTAAAGCTTGTACGTCAAAGGCCGCGTTCGGCACACAGAGCGGGCCTTAAGGGGTGGACGCAAAGAACCAAATAAAGATGACGGCTTGTAAATGGTCACTCCAGTAAGTACCCGACCACTACACCTGTAATTGAGGCCTATATAATAGCGACTACTAGGTCGGACAGATGGTGTTTTAGTCAAAACAGTGAAGAAAGATAATAATTTTAGCGGCACCATTTTTCTGCCCCTCTTCCCCGTTATGTGCAGTAAGTAAGGCTATTCGACAGATGCCACCACGTGACGGCCGGCGCGACGCAGAGATATTTGATTTTTACCGCCTGATTGCATGTGTGTTTGGATACTGTCAGGATGCCCAATCGTATAGAGGTGAACGATCGGCGCTCCCAACCAGAGTCGCCGGCTCAAGAGCCTGAGTGCAAATAAGTGGCGGCCGACTGAATGGGAGTGGTTTACTTTTTAGGGAACACCGTGCCAAAGACTATCCAACCCGTGGAGGGACCGGGTTAGGTGTTTTTGGAGCTCCGTTGAAGTAAGGAAATGAACTTGTTATTATTACTCGCCTCGATGTGTCTGCTGGTGTTTAATAACGTCCACACCTTAGTTTATCGAAGACATTGGCAACCTGCTTGTTAGTCCTAATAATTCAACGGCTCTACCTCGTGGGAGTTTAGTGCTGCTAGGAAGATATCTCAACGCTGAACAAACAAGCAGCTTACTGTGATCAGTTATAATTAAAGGCAATCAAAAGTGTCCGAGAATGGAGCCACAGTTGCCAAAATTACTCGAAAAAATTGAATGGTTCAGACCCGTTTTTAATCAACCGTGCAAAATATTGAATCGAACTGGCCGGGACTGCAATTTCTGTAAGTTATTTTCGCCTTTTTGTGAACCACAGAACTCCTTGAGATTTATTCACTGGGTCCTCTTATATGAGGAACTTTTTCTTCTGGATAACCAACGACTGTGGCCGACTCAGAGTTGCCGCACAAGATTAGAGATATTGATTCCATCAACATTGAATCTGCTGGCGGCCACATGCGTTTGATAAACAATCGAGCTCCACCTATTTTATTATTTTCAATGTAGCACCTTCCAATGCCCAACAGGGATTAAGCCCAAATTATGAGTATTTTTGGCATTTTGGAAAAGCGAAGCATTTTATTATCCACTTATATCGGGTCCTGAATTTCTATTAAATCGTGCGCACAAGAGGCATTGCGCAAGAGCAAATTTTGTCTCCGAGGGGTTACATGAACGTGCCGGTCAATGCAATAGTGAAAATAGAACGGATGATTCTCACCAAAATGTGCATCAAAGTTAATGCACAAGTTACTGGAAAAGTGAACTAAACGAAATTTGTACTTTGGTGAGACTTGGCTCCAACAGGCACACAAGATGAGGAAGCCAGGCTGAGGGGTTTGGTGCGAAGATGCACTGTTGCCTTGAAGATGCCTCAAAGACTGTCTAGGTTATTACTGTACCATGGATTTTGGATGCTGTGCGGCTTCTACATGCTGGAGTGCCCGTGGACACCAATGATGTAGCTTTGAAGAGACTTGGGTTCCCGGTTTTGTTTCTTGTTCCGCTGGGCCGCTCTTATCATTGCCTCATGTATTGACATTTTCGGTGTTACACCAGGTTTGGGCGTAATGGCGCCAGAGTGTGTGCTTTTGTATAGTTGCCTACAGGGCAGATCAGTATAGCTTTTGGGTTGGCAATAAATGCAAGCATGATTGCATATGCCAGAATGCCAGGTTTTTACGATTTGATGGTGAGTGTGCCTTCTAGGTCCCCAGGGTCATAACTCGAGTGCCGCGACCGATAAAGGTAGCAGAGATATCAAGTAACTACAACATAGTTATACAATGGGCCTAGGTGGGGGTGGCCAATTGGGAAAACGCCTGTAAAGTGGCATTTTTCACAATAACACAGCAGGATCTCCTTGTTACGGGGGAAGCTTGTTCTTGACCTCAGTGACCATGCAGCTCTCGGTGGTGGCGGTCAAGCCCAGAACTGAGGGTTGTTGACTGCAGTAAAACTTATTTTGTCTGAGACATTGTCGATGACACCCAGTGATGCGTATGATGTTTAGATGGACGAATTCAAATCCAGAAGGGAGTGTTGACGGTTGATGGCTCGGGTGCCGACTTTGTCAGGTATCGTGAAATGCGAGCAGATGTAAGCTAAAGCACCTAGAGTGTATAGGGATAAACAAGCGAAATAAACGGAGACCTCTCTGATGAACCACAGGAAATATCTTCGGTAACTTTTAACGCCATGGAAAGCATTTCAAGTGGCTCACAATTTTCTCAGAGAAATATTTCCGCTTTCAAAACGCAGCGTGACGCGGCAGCACTTCCAGGCATTGGAAAAGAAGCCTTATTTGTAGCTGGTTAGGAGGTTGGTATGTATTTTAGGGGCGGTTACCGGTGTTCCGTCATGCCTTGCTGGTAAACGTACGACTATGGTGGCTGGTTCTTTGTGCTCTCCTTCCTGTTAAAGCTGTAGGCTCGTGGAAGCGTGTGAGAGGATAGTAATTAGAAAAAATGAATTCGGTTGTCCGAAACTATAAGAAAATGGGGAGCAGTGAGTCATTTGCGTCCTGTGCCGTCTTGCTAACGCGGATGGGGCTGTTAACGTGTGGACAAGTTTTTCTGCTCATTTTGAAATTTTCATGTTAGTTTGTTTTGGCACACGCTTTTATTCAGCCAAACCTCAGAATTATTAGCTTCTCGATTTGTTGTACATATGTCTCCCCAATAAAAGAAGGAGTATTCTACGATGATTCGATTTGGGTAACGCAGATATAAAAATATAGCATAAAAGCAACTGAGTTCGGAAATTTTAGCAGAGCGCGGTCACATGGTCCGGGCAACGTGCTGCAACATCGTATATCACTACGTGACCCAGACGATCACGCAGTGTATGGTGAGTGATTGTGCGGACTTCTCATCAATTTCCACCTGAGATGGGCTGCTTGGATTGGACATTAAAGGCCGGTACAGGATGGAGTCTCACAATACCGGTTGGTCAGTGCCAGGGTATGATGTGATTGGCTCTAAATCTATGCACAGCGTGATATCCGTTTCGCAAGGTTTAGTAGAAAGTCTGCACAAGCGACCGACTATAATCTTTTGCCATGAATATTCATCGATTGTATTGGTTCCTTGGGCCATATATAGCTTTTTGTCTGTAAGCTATGTGTGTTGGCACTGAGAGCTGATGGGCGGGGTGGAGTACGCCCTGTGGTGGAGAACTAGGTGCTACAGACAGTCATCGTTACCGAAACTACGGGCTGGGTTGCGAGAACCATGAGTGTCGTTAGACGGAGTTTTACACTGATACCAAGCAGTTGACTCTCTACGACTGGGAATGACAGCAGTTTTGATGGGGCGTTCAGTGGCCTCACAGATGTACACGATCCAAATCCCGGCCTGTCTGAACCGCTGCAGGAATTAAACGTTTGGGTCACACCGATGGTCACATCAAAGCCAAACTGACTTATTAAGTTTTGGCCCCGTTTATCTAAGCGAGCAACTTCCGACTCTTCATTTCCTCAATATATTCCCCTTGAGTTAAGCTCGTAACGTTTTCACTCATTATACACCAGGCTTTATAATTGTTCACCTTCCCCACGCAGTAGAGTTCTTCCTTGTTCGGCACTCGCCTTTCTAAGATTGTAATGACCCCAGACCATCATACCTCCGGATGGTCGGTAGAAGATAAACGCTCGTGAAGTTAGTGGATTCACGTTCTAATTCACGGTCTCGATCACGATGAAGACACTCGCCGATGTATTTGTTTTAAGTCGACTCCTCTCAAAATACTAAACATCACTGTCGAGGAAGGGTTGGATACGTACAACGCTGCCTGTAGTGACCCCAGACCAACTGATTCGTGCATCTACGCTTCACCCGTCGTTGAGCAGACCTTGGCGTTTCCCAAAATTCTTATCACCATCTACGTAGTGCATCATTTTGTCCACAGCAGTGTTTCGCTACCGGCCCGGTATATTCGCTTGTGCCTGCACAATTGTTTACTTGGCTTTCGGTCATCAACAATATACTGGTTGCCGTTGCTCCGAGGCAGCCCCTCTTCATCACTTTTTCAAGCCAAATTACACTGATCAGTAGGTTGAAAAAATCACACTTGCTTCGTAAGCGCTATCATTTTGTCCTTAAGCTCCCAGTCGCCCAACACTGGGTCAATGCGGTCAATCCTGAGGTTCGCCTGAATGCTGCCTACGTTGACGCCTCAGAGCTATCCAAGAGGATATCACACCAATAACTTCTCTTCAAACGCTGCTCTTACAAAATTCAAGTAAAATAAACTTGTGGATCTCTCAGCTACATGTTATTTTTGGTCACTGAAGGAAACCTAAATTGTTGATTTTCGGACTGCGGCGATTTTATGCCCTACTTGTTCTTGAGAAATGTCTGGGGCTGCGGAAAGTGGTTTGGGCTGAACTAGAGCAGTATTAACTCTTCCAGTGGGCTATTAAACTTCCTAGGGTTATTTACGAAAATTTATGTGAACTAACGCCAATAAAGTATAACACCAAGAAGCCTCGCTTACAGTTTCTACAAGGTGCGGGAGAACTGGTGCACTTGGTAAACTCTTTGTAAGAAATACTTCCAATTCCGACACGTGCAGTAGTTTCTTCAAAAGGTTGTATGCCACATTTCAAGAGTACCTGCGATTGGCTTCATAGATCCCAAAGTTCATTATTTTAGACCGAACCCCAAGGCGACATTTTTCTGGGCGGTACAAAGCTTGACTCTTTCAAGGCTGTGGTCATCAGGCGGTTAAATTTTGTCACCTACGTGCTGCTCTATCCTCAATACCTACCACCGCGCCAATCAACGTTAGAAGTGCCGCTGTTTCTAGCAAGTGCCAGCAATGAAGCTGCGTCCAGCAAGCCGAAGGGCGTCCGTGCTCCAAGTGTAAAGTTACATATATATAAAGTTATATGTAAAGTTATATAAAGTTATATAAAGGTATAACCGAACACGTACTGAGCAAAACAATAAGAAAACCGGTAAATTCTAAATAAAACGGACATAAGAGGCAGATAAAGCTGGATTAGTGACGCTGTATTAAGGAATGTTACTGTCCATCGTGGGATACTTTACCCCAATCAACGATGGGGTACACTCTGAAGCCTGGTGAGCAAAGGACAAGTTATTTGGAATTAAACCACTGCATGCCAGTTGAGAAACACAAAACTGAATGATTGTTAAAAAGACGGCATCATAGGCAAGAAAACGGGGCAAGTTTCAGTGCAATCGCATCCAGGAGGGGTATAAACATGGCTGTCAGGTAGGAGAACAGTCATATGATCCTTCTATCACCAGCAGCTTGCGCAGTAGTTGGTCACATATCAAGCCCGCTTCTAGCCTTCTGTCCAACCGAAAAGTATATCCTGTGCGCAAGCACTCAAAAATAGCATTCACAATACGCCGTGAAATAAAAAAAATATTTTTGTTGTCATGAGACCAACATAATTCTCCACGGATTATACTGAACAAAATGATGCGTATCAAAGGGGTTTTATTTGTTCTTATTCAGTCTTAATAGGAAGCTCTAACATTGTCATCATTGTGGTCACTGACAACTCCAAAGTCAATCGCCAGAACGTTGGCTAAATAAAAGTCGATGCCTTCCACCAGACTGAGGATGATTTGAACATAATCATTCGCACCGTGCAAAATGGCGGCCGCCAAATGCAAATCATCGGTGGACCAAGTGGTACCTTTTGGCTGTCAGTCACAGATTTTGGGAGGTTCCAAGACCGTCTTAACTTCTCAAAACAACCCTTGATTCCGATCACGCCAAACCGCGGGCCGAACGGTTTAGAGAATACCTCGGCTAGCCTCTAACAGACAGCCATCGCGGACAAGGCGGTACTCTTCAGGGAAAAAAGCATCTCCCAAAAAACTTAAAAACGCGGCAGGAGCTGATAATATGTATCTGGTTCTCTGCAGTGCAAACGAAGTGTCTTTGTTTACCCAGCTGACAAGCTAACTGGAGCTATATGGAATAAAGGGGAATTTCCCACAGTAAGCGACACAACAACAGATATTATCTTCTTCAAAACGAATACTCAAACACTGCGTGAAAGGTATTATCGGATTGCTCTCATAGCATTGTCGGTGAAGATGCCCACTTATTTGTTCTTTTAAAGTCCGGCTGTGAACACGGAGCCAGGCACTTTCCTGAAAAAAGCCTGGTTTTCTACTTCGATAGGAAACATCAATCGCATATTACACACGTTAGATTCTGGTACAGCAACATTGTCTCCAAGTTAGAGTGAGCTAAACTCACGAGCCCACTCAGGGATGCTTCAGGGATGTGTTTTTAAGTTTTTCGAAATTCGTCCACGTGCTTCTTTTCAGTACTGTGCTAGTTGGTTCCAAAGAATGATTGTGTTACTCCAAGCGAGTAATTCTGGGCGATGGTGTTTTTTAATAATGCATGCTTGTTGCTGGCCAAAAGCGAACTAACATACATAACAGCGATTTGCAGTGATCGAAATCAAGGGTTGTTTTGAGAAGTTAAGACGGTCTTGGAACCTCCCAAAATCTGTGACTGACAGCCAAAAGGTACCACTTGGTCCACCGATGATTTGCATTTGGCGGCCGCCATTTTGCACGGTGCGAATGATTATGTTCAAATCATCCTCAGTCTGGTGGAAGGCATCGACTTTTATTTAGCCAACGTTCTGGCGATTGACTTTGGAGTTGTCAGTGACCACAATGATGACAATGTTAGAGCTTCCTATTAAGACTGAATAAGAACAAATAAAACCCCTTTGATACGCATCATTTTGTTCAGTATAATCCGTGGAGAATTATGTTGGTCTCATGACAACAAAAATAATTTTTTTATTTCACGGCGTATTGTGAATGCAATTTTTGAGTGCTTGCGCACAGGATATACTTTTCGGTTGGACAGAAGGCTAGAAGCGGGCTTGATATGTGACCAACTACTGCGCAAGCTGCTGGTGATAGAAGGATCATATGACTGTTCTCCTACCTGACAGCCATGTTTATACCCCTCCTGGATGCGATTGCACTGAAACTTGCCCCGTTTTCTTGCCTATGATGCCGTCTTTTTAACAATCATTCAGTTTTGTGTTTCTCAACTGGCATGCAGTGGTTTAATTCCAAATAACTTGTCCTTTGCTCACCAGGCTTCAGAGTGTACCCCATCGTTGATTGGGGTAAAGTATCCCACGATGGACAGTAACATTCCTTAATACAGCGTCACTAATCCAGCTTTATCTGCCTCTTATGTCCGTTTTATTTAGAATTTACCGGTTTTCTTATTGTTTTGCTCAGTACGTGTTCGGTTATACCTTTATATAACTTTATATAACTTTACATATAACTTTATATATATGTAACTTTACACTTGGAGCACGGACGCCCTTCGGCTTGCTGGACGCAGCTTCATTGCTGGCACTTGCTAGAAACAGCGGCACTTCTAACGTTGATTGGCGCGGTGGTAGGTATTGAGGATAGAGCAGCACGTAGGTGACAAAATTTAACCGCCTGATGACCACAGCCTTGAAAGAGTCAAGCTTTGTACCGCCCAGAAAAATGTCGCCTTGGGGTTCGGTCTAAAATAATGAACTTTGGGATCTATGAAGCCAATCGCAGGTACTCTTGAAATGTGGCATACAACCTTTTGAAGAAACTACTGCACGTGTCGGAATTGGAAGTATTTCTTACAAAGAGTTTACCAAGTGCACCAGTTCCCCCGCACCTTGTAGAAACTGTAAGCGAGGCTTCTTGGTGTTATACTTTATTGGCGTTAGTTCACATAAATTTTCGTAAATAACCCTAGGAAGTTTAATAGCCCACTGGAAGAGTTAATACTGCTCTAGTTCAGCCCAAACCACTTTCCGCAGCCCCAGACATTTCTCAAGAACAAGTAGGGCATAAAATCGCCGCAGTCCGAAAATCAACAATTTAGGTTTCCTTCAGTGACCAAAAATAACATGTAGCTGAGAGATCCACAAGTTTATTTTACTTGAATTTTGTAAGAGCAGCGTTTGAAGAGAAGTTATTGGTGTGATATCCTCTTGGATAGCTCTGAGGCGTCAACGTAGGCAGCATTCAGGCGAACCTCAGGATTGACCGCATTGACCCAGTGTTGGGCGACTGGGAGCTTAAGGACAAAATGATAGCGCTTACGAAGCAAGTGTGATTTTTTCAACCTACTGATCAGTGTAATTTGGCTTGAAAAAGTGATGAAGAGGGGCTGCCTCGGAGCAACGGCAACCAGTATATTGTTGATGACCGAAAGCCAAGTAAACAATTGTGCAGGCACAAGCGAATATACCGGGCCGGTAGCGAAACACTGCTGTGGACAAAATGATGCACTACGTAGATGGTGATAAGAATTTTGGGAAACGCCAAGGTCTGCTCAACGACGGGTGAAGCGTAGATGCACGAATCAGTTGGTCTGGGGTCACTACAGGCAGCGTTGTACGTATCCAACCCTTCCTCGACAGTGATGTTTAGTATTTTGAGAGGAGTCGACTTAAAACAAATACATCGGCGAGTGTCTTCATCGTGATCGAGACCGTGAATTAGAACGTGAATCCACTAACTTCACGAGCGTTTATCTTCTACCGACCATCCGGAGGTATGATGGTCTGGGGTCATTACAATCTTAGAAAGGCGAGTGCCGAACAAGGAAGAACTCTACTGCGTGGGGAAGGTGAACAATTATAAAGCCTGGTGTATAATGAGTGAAAACGTTACGAGCTTAACTCAAGGGGAATATATTGAGGAAATGAAGAGTCGGAAGTTGCTCGCTTAGATAAACGGGGCCAAAACTTAATAAGTCAGTTTGGCTTTGATGTGACCATCGGTGTGACCCAAACGTTTAATTCCTGCAGCGGTTCAGACAGGCCGGGATTTGGATCGTGTACATCTGTGAGGCCACTGAACGCCCCATCAAAACTGCTGTCATTCCCAGTCGTAGAGAGTCAACTGCTTGGTATCAGTGTAAAACTCCGTCTAACGACACTCATGGTTCTCGCAACCCAGCCCGTAGTTTCGGTAACGATGACTGTCTGTAGCACCTAGTTCTCCACCACAGGGCTTACTCCACCCCGCCCATCAGCTCTCAGTGCCAACACACATAGCTTACAGACAAAAAGCTATATATGGCCCAAGGAACCAATACAATCGATGAATATTCATGGCAAAAGATTATAGTCGGTCGCTTGTGCAGACTTTCTACTAAACCTTGCGAAACGGATATCACGCTGTGCATAGATTTAGAGCCAATCACATCATACCCTGGCACTGACCAACCGGTATTGTGAGACTCCATCCTGTACCGGCCTTTAATGTCCAATCCAAGCAGCCCATCTCAGGTGGAAATTGATGAGAAGTCCGCACAATCACTCACCATACACTGCGTGATCGTCTGGGTCACGTAGTGATATACGATGTTGCAGCACGTTGCCCGGACCATGTGACCGCGCTCTGCTAAAATTTCCGAACTCAGTTGCTTTTATGCTATATTTTTATATCTGCGTTACCCAAATCGAATCATCGTAGAATACTCCTTCTTTTATTGGGGAGACATATGTACAACAAATCGAGAAGCTAATAATTCTGAGGTTTGGCTGAATAAAAGCGTGTGCCAAAACAAACTAACATGAAAATTTCAAAATGAGCAGAAAAACTTGTCCACACGTTAACAGCCCCATCCGCGTTAGCAAGACGGCTCAGGACGCAAATGACTCACTGCTCCCCATTTTCTTATAGTTTCGGACAACCGAATTCATTTTTTCTAATTACTATCCTCTCACACGCTTCCACGAGCCTACAGCTTTAACAGGAAGGAGAGCACAAAGAACCAGCCACCATAGTCGTACGTTTACCAGCAAGGCATGACGGAACACCGGTAACCGCCCCTAAAATACATACCAACCTCCTAACCAGCTACAAATAAGGCTTCTTTTCCAATGCCTGGAAGTGCTGCCGCGTCACGCTGCGTTTTGAAAGCGGAAATATTTCTCTGAGAAAATTGTGAGCCACTTGAAATGCTTTCCATGGCGTTAAAAGTTACCGAAGATATTTCCTGTGGTTCATCAGAGAGGTCTCCGTTTATTTCGCTTGTTTATCCCTATACACTCTAGGTGCTTTAGCTTACATCTGCTCGCATTTCACGATACCTGACAAAGTCGGCACCCGAGCCATCAACCGTCAACACTCCCTTCTGGATTTGAATTCGTCCATCTAAACATCATACGCATCACTGGGTGTCATCGACAATGTCTCAGACAAAATAAGTTTTACTGCAGTCAACAACCCTCAGTTCTGGGCTTGACCGCCACCACCGAGAGCTGCATGGTCACTGAGGTCAAGAACAAGCTTCCCCCGTAACAAGGAGATCCTGCTGTGTTATTGTGAAAAATGCCACTTTACAGGCGTTTTCCTAATTGGCCACCCCCACCTAGGCCCATTGTATAACTATGTTGTAGTTACTTGATATCTCTGCTACCTTTATCGGTCGCGGCACTCGAGTTATGACCCTGGGGACCTAGAAGGCACACTCACCATCAAATCGTAAAAACCTGGCATTCTGGCATATGCAATCATGCTTGCATTTATTGTCAACCCAAAAGCTATACTGATCTGCCCTGTAGGCAACTATACAAAAGCACACACTCTGGCGCCATTACGCCCAAACCTGGTGTAACACCGAAAATGTCAATACATGAGGCAATGATAAGAGCGGCCCAGCGGAACAAGAAACAAAACCGGGAACCCAAGTCTCTTCAAAGCTACATCATTGGTGTCCACGGGCACTCCAGCATGTAGAAGCCGCACAGCATCCAAAATCCATGGTACAGTAATAACCTAGACAGTCTTTGAGGCATCTTCAAGGCAACAGTGCATCTTCGCACCAAACCCCTCAGCCTGGCTTCCTCATCTTGTGTGCCTGTTGGAGCCAAGTCTCACCAAAGTACAAATTTCGTTTAGTTCACTTTTCCAGTAACTTGTGCATTAACTTTGATGCACATTTTGGTGAGAATCATCCGTTCTATTTTCACTATTGCATTGACCGGCACGTTCATGTAATCCCTCGGAGACAAAATTTGCTCTTGCGCAATGCCTCTTGTGCGCACGATTTAATAGAAATTCAGGACCCGACATAAGTGGATAATAGAATGCTTCGCTTTTCCAAAATGCCAAAAATACTCATAATTTGGGCTTAATCCCTGTTGGGCATTGGAAGGTGCTACATTGAAAATAATAAAATAGGTGGAGCTCGATTGTTTATCAAACGCATGTGGCCGCCAGCAGATTCAATGTTGATGGAATCAATATCTCTAATCTTGTGCGGCAACTCTGAGTCGGCCACAGTCGTTGGTTATCCAGAAGAAAAAGTTCCTCATATAAGAGGACCCAGTGAATAAATCTCAAGGAGTTCTGTGGTTCACAAAAAGGCGAAAATAACTTACAGAAATTGCAGTCCCGGCCAGTTCGATTCAATATTTTGCACGGTTGATTAAAAACGGGTCTGAACCATTCAATTTTTTCGAGTAATTTTGGCAACTGTGGCTCCATTCTCGGACACTTTTGATTGCCTTTAATTATAACTGATCACAGTAAGCTGCTTGTTTGTTCAGCGTTGAGATATCTTCCTAGCAGCACTAAACTCCCACGAGGTAGAGCCGTTGAATTATTAGGACTAACAAGCAGGTTGCCAATGTCTTCGATAAACTAAGGTGTGGACGTTATTAAACACCAGCAGACACATCGAGGCGAGTAATAATAACAAGTTCATTTCCTTACTTCAACGGAGCTCCAAAAACACCTAACCCGGTCCCTCCACGGGTTGGATAGTCTTTGGCACGGTGTTCCCTAAAAAGTAAACCACTCCCATTCAGTCGGCCGCCACTTATTTGCACTCAGGCTCTTGAGCCGGCGACTCTGGTTGGGAGCGCCGATCGTTCACCTCTATACGATTGGGCATCCTGACAGTATCCAAACACACATGCAATCAGGCGGTAAAAATCAAATATCTCTGCGTCGCGCCGGCCGTCACGTGGTGGCATCTGTCGAATAGCCTTACTTACTGCACATAACGGGGAAGAGGGGCAGAAAAATGGTGCCGCTAAAATTATTATCTTTCTTCACTGTTTTGACTAAAACACCATCTGTCCGACCTAGTAGTCGCTATTATATAGGCCTCAATTACAGGTGTAGTGGTCGGGTACTTACTGGAGTGACCATTTACAAGCCGTCATCTTTATTTGGTTCTTTGCGTCCACCCCTTAAGGCCCGCTCTGTGTGCCGAACGCGGCCTTTGACGTACAAGCTTTAAACACACTGGCCAGCGAACTGCTCTTGCGCGCACTCAGGATATTTTATTCTCATGCCCTTGTGGCATTTCCGAAACGAAAAACAAAGAAAGCTACGCATTTCACAACTAGCAAGACAACTGCCAATAACAAAATCGAACCTCTACTCATAAGTCGGAAAGACCAGTGCAAATGTTCCTTTTTAATCGGGACACTCGAGGTGTAACGGGTATTTCTATCAAAAGCCCTGGAAGACAAAAACACAAAGAATGAAGCGGTCTAGACGAAAGTCCACGACAAATTTTCCTCCCTGAACAAACGCCGAGCACTCTTCATCCCGAGCCCTTTGGCTGCGAAGAAGGTTATTTTGCCCCCGGATGTGAAAATCAAGACCGCCACTGTGCCTCTAGTGGACAAGCGCATGATGGAGTCCAAACTAATCACCCGTGGGTCGTTCTCCAGAACAATCACGCCAAGACACTGATACAATCGCTGATTGGTGATGTCGTAACGAAGTCTGGATGAGAATCGCTTAACGCAGAATGGCTATGCGGAGGGGGTAGCAAGCGAACCGTTGGGCTACTAGGCACACTTTTCTTTCCAACTGCTGTGCAGGGGACCTGATGGTTGGCTGTCAGTATCCAAATGCCCTCCCGAAGATCACGTGTATATCCCAAAATCACCTTCTAGAGGCACGAGATATCGTCGCTTATTTATTTAGCGGACGATTGAGGTGCAGCGGTAAACCACGAAGCCAGTTCTATGCTGGATTGAGTCAGCTGCGCAAATACGAAGAGCGTAGCCCACCGTCAGATAAGCCATAAGCGTTGATTTTGATGTCTGGGACTGCTGCGATAACCCCACAACCGCTGAAAATGCTAAACGGTCAGCCTCCAAATCCACTCTGTTAAAAGCATCTTGTTCGATTGTGGACCCAGTTGTCACTCACAATCTCGACAGCCAAAGCCACAAACCCGACAACATTGTACCGGAAATTCCTACGTGCACTTTGTTTGCCACGCTGATCACGGACGATCTGGAAGTCCATGCAAACACAAAATTTTTTCTTTGTTTAATTATTTTTTTTAATTTCTTCTAAATTTTTTGTTTTTTTTCTTTTTTTAAGGTGCAGTTCGCCGAGTTGTCGTTTGAGTCTTCTTTCTTAGCAAGTATATAACATATGCACGAACATATTCAACCCCTTCGGGCTTAGAATCTCAAATGCGTCTAGCTCGTGTTGGTGACGTAGCGGTAAGGTGCTTACCTCAAATGTTAGGTGTGCGGAGTCTAAACCCCGCCGCCGCCAAGGATGATGAGCTCTACTAAGAGCACAACTTTTATCCAGAGCTTTCTCTCTTGATAGTATTTCACAAAAATTAATCAGGCATTACCTCTCCAGCCAGAGCTTCCTCATACTGTAACCATGAGAGTCAAGTTTGACGTCTCTAAGTAAGAGAGCCAATTTTAAAAGATTTTTATTCACTACGACACGCCGTCCGGGCTTGCCAGGCATAATATGCTCCAGAAATCTTTGGGAAGGGTTGAGATAAACACTTCTATTCAGTATCAGATTACACAAACCATCATTTGGGACTTCAGCACACATACCAATCGTAACAATCTGTTGGAGTTAAAACCAGCAGTGGGGTACCCATAGATGTAATTGAAAGATTGAAAGTGAGATCTCCACCGTTAAACCGGTAAACTAGACGGCAACATCGCATAATGGGCATTTGTGACACCTTAAACTTTTTAACTAATGCTTAGACCATTGTTCTCTGATTAAGTTCTGTCCAAAAGCTGTCGCAAGCTTGGTGTTAACGGACATTCTGAAGGTTGCAAAATCCTCCAACCGCTCAACGTAATATGGATCCTATGGAACATCCAGCGCATTTGTTGCGGAGTGATATCCCAAAATCATGTTTTGAATTTGGTGAAGGTTACTGCGTTTCGCGGGCCCGTAAAATACTGAAAAGTGTTGCACACAGCGCAGCTGCATAGACCAACGGAACCCGCGTCGACCGCTACCATTAAAGAACCACCTAGTGCGCCTCTAGATGATTGAATATAAACATCTGAATATCTAGATATTTACTGTATTCCGCACAGCCGTCAAGTCCTTCTGAATGAGCGCTGGGAAATTTCAATTTAATCTATGCCGAAATTCTTGGAAGCACCTTTCACTTGCTTCATCCTTATTGGGAATCAGCAGCGGTACACACCTCACGAAGCTCCAAGAAACTTTGAACTGGATTTATATTTATCATTTGGGGGCGCATGATTTAACCCCGAAACGTGAAGAAGCAACATGCTTTACCGGTTGCAATTTGCACCCTCCAAAAAGGTAGCTTAGCACCCATACCGGAACTTCTGAGCCAATACGGTTTTGTAATACCGACAAGCTACACCAAACAAATAGAGCTTCTCCCTAAAATCCTCTTTTTAACGTTGCTGCACACCTCTGAATGGCCGTCACACTTGCAGCGGCAGCGCTTGGTGTTGTCTCTGCCGTACGCGAGTGGATGTATTGCCGGAAGTGTCAGGTTGATTCGAACAAAGCCCCCATTCATTTTTTATCAGGATGCATGGGCAGTGTATAACTTGGCATGGGCAAAAAATGATATCTATGTTCTGATGGAAGTAGTGCAATGAAAGGTGACAGACTCCATTGAAGGAATGTTTGAATTTTCAGGTGATCACAACCGGGTGCTAACTAGCACCGGGGATTTATACTGCTCATTTGAAGGTGAAAAATCTGTTAACTATGGCGTCGCAGGTGAGACTATTCAAGGGGTGAAAAGGGCAGAAGCCCAAAAAGTGCTCATACAGGACAGCCTAGGAAGCACAGGGTATTGATGAAACCATGAGTGCTCAGGAAGCTGTTAATAATAATAATAATAATAATAATAATAATAATAATAATAATAATTAAGGAACGGGCCCACAATCCTAGTCGCCTAGCAATGAAACTTTGTAAGCTCGAATGCAAACCTCATAGGTGCGGTTAGCTATGGTTGCTGAACAAAGGAATTATTCGGAGCTACACTAGTTGTTTCCACCCGCGCGTGCCATACGAACAAGAGACCACGTTTAAAAAACTGGGAACCAGGGGAGCAGGTGAACTGTCAGATGACCACTAACATTTCACAACAGTCATCAAGGCATGGAACAAAAATTCATGCATATCAGAGGCGTATACAAGCGGCTACAGCAGTAAACAATTTCAAACCTCTGCTGGATAAACACCTCTTTGGACTCGCCGTGGCACTGCCTTGCGGTGAGCTTCGTCAATTGAAACGCCTTGAACGCTAAGCGGTGGCTGACCGTGGAGTCAACAACCCGTCCCATAACACTCAGAAAGACTCGCATGCGGGTGAGATGTCTAATCGGAAGTGCCAGAGCAAGTAAAGAAGTTACTGAACAGAAGAAACCATCCGATGCGGACAAACTTGTCGCTGTTTACAGACAAAGCTGGTTTGGACGCATACTTCACACGACAAAGAGCGGAAGATTTCGTAGAATTAGGCCACTTGCATGCAAGCGATCCACCCGACATGAATACGCAGCGTGAAAAGACCTGACCAGCGAATTCGGACTGACCAGTGCACTTGCCGCGTTAGGGGACACATTGTCGGACACACCGACAAGTGTTGAGGATGGCAAACAACCAGACATTCAATATCACTTCACGCAATCGATGGTGCTCTTGCAATCCGGCCATCATATGTGGTGCGCTTCCGCACTTTAAGTGAAATCAAAACTGGTTTCATTTTCACTCTTGTAAATTTTTCCAACGATTTATCCCGTTATTTTGCCCTATCAGCGAGTTTTCGGGGGTATCCAGTTTGAATTTTATACGTTCAAGTGTAGCTTTTACGTAAGAACCTCTTCATCAGTTTACACTTTCTCTTCTTTGTTTACTCAAGTATTTACAAACGTGAGCCAGACTATTGCAGGCTGCTCTCCACTGAAGCTACCGGTGAAACAATATGGATGCGGACAAAACGGCTGTCCGTCGGATATAAAAGGTAGACTGCGATATGACGACTGCGCGGATTTCTGGCGATTTAATTTTAGGGGTTAGCAGGATGACCGGATGAACCAGATGGACAACCCTTCTTATCTGCTTATGCATGCAAGCCGCGGCTGCCACGGGGACGCTATGCATCTTTGAAATAACAAGACATATGTAGGCAGCGAAACCAAATTATATTTTTCGCCTTAAGGAAACGGGGGTTAACGGACCCATTCGATCGGAACACTAAAGGACAGCATCTAAACAACTTGATCGCCAAGGAATTAGATTTTGTGAACATTTGCACAAAATATGCCTCTTTGGCGCTCTTGAACTAGATGACGCTTATAGCAGCTCTTCAAAAAAATTTCGCCCAGCTTGGCAAGATATTTCTGCCTAATGCTTCGTCCATTGCTTGACAAAGCCCAACTTCCTTCCGCTTCAAGGGCAGAAACTGTTAAACATCTAGCAACCGTTTGTCGTCCGGCAGCTGTGAGCCCGTTACACTCACCGGCATGCCGTGCAGGGTGACAGAACGCTTTATGAGTCGAGACATGCCAAATCGCCACTTTATACCCCCGCGCAGGACTGACCCCTCCCAAACAGTTCTTGCGTGTCAAACGTGCATGTATCCATGGGCAGTCTACCACAAGCCAAAGGTGAAAGACGCATATCAGGCACCATTCGTCTCGACTTTTCAGAAGCATTCGACCGAGTTCCATGAGTTCTGACACTCCATAAATAGGAGTCACCTGATTCAGGGAGCAATTCTACGCTGGATAATGGCTTTTCTTTCAAGTAGAATGTTTTGAGTGAAAGTCGGATCAACATAAACTTCTGCAACTTCCTGCTTTGGCGTTCCTCAAAACACCGTCATAGGACCAAGCATCCTTCTGACATACGTCAGCAACCTACCGCATGCACTTTCAGGACTATGTCCGCTTCTTGTGGGTGGCCAAAAATTGTAGGGTTCTAATGCCAGCTCCCTCGAAATGGGTGTTGACGCCGCAATTCACCACTCACTTGACCGGCAACAAAGTTGTTTTCCTAAGAAAAAAGCTTCTAACCGTTATTGGTTGTGACCATCAAGCTGCTGGGAGAGGAGAGACGACCCCTGATCCGCCTGAAATCCTCAAACCTCTCTCAGGATGCATAGGCTAGGCTGTAGTAGCCCGTGGTCGACCTTTGACCTATTTACACATTGCTTGAACGACGCTTAGTGTTAGCCTAACTAATATACGGCGAGAAAATGGTGAGGACTTCAGGATTAAAGCGCGCACTTTCGCCAGCCAACAGTTTTTCTCAGTTGGTGTGTGAAATAACCTTCTTCTAACAGTTGCTCGCGCTACACCTGGGACCCGGTACAAAGCGCTTCCGGATGCCTTTTGTGTGTCTGTCCTCACGCTGGCAAGCTTACTTCCAAGCGCTAAGAACTTGAAGAGCGGAGCTACACATTTTCTGTTTGGGCTCCATATGGCGGGTTTATTCAGAGCCGGAGGCTTTCAAACGACCTATTTTGTCAATGACTATCAGCCTCCCCGTCGGGTGAAAATTCCGGATCTTACCCGGTGAAAAATTATCTGCCTGTTTCGGGCTTCGCACTTACTTCAGTTTTAATCATCAAATGTTAGAACACTAAAGATAGGTGTGGATCTCCTGGGCTGAGACGCGATTGAACCACAAAGTTAAAAGGACATTTAATTCACCAAAGCTGTCACCCACAGCGGCTAAATTCAATTCCCCAAGTACACGGACGCCTTGTCGACATAAAGTCTTTTCGACGATGATAGTTTCGTCGATACCAACCTACGTCGTATCAAAATCAAGCTTTTCAGGGATACCCCAGAACACCCCTTAGTGTTGCCCAATATCGCAGCCTTTTATGGAACAGGCTTTCTTGTTAGCGAAATACACTCACTTGCGAACAAATTTGGTTTTGCGAGAGACTAACCTGTAACTCAGCTGAATCTCTGGTTTGTGATGTTTCCAGGCAACTGAATGTGCTGCACCAGGCCGGCTCATGTTTCAATTGCTACGATATCCCAGATATCGCGGTAAGTGTATATTCGTAATGCACTAATCATAAGGTTGCTGAAAATTCTTCGACAGCCCACGACCGGTTTCGCCTCTCTTGAGGCTCAGCAGGTAGGCGCAGTCCCCGAGTTTCCGTCAACCTTATGTTCTACTTGAAACGGAATTGCACGAAATTAGCGAAATACACTCATTTGCAAACAAATTTGTTTTTTTTTTGCGAGAGGCCCACCTGGAACCCAGCTGAACCTTCATCAGTATGCCTAATATCTATCCAATGTACGAGATAACACTTTGGTCGTCCCATTTCCGAGTTCTTTCGAAGTAGTGACCAGCATTTTATTCTCTAAAATGGCCCTGCACAATACAGTGTAAAATCAGAAGCGTAGTAACAGCCGTTACCGCGATTTTATAATACCCTTCTCGTTTGACCCATTTTACTCTGTAGTTATGGTGGTTGCTCATCGCTCCCATTCTGGCACAAGCAGCGCATCCATCTAACGTCTAGAATTTCCGGGTTTACAAACAGCGTTCACAACGAATCATCGTGGATCCACCAGCAAGTTGAAGAACTATTTCCTGCAATCCGTCGGGGTTGCCCGAAGCGTAATAATGCAACTACGACTGGCAACAATAGTGGGTTTGTCTCCCAACTTGCTGAGAGCATGCCACGTAAGCACATACGTACACAGCTTAAGCAACTCACCGAGCCGCTTAATAAGTGGGAATGGATTTGAAGTTACATACAATATGTCCTATGCTAGGACCCGATGAACCGACTTTTGGGCGTCACTGGTTTGATGGTGGCGCCTGGCTTAATAATTCCGATGGCGAAATTCGGGTACCGAAAAAGGTCCGCAAACATATTCGTGTTTTTATGTCCTCTCAGGTGAGCTCAGAGGACGCAGGCGGTAATGGATAAAATAAACTAGTGAGGGCATGCGTGTATTCAAAAAGATCACATAGTCACTGCTTACTGGCTCCGGACGAAAGTAAGGGACGAAATGGAATTCTCGGATCGATGGAATCTATGCCGGTGCACCTAAAGGCCACTGAATAGCGAAGGACGAACTGATAGACGTGATCTCTCCGTTTGCCTTTAGCCGCCACAGCCAAAGTTGAAGGCAAAAATGTCGACCGCCTACCTGATTTTGTGGGAACTCGACGTCCTCTAGTGTACCAATAGGTCAAACTGCTGAAGTGAATTGCACTGTCATCTTTAATATGAAGTGGATCCTGTTGATGAGACTGTAGGTGACCTCATGCTGACTAACTCAGAGCCAGTGAAGCCCGGAAAGTTCCCTCATTAGTTTCCGTAGCTGTTGACTAATCGACCTGTTGTTTTTCCGATTTGGTTACACCACCAATTTTGGTAACTTCAAACGCGGCCGTTTTGAGTCGCCGAGCGCCACGTTTTGTCCATGCTTGGAGCACTTGTTTCTCTAGTGGCATTCGAGCTGTTGTTGTGAGTAATTTTGTGTTCGGAAGCCATATGGACTCTAACTCCGCGACGTATAATGTAATCGAAGTTGATATCCAGAACTTTTATGTAACGTTTCTGTCACAGGAGAAACTGGACGAAAGCTATGTGGGAGGTCCCCCAGAGAATTCTGCGAGTGGTGGAGCCGTTCCCCAAGTTTTAGATCAAGGATCAGAGATGGGCGAAGTGGTCTTGGGTTTTCCACCGGACGATCCAACGTCCAGTCTTGAAGCTTCAAAAGTATGGTAACAGGCAACGCACTAACCACTTCTATAGCACAGTGAACCGTCATTTGCTGTAACTAATGTGAAAACGTTAAAGCAGAAAATCCAAGATCTTCACACAGCCGTTGACAAGGTAATTTATGAAGTTATCATCGACCAACTTTTCAGGTTTTGTGCTTAGACAAATCGAGGTCGGAACCGGTAAGAAATAGTTTTTCTTTTTCCGAATTTCCCCTCAGTTCTCTCGTGCTTATAGAGACGAATACAGATATATGCTGGATGCTCTACAGGAGTTAAGTAATTCCTTTACACCTGCGGGACAACAACGCGGTCCCGTTACACAGTATTTGAACACTGAAGGTTTGTAATTCATAGCCAGGCTCAAGACAAATTTTTCCTAGGTTTAGATTTAACCACGCCCCCTGTGATACGACCCGGAAATCCAGCGAGTTACCCGAGTGACTGCATTGGATTTCAACCTGTAGATGCGGGTGTTTCCCATCAAATCGGATACGCGTCTGAGGACCCATTATTTTCAACTGGCTACACTGAGGTAAGGGCATGATAGGTTTCCATTTTGATTTTTGCCTCACTGAACTAGAAGAGGCGAACCTTTTCATGATTGAACCAGACAAAAATCTTGTGAGGTTTTTCTTTGTGTACTCATTAGAATCTTGGTCATCGTGACATAATAGGCGGTTTGCAACACGTACTCCCGATTCTACATTCATTAAGCTGATTCCCTCGAATTTATTGTCCCAGAAGAGAGCTAGTTCTCATAATACTGTGATCCATACACCGTTTGTAGAACATGCTGAGTGCTCACTTATGAACGTTCTGAGCTCGGACTTCATTCAACTTCAAAATACTCTCTGGTTGCGTCCATCAAGTCTACTTTTTTCGAAAAAGCACTCCTTAAGTTGAAACTCCTTAAGGTCCCACGACCTTGTTTTGACAACTTCTCGTATAATCGCTGCATTAAGTTTGGACACAGGTGAATTTTAATGCGCGTATGGAGCCGCTTCTATATGAAGGTCTATTCGCGCTGGCGCATTTCTAATCCCCTTTGTGGATTGTGCAAACATATTACTAGAAACACCCTGTATCTCTAGGATTTCTACCATAGGTTTGGATATCGAACAAGATGATCGGCTACGTGACGTCCTTACCAGTTGTCAGGCTTATTACCTTCACTCTTCTATGTTGAGTTTCGCCTGGTTGGGGACTGACTACTTGAACCGAGCCACATCGGCTGTCACCTGTTGTACTTATTTATGCCACTTTCAAATGCAATGTCTGTTCCAAGTAATGGCCCGGGAAAAGTTTGTCGTAGTTAAGTGTTCGACGTGGATGGGTTGGATGAAAGCGAAGCTAATGAACCGGGCGCCGCCAGTTTTTTGCTCCTTTCTGATGGGCCATCTTAGGTAAAGTTCCGGGTAGTTTCGGATGCAATTTCGCCTATCATGGCTATCAAGCTACTGTTTTCCCTCTCGAACGACAAGGCCTAAAACATCGCGGTAGCAAAAGCGAGGTTTGATTTTTTTCTGTTTTAATGCTCCCTGTGTCTGTGTGTCCAAAGAGTATCGTCGAAGGTTATGTTAGGAATGGGGCACACTTATTGATTACAATCTTTGCATTCACTCTTGGTTATTTGACTTTGCGTCTACTAGGACTGTTAGCTTCTTGGTCTCTTCTGACAGTGACCACTAGTGTTTGATGATACTGAAGACTTTTCGACATCTAATGTAAGGTCAAGTTTGTTGGTGTTTCTAGGTTGTATATTTCGGTGTGAGAAGGGTTTTTTACGAAGCTTCAAGGATGCTTCCTATTTTCCAGTGCTATGAACATCCATCAGCAATCTAATTACTAATTCAAGCTACGAAATGTCTCAATTTCGACCATCACACTCCACCGTGCAGCGTGTACTTTGGTAATTTGCCGTAGCATCTTCACAAAAAAAATTTCTTTCATGCAGTACGAATTTTATGGGTCGGTTTGAATGCCATAAGGTAGGCAATAAGGAACTGAACACCAAAATGTGTTCCTATGGTGTACTATCTTCGCTTGGCACGAGATAGCTGTCGTCGCACTGTTTTTACATTCTGGTCGTTATGGGCAAACTATCATGTAAGGGATATTGATTTGTTGTTGTGTTTAAAGGAATCTCGTAGTTGGCAGAAAAACGGGATTTGGAAGGAGCCTGCTGATAATCCAGAATGAATGTTCCACGGTTTGCACTGGGGTTACGTCACCCTTAGGAAGAATGTGCACATATTTCACCTGAGGTTTTCGTACTTTCAAGTTAGACATACGTCACTCGCTTCGCCCAGGTTTATAGGCCACATCATCCTCCACAGTAGCCGTTGTCTGGGAGTTTATGTCATGACGAATCTGCGACATTTTTCCCGCAGTATACACTCTTGGACAGAAAGCTCACTATGCGCAACTCTCCTGACACCAACTAGCAGTGCATATAACTCTACATTTTTAATCTCCGTTCTCAGTAGCACTGTGTTGTCGACCAGTTGCAGCCACTCTGACGTGGTTGGGATTTAGTGACCTAAACTGGCCGAAACTTCGTTCCTCACGGTTCAACCATGCCACGAAGATAAGCCCCCGTACTGCGGGTAATCGTATTGCAAGGCAATGTAGGGATGCAGTCCTACTGTTTTCTACAGTAGGATTGAAGGTAGTGAGGTTTTCCCTCCGCATGAAGAAATATCAAAGCGTCCTCCCACAAGGAAGGACGGCTTGGGAAGGGTCAGCCCTAAAGACTGAACATTTCAATCGTTCAGTGGTTGACCGTAACCACCAGTACGGTTGAAATACCGAAACCTAATGAGTTTGGTGTTGCTTAGACGGTATCTCTTGTACCCAGCCGAATTAAGAGTGGGGGGATTGGGCCTCACTCTCTGTGTCCTTGGGCTAGGGAAGCCCTCAACAGCCAACCGGGTCAGATTACTATATCACTGACAGAGTACCGTAAGAAAAACCTAACACCTGTTTTCTTGCAGGTTGGAGTTAGGGATAATGGATACGAGCCCGGAACAAAACCTCAACTTCCTGTCTGCCTTGTGGGTCAGACTTCCTAGGTTTCTTCGGCTTGGGCAACCGGAAGTACCATCCGCTCAAGCAGCATAGATTCAGCGGCCAGTCGCAATTTATCAGTTTCAACTCTTACTGTTTCTCATTCCAATACGACCCCGCTTGCTTGTAGATGTTCAATTCAGGGTTGATTCCTAGCCCTCTAACCAGGACAACCTAGAAAGGAGCTACTAGCACTAAGGGCTCTACTCAAAGTAGCAGCGTACATCTTTGTCAGATCGATCAACAGACCTCCCTCTCACCCTTTCCTCTAAAAATCGATGTGTTTTGTCTCCAAAACTTGCGTCAGTTTAGTTCAGTTCCGGATGACAATCGTGGGCCGTATACTAATGCACGGCGGATTGGGTCGGAGCTCGAGATAGCTCAGTGGTTAGGGTGCAGATTTAATAACAGGGATGTCCGTCTTTCGAAACCAGACCTGGCATCTTGAATGCTCCTATCTAGGCTTGTGCAACCTGGCGATATCCCAGTCGTCGTTCTTCCTTCGGGTGGCATGTAAGCTAGCAACCGTAAGGATGCTACAGCTGGACGATTATCTTCATTTAGTTCGGGCTGGTGCTGTCTGTGGCAGTGAGCAGTGTAGCGCATCTGTCCAAGGTAGCTCACTTTATTCACGAGTTCATACTCATGAGCTCTGTTTGACTGGATCTCTATGAACAGCCGAATTTGTACAGTCAGACTGGCCGAGTCTGTCAGAATGCACAACCAACGACCCTAATCCGAACTATGCTCGCTATCTTTGCTTACGTCTCAACAAACTGCAGCTGTAACACTGTGCAAGACGTTTTTGTGGATAACTTTCAACAATCTTGCTAATGGCAACTTTCACAAACGTCACTATTCTGGCTGGCTATTTGAATGATGAGGAAAATCCGCAAGCATGAGAGCCATCTTGCCGGAAGATTTGGTGTAGATACGCCAAAAACTGACAACAGTAATCATTTTGTGAATCTGTGCGCTAGTCACCAGCGCTGGTGGAGCAAACTTTCAGCTTAGACATGAGCGTCGCGTTATTTGACGTCCCAGCCGTAGCCAGCCGAACACTCGGATTAAGCACATGGCAATCAGCTGTAGGTGACATTTCTGTGTTCAGGACTGTTGCTCCTTTTGGAATACATGCACAGAGGCTCTCTTTCGTTCCCACGTAGTAGGTCGTTTTCCGGCGCCGAGCTAGGAGACCACTTGCAGCCGTCATACTCACTGCCCGTGGGATTTACTCGAGAAGTCCATCAGCAGCAGCTGTCCACACAAATTACGAACGCGGAACAGACCGGTCGACCAAATAAAGACGGGTTCGAAATACGAAGTACTGCAAATTTTGGCGTTCGACTGTGCACGTCCCCAACTAGAACCGTGATTAATTTCAATTTGGATCTCACAGTTGTCCAACAACATGGAGAAAAGGGTAGCTAAGCACTTCTCGTCTGGTTAACGAATTTATGATGTTCTCCAGCTGAATATGCTGTTTCAGTTAGCATGATCGAGGTGTCGACGTGTGTTTTCTCGGAATGACAAGCAAATTATATTGTTGATGAAAGCACACTACTGGTTTCGCCCCTCTTGAGGCTCGCCAGGTATTTTCCATCGATCCTAAGTTCTGCTTGCACCCCAGATTGTGCGCATTTGGTGAAGTGCAATGACTTGCAAATTACATCAGTGGTAATGAGAAGCTCAGCTGGATATATTGTTTATGATATTGTTCAGCTGAGTATTCTGCACATAGGCCGCTTTATGTTTCGGTTAACACGGTAACCGAGATATATAAGTGTATTTTGTTGACTTCGACTTCGGTTTGACTTGAGCATCCAGCTAAACAACACCGCTGCGTAAGAAACCCTTTGAGTGCTCAATATGATAATACTTTGGGAAAATAGACCACGTTGCTGGAAAGAGTCTGAGATATAAATTTCCTTTGCCGCCTTGATTACCGATTTAATTGACCCACCTTTTTGGTGTCATCATTGAAAACCTTTTAGGAAATCCAGAGCTCGGTTTTTGAGGTAAAATATTTCATAGTTTTAAGGACGCGTTTGTAAAGTGAATTATTTACTCACAATCTTGTGTTGAGAGGCAGACAAATAAAACTATCGAACGTTTGTGTCGGTCACAATACTATACAACAACGGTTAGGAATCTGTTTCTGTTTTATCCCGGATTGTTGGAAGCTATAAACGCTACAGTCTTCGTCAACTGGTCTTTTTCTGAGGGGGATTCGACCTCTGGACCTTGTTGGATGTCCGTTTTCGGGTCAGCGGTGTGTCCCCGGCCTACAAGAGTTTTCAAGTGAAAGGGTCGTCAGAAATCCTGATATCCATAGATTTGAGGTATCTGCATGTCTTTATCTAGATGCATCTCGCTAAAGAATTCGTACTACAAGGAGAACCAAGTCAGCGGTTTTTTGTTAAATAAAGTAGCGCCTACCAGCAATTCACCACACATACTAAATGATGCAATCACTCATCAAGCAGCTGATCATAAACAAGTCATGGGAGAAACAAATGGGTCTTTCGAATTGCAGAACAATCCTCTGATTGGTCTGTCTTCAAAACTTTGAAAGGATAAAAATACCTTAGTCATCACTTGATTGTTACCCTAGAAGATAGTTGTGCGTGAATCCTTATATCACGATTAAAGTCGTACGATATTGGATGACCATTACCGGTATGGTCAGTTTTACCTATTCAGTCACTGTTATTTACCACTACATCTGTCCAATCTGACCATTCATGTTCAAACTTAAATTATTCTCTCTGCAGGCTTTTTATGAAATTCATGATTCACAGTTGACAAGTAGTTGACATACTGTACGCATTTTACCGTGCGGGTTAGCTTTCCCACCTAGCAAGGGCGTAAAGCGCACAAGAGTGAACTGCGGTTTCTTTCTTGAAAATGTCACTCTGTCCCTTCATCTCATTTTGGATTCCGGAAACAGGATTTTCTGTTTTATCACGAATTCATCTGTGACTCCTTTGGTAGCCAACATTTGTCATCATAATCGAAGTTGTTCAGTCACCCAGGCCTCACTCGGTGCGCCATTGGCCATTGCAGCTCCCTGTTTTAACAAACTCTGTGTGAATGATCGTCTTCTCCCAATTACCCTCCCCCTACCACACCACTTCTGCAGTGCCTTTTATTGACCGTTGTAATTAAGCTTCCATAAGGGTGGGCTCATGTATGGACCATGAGGAGCTGCAGGGAGGGGAGAGGAATCTCATTCACGTAACTGGATCCAGGAATGCATCACCATGGATTGCTACGGCTCTCCGGGAGATAAATCAATTGTTGTGTTGACCTTTGCTATCTACAGTTATATTTGAGAAAATACGGCATTTCAAAGTAACAAACTAGATGACGAGATTTCGGCTGCCGATTCATTGTGTGATTATTGGTCCAGAGAATGGTGCGGTATTCTCTTTGGTTTAGTCGGTTCCCACTGACGGTCTTTCAACGGAATATGTCTGACAAAATCCCTTTTGTGCGAGATCAGTACCTCAGCTGTCTTCGTCTATTTAGCGCATTATTACTAGGGTTAAAGTGTAATGCCATATAGGTGTGACCGGACCTGAAAGGATCCAACGCTCCTCATTCATTCGTTGGTCAACTGAACTTTTTTACCCGCCGTAATTGTCTTCTGATCATCCTGTTATTGCAAGGACAGACTGTCCTAATAATACATGTGTTCACGCGCTTGCTGTGAGCTGACTAGCCACTTCGGTAACAGACCGTTCATCTTCAGTGCACATTCTCGACCGGTTGCAGTCTAACGGAACTACTGCAATATATTTCACTGGGCTCAACTTCTTACCTGTGGTTGAAGAAGACGCAAGTTCGGTTGCGCCTAGTGGGACTACTGTCAGCCAAGGCGTGGAATCTTCCGAGAATCTGATTTCTTGAAGATCATCTTCCCAACAACTCCCCTGAAGTGACGATACCCAATTGCGAAAGTTGTCTGCTTCATGGAAGAAAGCCCCTAACTCAATTGACTACTTTTTGTACACACCCGAATATTTGACGTGTTTGTTGCTGTCAGTTGGCCAGGAGGTTGTTTGAATTTAGTCCTGCATCACATCGAAGTGGTTTAGCTATGTTCCGGGTGGTAAAAGCTTCTCTGCTATTACAAATCGAGGTAGCCTCCGCCAGGCAACCGAGACCGATGTATCTTCCTTATTAGGGTAATCCTTCTACTAAGCCGATTGACTAGTCCGATAGACCGAGGTCTGGGTTTGACTCCACCTCCTGTCCAAATAGTTTTGCACGTGTGAAAAGCAAGTCGCATGAAACAAGTATTCAAATTGTTTAGAATGATTTGCATTTCCAAAAGGTCTCCTCCTACAGTAGCCATGTCATTTGCGCGCTCCTTAGGAGCATTTCGGCCCGGCAGGTCTCGAGGCAGGTGCGGAAGATCCCATTGTCATATCAGTAACAAACTCGAAGAGATATTGCGATAATGGAAGGTCTTACTTGGCACTGCTGGATGCGGGAAACCCCAGAAGAAGTTCCTTGTAGACCCGTGCGCCCACGTAATTTAACGCAGAGCGATTTTGAGATATACAAATTCCAATGTCACCTCTCTCGTTGGCAAATCGCCTTTACTACTGTTGGAGACACTTAGAAGGACCGGGAAATGCAAGCAGGCCAAAATATCATCTGGAGATTGGACGCCGTCATGCGGGATGAATCTTCAAGGCATTAAGGAACACTGGCTTCAGAAAAGGCAGCGGTTTTCCCCGCCCGCTCCTGTATTCAAAGACCATTCACCAGTAAAAGTGTTATCTTTTCGGAAGCCAACACCAAACTTCGAATAAAAAAGAAGTGTGCGCGTGTGTCAGTGCTGGAAGGATAATCGTCAACGTTGTGCTCTAAGACAAGGACGGGAAGACCCTTCGACTGCACATTATCTCCTAGAAAAGCTTGAGTGCACAAATTATCGTTACGCACGTTTAACCTGTTTGAAAAGTTCAGTGTGCATGTCTTCTGTGCACCTCATGTGCCTAGAATTTTCCACTATTTCTCACAGGCAAGGAATTCATTGAAACCTGTGCACTTAGAAAAGTTGAAAGAAATAGGCCAGATGGACCACTAATATTTTCCAAATGAAACAAGAGTGAAACCAAACGAACTAGCTTCCTTGTAAGCTAACCAGATCAGAGACTAGTGAATGGGCCTCAAAATCGCTCGCCCGTTTTATGGACCTGCGAAAGCAGTACATTAGCTGGCCTCTGTTATAATAGTGTAGGGTATAGGGTATACCTCATCCACAAATGAGGAGAAAAACTCTGGATGAAGTATTATCCCATTATCCATTTTACGATTTATTAAATAATTGGTGTCGACTGAAATGCCTGAGTAGGACTCTAACTGTGATGGCATAAAAGCAACATAGTAGGAGTCTGACCCCGTCATAAGATCACATTTGTTGGAAAAGCCAACGTACTCATAATAACGCGGGCGACTACGAATCTGATTATAAATTGGCAATGAGGAGTCTAAGCGAAGGTTGCGAGGATAAAAAGGCGCTTGGTTAGAATATTAGAAAATTGGGCACTAAAGCAAAACTCGTTAAGATTCGTTCAATACAACGAGTAGTTTGGATGAAAAACCGGCTGATCCGTAGATTAAATAGTTAACTGATTCGATGTTGTAACATCATTTTGGGACATTGTGGAATTATTCCAGTGGTTACTAGCAACGTTTATATTGGGTCATTCTCTCACACCCCTAGACAAACGAGTTTTGGAAATACTACTACCGTGTTTTCTGAGTGGATATTGGTATTATTCTTTTCAGCTGACAGAAATAATATACATATATAATATATATATATATATATATACATAATAGTATATATAAAATAATATATATATACTGACACTCTCTTAAGGTAACAGGTGATACTGAATAAATTCACAATAATTGGTGTTACAGGCTCGCCTAAATTTCAGGCGAGTTCTTGGAAATTTTCAGAGAGGGCGGATGACTGTGTGGTGAACGAGACTGTTGTCGATCCTAGCCTGGAGTCACTTACCAGTAAACTGCCAGTTTTTTGGTCGTTTAAACCTTCATTTGGAACTTTTAACGGTGATAGACACTAATAAGATTTCAGTATTCAAGGTGTGCATTTGTTAGGAAGGTATTTTCTCATAGACTGGAGACAAGATGGTACTAGTTCCTTAGTTACTAGGTTATGTTGCAGGTTGCCGGTTCCTGAAAGTTTGTTTGTGCACTTCGATTTTACTTTCAGCATCTGAATGCAAGTGTTGTTCAAGCGTTGGTTAATTCCTACGGACTACATGACAGCTATGCGTCAAACTAGTGCACAAAAAAATCTGTCGTGAAAGATATCCGCGTAGACCTTGTAACCTTTCCGTAGACGGTCACCGTTCAGGGGACCTGAAGCGACCGTTGTGGGGTAGGGTTCGATTTATCAAAGGGAGGTATTGTTTTCCTTATATGATGTAAGGCAGGGATCATTAGACTTCGCCATCTTGAAGGAGGTTTTCCTAAGCTCAGTAATAAAGATTGTGAAACTACGAGTTGCCTCGTGAAAACAATGGCGGCAGTTCCCTAAACAAGCGTTCTCTTTAATTGGACTTTTTGGAAAACTCTGATTTCCCTTGGAGACCTGAACAAAATTATCCTCTCTAAAGGGGCCCTATTGGTCCTATTCACCATGCATAACCTCGAACGCTAACGCTTACTAGCCTACGGTCGTTTCCTCATCATTTCCTAACCTTAATGACCTTATTTCGACCATTTTCTTTAGAAACTCCATGTTCCAGAATGCATTTAATGCAAACATTCGCGTGTTGGAGGCTTCAGTAGTGAAATCCCGGTAGGCTTGGTCAGCTTTAGCTTTGCTTTCTCCTGACTCATACCCGCCATTTGCAAGCTAGACAGGAGAAATAGTGTTAATTTCCCTTCGTTTACTGGGTTACTCAGCAGACTTCCTCCTGGATTATGATCCAGAGATTTCTTTGCTGCTGTTTAAGTTAAATAGCGCACTCGGAAGCCCAACCATTCCCACCAAAGTCCGTTATTTTGTATTCTCCCCGTTAGCTACTGTCCGTTTAATATCAGTTAATCGGTTAAGACTGCGTTTACGAGTGAGCAGGACCTATCACAACGGAGTAAATTTAAAGCTGTAGTTGTCTAGTTGGTAATGGTGCCTGATGGACGCGAAACAGAACTTTATCATTTATCATGGTTTCTGCTAAACTTTCCTCAAGTGCACAACTTATATCTGAATGAAACCCGATTTATTGTGAAGGGTGCTACCACACCAATCTAGGTCATGTGGGAATGTTCTCTTCAGTAAGTAGTCGTTTCTTAGATAAATCTAACTTAGGCCCGGAGTGGCTATTGTGTCTGTCCGACTAGTTGAACGCTGAGTTAGTTGTGATATGCCCACCCATTTGGTCGTGCACCGGCAATTCGGGGAACCAAAATGATCCATAGCCAGCACTGTTTGCATAAGTTGATTTTTGTTTGGGCCTGCTTTTTTGGAGGATGTCGTGTCTAAAGTGCATTCATTAGCAAAATTTCAAGGCCGGAATATGTCATTCCGTCGTATGAAGGGAATCTTAAAAGGAACAGCTGTGCTTTATGGATTTCAGGTAGTACCACAAACATGAAACCTGCCTAACTAAGGTATGATCCAGAATAAAGAACATAAGCTCCAATGGATGAAACCTTTGGTTTGTTTCTTTTCTGCACCATCTCAAAACAAACAGGTTTAATTCTCCTCTCAGCTGTTTCACAGATAAGATGATGTCAACCCAGTTTATATGGCTGGCTGCGGTACCGACTTGTAATATGTATGCAACACTTATAATATTCTTCGACTGAGTAGGTTGCAAAAAGGCTGCTTCGTGTTCCAGCTGAGACTGCGTCCAAGATATCGGAGTATTTACCTTCGAATGATAGCACTCGTAATTTTGTTCAAAACTCTTATACTACTGGTTCCGCTCCTTTTGGGGGGAGGGCTCATCTTGCAAGCCTATTTCTCGCACTTCCATCAGATTTATTGCGTACCTGCGTACCAAATTAGAGGTTAATACTCGTTCACAAGTTGATGTTAACAATAAACTGATGGAATCTCAGCAGAATACTCTATATTATAAGGTATATATCGATTTTACACTTGCATTGCATCGCTCCCACCCACCGGAATGCCTCATACTGGTTGTTAGTGGAAGTGCAATGAGTATGAGTGTTCCCTGCTTGGAAGTGTTCTGAAGGAAGATTGTGAGTTTCTGGTTTTAAGGCCCAATTTTGATCTACCCGACCTTTTGGTTGTTCTTGTTTAGACTTGGGCAACTTTACCTCATCCCAGCCATCGTGCCTCCCATCTAGACTGCAGACTAATAAACAGCCGGAAGTGTACCACGGATGAACAAAGGATTCCTTTTTCAGAAATAATATTCTATTTTCGAGACTTACTTTTAGGCGTTCAGACGTTGGTCTTTTTTGGCATGGAGAGAGACAATGAAAAAAACTAGAGAACCAGGCGCTTGCACTAACTAACAGGACTTTTTAACTGCCATTCAACACTAATTTAATTTGCTAGTCGGAAGAAATACTGCTGATTGAAATTCCGTCTAATTTAAAACTCGGCAAACCAAGCAGCATACTCACTCGGCCTGACGAAGCGTGTCAAATGCAAAAATTTGTCTAGCTATAAATCCACGGATTGTCTATCAAACCTTCCTGAAACCTGAAAAACATTGCTTTGATGCATCACCTTTCCGCGCATCATATCATACTTCAAAAGACTAGATGTTCTGGAGGAAGAGTTCCTCGCTCTCAAATCAAATTGTTCAGCTCATGAACTCATATGGCGCGTTTCTATGGTGCAACCTGAAGTCCATAAGCGAACAGTCGAAGAGCCAGAGTACCATCGTTGGACGTTTGAAAAAGTGGCACTATTCGAGAACCTGTCTCAAGGTAAAGATATGGTCAATGCATTCTCAGCCAGGTCGGAATTCCCCTCCCTACAATCGATCATGCCGCGCAAAGTAACGCCGGAGAGCACCTTGGGTGTTACGCTTACCATGGTGATGCCACGATGGTTTTCGCATGACGTCCTTGCGTCATTTTTAATGACTGAGCTCACTTTTTACGTGCCCCATTCCAATGGTATTCTGTTCGTTCCAAATATCTTGTAGAGTCATCGGACTGCTCACCAGGGCTTCACCACCCTTAAAAGGTGTAGGGTGTAGACCATCCGGGCAAGGTACCCCGTCACTTTAGAGGGATGATATCTCGCGCGTGATTTCCATTGGTGGTTAGAGGCAGATGTCCTTGTTATATTCAGATTCTTTGGAGTATTCCAGAAGTTGTTTGGAAGAAGGTCAGTGGAAGTGCCCCTTAAGGAGTTCAGCCCATCGTTGCAACAAAGATTCTGCTAATGAATTGCCGTTCCCGCTTCGCAAATCACTTAAGTGGCATCTGTCTACTTTTGGGGGATTGGTCGAGTCGGCTGAAACAGGGTGAAGGTGTTACCTGCAGTGACTAGGTTCTCCACCTCAGGGACCCTCAGAGTCCACTAACGTTTTTTGTCATTTTTCAGGCTCTTGATCATCCGGCTTTTGAGGATGCTGGTTGTCAGTTGCTGGTATAGCTTTTCTGGCGGCAGTAAGATCTCGACGAAAGCCGGCATTCCTTTCGTCGATTCAAATGACACGGAGAGACATTTCTAAAGGCTGAGATCATAGCTTTTTTCACTATCGTCCATTCATTCTAAAACCAGTCATCATCATCGGCGTGACAGTGCGTTTTCAGTTTAGTGTCTCTGAGCTGATGTGACGTGGAACAATTTCAGACGGAGTTCCCTTAAAATCTGTTGACATCCTGGAGGCGCTTACTGCTAACATATTTAGGCAGTCTTGAGCCTACGGTGAACTATCCTTGTGGTTGTCTAATGCAAGTAGGGTGTAACAAGTTTGTCATGTATTTCCGTTTTCGTCGAGTTTTTTTATAGACTCCATCAAGAAAATGTGCGATAATTTCACAAATGGCAGTGGTGAGCTATTACGGGGGGATTCAATTTGGGACCTGGAGTACGTAGACGACGTAGCACTGGTTTGTGGATGTGTGAATCAGGCAGAGGATGCCATTAGCAAAGTAACAACATCCACCCGTCATTTTCAATTTTGCTTGCTCTCACTAAAATGCTGCGATGGTACTTGAGTGACCAGGCAACGCGCCCGTTCTCTCTGTAGGTAGAGCCACTCTCTAGGCGTTTGGGGTCGGCATCGTTGGTCTCAAGTATGAAATAGCCAATCACATTACGGAAGCCCGACGTTTGTAAACCTCAGTCATAGGTGGCGCCGACGGGATATCAGTTTGTCGCTGAGAAGACGAGTGTATAACGCCTAACGATAATCGTAATAAAGCTTGGATGGGCGCTGTGCTTCTCTATGGTATGAAGGGCGACCCTCTGAGTAAAAGATATTAATAGTTTGATAGTGTTTGATTACCGAGGCTTACGGTACATCACCCACTTATTGTGGAAGCAGTTTGACGGCAACGAAGAAGTTCGCCAAAGTATCCCCCAGAAGACAGCATTGTTTTCCTATGACTGTTACATGAATACAAAACTAATTACGATGTGTCGGACGCTTCCTAAGGATGTCAAGTTACCGGCTTCTTTGATGTCTTGTTTTCGAGCCTGGATCGGGTTGGGAACGCCTACTGGGTGCGGGACACTGGATAACATGGCGAAAAGTTACTGACTACCTAATCGGTCACTGTTGGCTCATCGTAACGTTCTTGATGGGTAACTAAACAGGACGACTGTACTTGATCTAAGACACTTTCGTAAATGACCCAGAGTCGGGACCAGTGGCGCACATATTCTGAATTTTCATCACACTAACAGTATATTTACTAATTGGTTGGCCTCCCTTTTTCTTTCCATTTATTGTGACACATGCACTAGACTTAAATATAGGTATGCCATATATTCGTATATACAAGCTTGAAACAACCAGATTCGCTATCGATACAACTTTCAGCTTTCTGGCCAGCGTGGTTACCATAGGCGGACATCCCGCGATCTTCATTTGGATTGACCCTCGGTCCATAGAGGAAGTCCTTTTTTTTAACATTACGTAGAATTAAGGTAGGATAACGAGTGTCCTTAGTTCTGGTGTCGTGGCCCTTGTCTGGTAGTGTGTTTCGATTGTTATTGGGCTTCATATTGTGTACCTAGAACTGTTAGCCACCCTTCTCGTCCACCCGCTTGTGAAGGACGCAGTAGGTGGCTTCCCAGATTTTCAGACAGTTTTGTCTCATGTCCCGTTTTACATGTACCCACTTTAACTCTCCTTATATTTTTCTAATCAACTGTAGGTGGACCGGCTGAGTATGGAGTTGAACAAGAGGGACAAACTAATCCAGCAATTATCCAAGCACCTTTATCAGCTTTGGAGAGCAAACGATTCTCTCTTTGCTGATTATGAATCTCAAGAAACGCATTTAACGAGTCAGCTTCGTGGTCTCAGGTCACGCTTAAGAGATGCTACTCAAACGCTGCGCCAGCGGCACTCAATTCCACGAAGCCCATCAGCTCCACCTTTGCGGACTTCACCCATCAGGGAAGCAGTGCTGAAGTTCGCACAAGATTTGCAAACTAGAATGGCGCAAATGGACAGCACAATCCTCGTTGCTGAATATACTGAGCTAAGAGCAGCCGTACTGGATCTCATCATCTCCTGGGATTCAATCGACTCAACAGAACAAGGCAAAAAATGCGAGCGTCTCTTCTTGTCTGCATTGCATTTTGTGGAACTAGGTCTGGCCGAGCCCGCACGCTCAAAACCATCAGCGTTGAGTGAACTGGAAGCACGGGTAAGACAAGCAGATCAGCAAGTGGTGTACTACTCAACCGTAGTTGAGCAGCTGCGTAGGGAGTTGCAGCTTGCCAAACAGCTGTCACCACAGTTGGAAATCACTCCGTTCGTCCCACACGAATCCGTTCGTGTGGACCTTTCCGTTTATGAGGACTTAGACCCAGTATCAAGTTCAACGGCGTTACGTGCCTTCGCTTCGTGTGATCATCCATCCACGCCCTATGCAGAACACTCGTCTGATGTGTCTGACATTTCTTCACCGGCTGTTTCACCGACTAGTCTTGATGGCCGTTCGAAATGTGCGGTGTCCATCGTTGAACCGATTACCCCTCTTGAAGATTGTATGAAATTAAATGATTATCAAGGCTTAGCGCAACAAGAAGTGTTGGTTGAAGAATTCAGCTACGGCACGACGGCCGGAGATAAGCAGTCGAGTTCAACAGATTTACGGCAACAACTGGGCAATTTGCTTGCGCTGAAGGAATCGGAATTTTGGCAGACGACATCAAGTGAGCAGATCGAACTAGAAATCAGGGCTCTACGAACAGCGTGTAGTGTGCTTTCCAAAGTACGTACCACAAGGTCAGTAGGGACGGATCTCTCTCAACTGCGGGATGCAGGAGTACAGACACAAGATGTTGAGTTGCAATACCGAACTATAGTCTCCTCCACCATTATCGAGTCGCTCGAACCTGGAGATACTCATCTGGAGCAGGTGAAGACAGATGAAAGGTTTGACACCGTGGTTTATCGACCACTGCCAGTGCCCGACTCTGTCGAACGGCGCACTGACGTTTACAGATTACTGGAAGAACGTCTAATTCAAATCGTGACTCGGTTACGAGATTTACTGGCTGTGGAGACGATCCATGCGGCAGATTCCACCATCATTCAGCAAATGGGCATCGAGTCTGTGATAGCTCAATGGGAGTCGTTTGTTGAAAATCTTCATATATGTCTTAGAAATCCCGGAACACGAGGCCTCCAGCCTCTGCTTACCTCGCCGTGCATTACAGTTGTTGACTATGCATCGGCAAAATCAACCAAACATGAAGAAGTGACACAAACGGATGACCATTCAATTGTTGGTTCAACCGAGGTAACAGATGCAGCACGTAAGGTAAATGAAACTAACCACTTGAAGGTTTCCTTTTTTCCTGCTCCAGGGTACACAAGTAAACTCCTATGCATCATTTTTGTGCTAGATTTGTTCTACGTGCTTACCTAAGGGTCGTAATTGATCCTTCTCATCACTAGCACCCTCGCTGTACTTTTCAGGATTACATGGTTTTTGTTACAGACACGTAACATTTCAGCATCAGACCCATCCTCTAGTGTTTTTGTATTTCTAACCATCAGAGTGCAGCAGCCTTATATTTCGAAAATATTTACTGCTTATGATTCTGACCTTTCTTCAACAGCATTGACCGGAGTATATACTACTTTGCACCGGCAGGTTGGCGAACAGCCGCGAAAGAAGCACGATTAGTCCCATGTAGAATTGGCCTCTACAGATACATGCGGTCCTCGGACTGTGAATCATATGCTTCTCTGCCTGTGCACTGTGGCTTAGCATGCGTCTCCAAGGCACTAGGAGCGAAGTGTAACAACTCTTGCCAGGCCAGATTTACTTTCGTCAACAAAATCAGAAACTTTGCTACGTAATCAACTAAAGGTCTCAGAAGTCGTGACCTGTCATCCGCCAACAATTTCATCTTTAGTTTAATGAGTGCCTTCTTGTAAAAGTTAGCGGAAACAGATTTACCGGTCAACAATGGTTGGTCGACTAGAAGCCGGCGCACAGTAGGTAAACCGCAATTGGTTTGCAACAGCATTAGTTCTTTTACACTAAGGTGGCTAGCTGGAAAAGCATTTGCTAATTTCCATAGGTTCACACGGATTTCTTCTCTGATATATATCCGGACCAACTTTGCCTCAAAGCTACAGACAGGTTTACTCTGTATTGTTTGCGAATTTGGTCGTATTCACAACAGGCAAAAATGCTTTGTCGGACGCTTTGTAAATCGAGGGGGTGGACAGAAGACCAGTGATTGCCGTGTGAGCAAGCCGTGTTACTATTTTTGGCGGATTTAGTGCGTTTTGGTTGTTCAGCCAATGGTTTGTGATGCCTCTCGACTTGGTTTTTAGCTTAAGGTCAGTTTCATCCGTTAATTTGTGAGCACCTGTGGTTCGGTTAATAGGTAAGGTTAGCGCATTCGATGACAGCGGACGGTGAACCTCATGTATGCGTGGATGTTCCAATGTGTCCTGCCCTAACCACATCTTAGTCATCTGAAACTTATTGGGACATGATATATTTGAGTGCAGTGTTGGTTAGGGGATGAAAGGCGTCATTACGATGGATGAGGATTCACAGAGATACGGAAAAGTATAAAAATGACGATAGATTCATTCAGTCGACTCTAATAGTCTGGTAGGCCATCTCAGTCAGTAAAACAAAGGCTTTTTCGTCGTTTTGCTTACAAATGTTGAAGTGATCGTGGAGCGGAAGCAGGGAACCGCCTGAGAATATGTGACGAGTAGTCCACTTTGTAGACAAACATCTTTCTAAGGGCATCTCTGTTTGGTGATAACGACGTAATTTCCACTTCAGCAAGTACTAATACAGCTAGCGCTTCGAGAAACAGAAAAAAACACACTTGGAATGGACTTCCATTTGTGGATGCACTCTCTGAAGGTAGATTGCCATTATCATGCTACCTGTTTTCTCTAAATGGGTCAGTCCCAACTGGTGGAATGAATGCTTCACTCTGTCTGTTTAGTAAAACTGAGGTGTCAGTTTTACCGGAAGGCATCTTGTGATACATCTGATCACCAAACCGCATGAGTACGGTCCACCCAGCGGGCTTTTTCATCCACTTGGTCCGAAGGATATCAACAAATCTCTAACGAGTGAAGAAAGATGCACAATCATTTGGTGTGTAAAATGGATCCATTGTTTCGCGACTTTCGTACCAGTTTATTTTATAGATCCTTCTACCGTTTGGATAAATCAAAAATACGTAGTCTGTATACAAACGGTGCTAAGATGTTCCATAATCTAGCTCACTACTCTGAGCACAACTAACTGGATTTTACGGTTCATTATCTATTTTTCTTTCTTACTCATCTGAGGATATTTTGGGCTTTCAGTCAAGATTCAATACTACTGGCGAGGCGAGAATTCGAGAGGCACTCCACAAACTATTTTACCTTTGTTGGGATTCATCAGAAATTCGCATCTCATGAATTCCTAGTTCGATTCGATCAATCATCGTCCGTTCATCTACGAGTGACTGACGACCCACTTGCACTTGAGCAGTGTAACATCACCAGTATTCAGTCACTCAGTTCACTTCATGTGATCTTCGTTGGCTGACTCCACGAATGACTATTTCTCAGCTGGAAAGCCAAAGCTACCTGTTAGATGTTTTATTTGGTCACGTGACCTAAGGTTTTCAGGTATAGTTTTTTACTACGCATTGAAAGATTTTGGACCCCAACCGTACACGAAATTCGTATTTCTGTTGAATTACGCAGTTCCCAACTTGGAAATATATGCTGTTGAGTAGTTCACCGTTTTTCCCACCACCGTCAAAAATAGTTGGTGCAGGCTGAGTGGTGACAATACTACGACCTGATCAGCCTCGTTGACATGGTTTCACGGAACTAAAGCACCTGTTTTGTTGGCGGCGCTGGTGGATATATATATANTATATATATATATATATATGCCTGCTATTGATCTATGGACTGTTACTCGAGTAGCTATACGGTGATAGATTGGTTTATGACCTTGAACTAAACACTATCTGAAAATGAGTATGAATAGGCCAAGGCATTCTTCCAGTTGACTTGATTCACTACATAGTTGCAAATCTACCTCATTGCTCCAAAGTCTTCGCACCAGATTACTTGTTTCGTGTGTTACACACTTTTACTATGGAGTGTTTTTATGCAAGTCCAACGTTCACTATCCCACCTAATTGGTTCATATTTTTAATTTTATTTCCAGTCTGACTCTCAACCTGCCTACCTGCGCCACGTGGAAACTGTGCAGCATATCCGTGAGAACATTTGGCAGTTACGTGCCATACACGGCGAGTTGACTGGTCGTGTGAACTATTGTATGAGTTGGATGCGTGATCATCTCAATTTCCTCACTAGCGAGATCGGATCTCTGGCGGAAAAGTTGAGCAACACCAAACACAAAAGTGTGCGGGATGCTGCGATTGGTACTTACCAACCGCTTGCCCCACCGGTTATCGTAGAAGCCTCACAGTTCCCTTTTCTGGAAGCCTCATCAGCAGGTAGGTTTTCGTCTGTTGATCGGATTCCAGTTAGTGGGGACAACGTAATTGTCGAAAACGCATGTGCACATTGTGCTACACACCGAGATTTACAGTTTCCGCGCGAAAGGCTTTCCACAGAATCAGTGGAACTGACGTCTGGATTGCACGCAGAATTGCTTCATTTACGTAGTACCCAAGGCAGTTTACAAGCACAACTAAACGCAGCTAACCATGAAATCGACGCTCTAACCTCGTATCTTATGAGGATAAAAGTTGAATTAATGGAGTCACTCCCAAAGAACGAGTCTTCTGCCTTTAGTACACTACTGGACAACCTAGAGTTTCAAGCGGTACCGCAGCTGGTCTCCTGGTATATCCGCTGGGCTACTGAGTCGCTCAGTGCGTATTCTACGCAATTAGAGCACCGTACAACAAGCTATGTGCACCTCCAAAATCAACTGGATGCCACTCAGTACCGACTGAATACCATGGAACAAAATTACCACTGTGTGGTGTCGGAACACACGGAAGCCCTCAAACAGGTAGATGATCTCCGCCGTCACTTTCAGTGGGAGTCAGATAAACGTTCCGGTTTTCAGTCGGAAATCTCAGAGAGAGGGACAGATAGGCAATTATTCCCGTCACATTCTGTTGCTTCGATTTTTGATTCTGGGCTCAATGAAGTGCCACCAATCTATCCAGATGAGAGGGCGACATTGACTACCCCATCGCGCAGTAGTTTCAATGAAGCTTTTGCACAGGAGGTCACACTGGAAAGAGAGCCGATGTTGCAGTCTGCCCAGAGTCGAGTGTTGTGTTCGGACGGTGGCAGATATGTGCAGCCAGTGTTATCTCATGATAGTCCTTACCATCCGTCTCAAATCGGGCATCACCCTATATTCAATGATGGTAAATCGTTGCTCCCAGAATTAAACGCTGGTACTGTGCACCCTGAATGCGATTCGCCACACGTGTCTGATATTGGTTCCTCTGATGAATCTGGACAGCTAGATGTACAAAGACTTATGCTGAAGCTGAGACATAACGAGCAATGTCTGGCTGAAAACAGACAAGAACTTCAACTAGTGGCTGCGGCTAAAGTAGAACTAGAAGCTCAAGTCAACAAGCTCATTGGAGATTCCCACACATTGCAAACCGTCAAAAAACAATTGCAATATAGCGAACAGCAGAAAAGCGATTTAGAATATCGCCTTCAGAAGCTACAAGAGTTGTTTTCTGAGAAGTCCAGCAGAGAAGCTGGACTCAGTGATGACCTTCAGAAAGCCCGGACTGTGATTGAATCTATGTCAGTCGCCAAAGAAGAACTGGAAGCCACACTTATCCAGGTAGTGACCGAAAGGGATCAAACTAAGAATGAACTGAAACAGACCAGGAGCCGATTAAATTCTGCGCTTGCTGAACGAGATGTCACCTGGCAACGTCTGAACAGTCTTACGGAAGAGCTGGATCAACAGGAAGAACTGAGAGCCAATTTGGAGGGCGAACTTGCGTTGAACCGAGAACAACTCTTGCAAAAGGAAAATGAGATCGCTTTACTACGGATTGAATTCACTTCGTTGCAGACAAAATACCAACAAGCTCAACATGAACTAGAACACCAAACGGTCGTTTTGTCTACTCATGTTCAAACACTCGAAGTGAGGAACACAAATATAGATAAGCAAGTCGGCACGGACGAGCTTCCGACCAACAGCTGGACAGCCGTACAAGCTAGTGAACTTGAATACATGCGTCGACGTATCAAAAATCTGGAGAAAACTAACGAACAAATGAGCCGTGAGCTAAAAGATGGTCTAGATAAGCTATCTCTGCGACTGGAAATGTCAGACAGCCGAGATGAGAAACTATCCGATATTAAAAAACTCGTATTATGTGAGAAAGAGGCGGCATTTGAATACGGATCATACATTCTAGAAACCACACATGTTATAGGCTGTGAAACTGATTCCATGAAGCAACAATTGCAGCTACCGAGAGTAGAAGATGCGCTTATCAGCACGGTAACGTGTGCAGACATCTCAGCTTCACACGCAGCTAAAAGACAACAATACCTGACACCAATTGTGGACGGTCAATCCATGCTGTCTCGTGGACAGTCAGAGCACGCCTTTCTAACAAAAGCCGAATTTAAACGAACACACAGTGAAACAAAAGACACAAAAACTCACCTTGAGACAACAAAACCAAGGATAGAACATGCGAATTCTAAATGGACACCGGTGGATGTCCATCAGGTTTGTAATGCTTGGAACGGCTATCCTGCGTCTGTCACGCATGATGTTGAAGCCTTGATAGACAAGGACTCACGAAGCGTTGCACGTGTCACTGAATTGATGGAGATTAGCACACAAGAACAGGCATCTTCAGCTAAAGCAGATACCCATGTCCATTCCCCGGATTTAGCACAGGGCACTAAGACATCAACTCCAGCAGACATATTGCCCCTGCAAATGTCTTGCAGCGTAAACGTGACACGTCCACCAATAATGGCGTCAGATGTTATTCGCGCTTCTCCAACAGCATACGAACCATCGGATTCGTCATTGTTGCGGACACAAGCGGAATTGAGTGTTGAGTTGCGGACACAAGCGGAATTGAGTGTTGAGTTGCGGTCCCGCGGTGAACAGATTGATGTGTTGACGCGGTTGGTTCGAGATCGCGAGGCTGCATTGTGTGACGTCCGATACGTGGTGTCATCAATGGAGGCTGAGTGTAGTCGTTTGGGAGATCGTGTGTTTGAGCTTTCATCGGAGTTGGACCGTGTGAATGGTATGAATCGTGTTCTTTCAGCGAAGTGTTTGGAGTTTGGAATTGAGTGTGATGGTGTCGAATCGAGGTTGGATGTTTGCGGATTTGATTCGGATTCTCACATTGCTGGTGTTTCGTCCGGGGATGTGCAAGTTCCGTTGTCAGTGTCTGAGCGCTCAGTTGTGTCGAGTGTGTCGTCGGGTGTGCAAACGGATCCGGATGCGGTGTTGTGCCGGTTGCAGCGCGAGCTTGCTAGTGTGCGAGGCGAGCATTTGCAGTTGCTGAGTGTGTGCGACCGTGCGAGGAGTGAGCTAGCAGCGAAGCAGTTTGCGCCGGATTGTCTTGGTGTTACGAGTGTTGTGAGCGTTGATGTTGGTCAGCAGACGGAAGCGTGTTTGTTGGAGTCGGTCTCTTCTGTCGGTCTGGGCGTTGATCAGGATGTGTTTGGCTCTGTGCCTTGTGATTCATTGGCTGCGAGCGGTGCACCTGTTTTGGATGCGATAATTTCGGTTGATCATTCGTCGAGTTTTGATGTGATTCCAAGCGGTATATCGATGTGTGACGTGGAGAAATCGGTTGTTGGTGTTGATGTTGTTCTGGGTGACGGGAGCTCATCTGTATCAGAGAGAGTCGTTGACGTTGACATGGTTGGTGAACGTGCAGCACCGGTTGTGGACAGGGTGTCTGCTGGTGTATTCGATGTGGTCGATTCGGATGTGATGGATGCTGTTGCAAGCAAGGCGATATTTGTGGAATCGTCGGAGTTGGAGAACCGATTGGCGGATGCGTTGTGCAGGATCGATATCCTGGAGAAGGAGAAATGCCAGTTGGAATCTCAGTTATCGTCCGTTTGTCCGAGTTCGATGGTGGATGTGATGAACTCGTATGTGTGCGGGGTGCCCAATGTGGTGCGAAGTGTAGTGACTGAGCCATTGTTGGCTTGCTCGGATGTCGTATGTGGGGATGTGGAGAAGGTTCCGGAATCAGAATTGTCGGATTTGCTGTCGCGTCTTTCGTCAGCAGAGGGGGAGGTTTCCTTGCTTCGTGATTGTCTTTCGGAACGTGGTGATTTGTTGGATCGTATGCGCGTTGATTTGTGCGGTGCTGTCAGTGATTTGCGAGGTCTTTTGAATGATATTGCGGTTTTGCGTTCTTCTTCGGATGCTAAACCTGAGGTCCGTGTAGGTGAATCTGTTGATTTCGATTTTAATTCTGTTGCTGGTACCATTCCTCCAATTTCGCGTGATATGTTTTCGAAGTCGGCGTACGCAGCTTTTGAGTTTTCGGATTCGTTGTTTTTAAATTCTGTTCGTTCGCTGTCGCAGTGTGTGGGATTGTGTTACGATGCTTTGCGTTGTTTAGAGGCAGATGTATCTCCGGACTTGCTTTGCGTTTCGACTCATTTACTCGAACCCGCAATTCAAGATTGGTCGTTTGCTGAAAATCTGGATGGTCCTCGTATGCTGCAGTCCCTGTCCGGATTGTGTTCACAGTTGCATTCATGCCTGTCTCGGTTATCCGACCTGTGTCTTACGCATGTGAGTTCACTAATGTCCGAAATAGGAAACCTAAAACGACATAATATGTCTGTTACAGATGAGAACGAGTCCCTGAAACGTACCATACAAGCCATGTGCAAACCGCCTACCCGACATCCGATTCTCAGTCGATTCAGTTCTGAAGTCACTAAGTTGGTGTCTGAAGGTGCTCCCAACTTTCCACCGTCGCATGGTTCACAGGATGGGGTTTCATTATTTGGATGTACCTCATCTAGCTTACCTGATACGGCTTCGGCGTCTGACCCCTCGAATGGGCTTTTTATGGACCCTGTTAAACCAGAGCAGTACGAGGTTCCTGGCGAAATGACAGATTTTCCATTAGACAATCAAATTTATCGTGCACCTGTACCTCCTAAACACATGTTGGAACTTACCATATCAAACGAACAAGTGACCGGTCTTATACCCTCAGAGGAAGCTAACCTTAAAGAGGAAATCCAGAAGTGGGGAGAACTACAGCACCAGTATGATCAGTCAAAGCAGCAGCTTCCAGAATTATGTGAGGAACATAAGCAACTATCCAACTGGAACCTGTGTCTACAAGACTCACTGAAGGCCAGTGAGCTTGAGCTTTTGGCACTTCGTGGTCAGCGAGGTATTCAATTGACTATGGAAACGGGAACAGAGCCTATCATACCTTGGGATCGCATTGTCTCTGACGTCCTAGCTAACTGTGCTACTTCTGTCACATCTGTGGAATGCGGTTGTCAGACTGACATCACGGCATCAACCCCCCATACATCCTCGGAAGTTAGGAGTGAAATATTATACTCGGGTGACATAACGCTGTGTACTGGTTATCCACCGCTCCCTCCAAAACACTTGAAGCAGCTTACAAGCGGTATGGATATTCTCCGGAATTCTAGTGACCTACGGGAGACCATCAAATTCGGTGACCAAATCGCTAGTCTAGATTTACAAAATCCAGGATATGAACCTCAAACATCACGCTCAAGCGAACCGCTCTTACCAAGTGTTTGCATATCCAAGCAACTACCGAGTGGGCTAGGAACTGAGCTGCTCTTGCTCCCACCGCGAGCGCCGCGTCGGATACATGCATACCACGCAACACATGAACACGTAACACATGATCCGAAAAGTGAGCCAATTGATATAAGAAACTCTACTGACGAAACAACGGTAAAGCCCGACATGAGACAGAAAACAGCATCTCAAAACCAGAACCAAGGAGGCGAGAGACCAGATACAGTCATCTCACGAAAAGCAGTTAATCACACACAAAGCACCTCAGAGCCTTCGCCCTCAGCACTTGCATCAAACTTACATTATCCGCCCGACAAAATCAGCTCTAGCGAAGCACACACCATAAATTTCCTAAGCAGATCACACGAGCAACGCACCCCGATATTCCGTCAGTTAAGCCAAAGTGACGAGGATGATATAACGTCACGAACTGTCGCAGAAAAAAGCAAACTAGATGTCCTACCGCCGAACCCGGATATATCAACCGAAGACTGCGATTTAATGTCGAAGTCGATATCAATTCGACAAACTCCATATGCACACACCATAGCTCCGTATCCCCATGACAACTTGGACGGAGCACAAAGCCCTCCGCAGCATATTTCACAATACACCATAACATACCAGATTTCAAGCGATACTAGTACCATCGAAAAAACCTCACAACCAATGAATTCCGCAAACGCTGACATTGATTTACAACTAAAAAATAGTCCCTCAGTTGACCCACCGAGCTGCCCAAAAAGGAGTGATATGTGTGTTAAACTAGACAAAGCAAGGCAAGCTCTGTTGGTTGTGCGTGAACAGTTGTGCACGCTTCGTTCGACACATGATGCATGGCGGTCTGAGTACTTGTTAGAGTTTTCATCGTTTGCGCAGAATGTGAATGATTTGCTGGTTTCCGCGTCGTACAGCACATCTCGTGTTTGTGAGCTGGAGCATGAGTTGCGTGTTGCACGTGAGTCGTTGGCGGCCGCGTGTGTGATACGCGATGAGCATGCGCGAGTGTGTGCGGCGCTTTCAGCGAGTGAGGAGTTGTGTGCGCGTCGTTTGTCGGATTTGGCTGTTTCTGGCGTTCTTGTGGAACAGTTGAATGCCGAGTTGTCGTCGTTGCGCAGTGAGTTGTTCGCGGTACGCGGTGAGAACGCGAGTCTTTGTGAGCAGATTGATGGCCTACGGAATGCGTGCACTGAGTGCGAGATGTTGTGTTTGGCTCGTTTCCCTCTGAGCAAGGTTGTGGTTTGTGTCCGTCGATTTTGAATTCTGGGGTTGTGTTCCATGATGTTCAGCCTTCGGACTCTGATGTTATTTTGTCTTCTCGTTCCGGTGAAGCTTCTGGGTTTGTTGAGGATCCGAAGGGTTCGTTGCAGGTGACCTGCCTTTTTCCTGATGCTGTCTCCCATTCTTGTGCAGTTACGGGTTCTGTGCATGATTGTTTAGGTGAAGTTAATCGGCTTCGTGTTTTGTTGCAGCGGACCAATCTTGATCTTGTTTGTGCTGTGGATGAATTGGACGTTCATTTGGTTCTTGTTCCTCGGCTTATCAATTTCATTGTTTGGTGTCGTAATAGTGTGTTAGATCCTCTTCGTCATTCTTCGGCGTTTTTGGAACTCGAACGGCCGTTAGCCCGCATTGCTGATCTTCATCCTGACTGTTTCCGTACTCTCGAGATCCAGGACTTGTTTGTTTTTCCTGACCCAGCGGTTTCCCTGTGTGTGCAGGAGCCAATGTCCTCTCCTCCTTCTGGTCTTATGGAGTGTTCTAACCTCACCTCTTGTGATATGGATGGTGTTGTGACGTCTAATAATGGTAATTTGTTTGGACATACCGGCAGTGGTGTACCAGTGGTTTCAACTGGGGACTCTTCGTCTGCACTTGGGCATTTTGTTGTCCCCCTGGTTAATCCGCTTTATATGGATTCAGCCAACTTTCTTCCACAAGAACAGGAGTCATTTGATCTGTGTAAGTTGCTTAGCGTGACGCACAAACGTGTGAATGAGCTGGAGGATTCTTTGCGCAGTAGTGAAGAGGACAAAGACCAACTGCAACTGACAATCGCGGATTTGGAGAAGCAGATGAGGGAAAAAGATGTAGAACTTGCGGCTGCTCTCGATGAACTGCGAGCCCACCGTGCTGAACTAGAAACCAGTTTGACTCTATTCCTCGAAAAGTCAGATGAGTTTGACTCACTTCGAGCTGAAAATTTATCTCTACAGAATATGGCAAATGATGCTGTTCAGAGACAGAGGGCAGCGATTGTCGATGCTGAATCAACCCATGATTGTTTGATGAAAACCGAGCAAGAGATTGTGAGCTTAAAAGATAGGCTTGTTTCATTAGACAGAGAGGTAAGATCTTTAAAGGGTATAATATCGCATCGTGATCAGGAGCTTACTGATGCCTCAACCTTGCGAGAGGAGCTCGAGGTGACAATATCTCGCTTACAATCAGAGGGAAGGAAGAAAGATGCGACGATTGCGGGACTGCACTTTGAACTCACCACTGCTTTGGAGAAATTCGATACGGTGAATGCTGATCTTTCCTGTAAACGAATGCTGTGCACTAGGTTTGAAAATAGACTGGCCGGCGTAGTTCGAGAGTTACAAATGATATGTCAGTACTTGGTAGAATCACAAAAGCCTGAGTCCATTAATCCCAGCTTATGTTCGTCCTTGCGTTCACAATTAGAATCCGTCATTTCACGTTGTTTATCATCGGTTGACCCCAGCCCAACTTATCATACTTCGCCGTGTTATGAAGAAACTGATGCGAGTTTTACAAATATTATTTGCGATGATGGCAAGTCACAGCCTGTTTTGGAGCATTCCATTCCATGTCTGCAACAAGAACTTGATGAATTAGGCTTCCAGTTTGATCCTCTGACGATCGTCACTCAACAAACTATCCTGAAGCCTATGGCTACTGTTGATCCAGGCCGTGTTACTTCACCGCGCTCGGCTTTCCGATATATATTTGATGAGACCGACCAAAACCTTATGAGGAGCGAACCTAAGCTCACTTACCCTAAAGAATTGTTGGACATAATCCTAAATGGAGTAAACCGGATGTGTCAGAAAGCTTTCGAGAGACCAATAGCCTCAATATACAACCTGGAACAGAGGCTTTCACAACTGGAACGCCAAGCCGCAACATACGTTGATAAACTACATCTGAAGAACCCAACGGAAACTGAAGAGCACACTTCCTACAGACAAAATAGTTATCAAAAAAACCGTAGTTCCTCGCCAGTTAATGCAGGCGAACTTGATTCAAAAATTGAACATTTGCTTTCCGCGCTTAACATGTCAGCCATATTGGGGTCTGGCATTGAAACGATCCAACAGGGCACAACACTGCGTTCGGTTTTAGAAGAAATAAAAGAGCTATCACACCGCTGCCTCACTGCTGAAGCAGAACGTAACAGGTTGACGGCACTGTTGTACACAACGAGACAAGTTTACGGGGAGTTTAGTGGAAGAGAAAATACCGAGGACACTGATTACGTATCAAAAGGTGATCATGAGCCACACCCGATCCCAGATGCGATAAACTCGTATGTGTGCGGGGTGCCCAATGTGGTGCGAAGTGTAGTGACTGAGCCATTGTTGGCTTGCTCGGATGTCGTATGTGGGGATGTGGAGAAGGTTCCGGAATCAGAATTGTCGGATTTGCTGTCGCGTCTTTCGTCAGCAGAGGGGGAGGTTTCCTTGCTTCGTGATTGTCTTTCGGAACGTGGTGATTTGTTGGATCGTATGCGCGTTGATTTGTGCGGTGCTGTGAGTGACTTGCGTGATCTGTTGGATGAGATTTTATCTCTGCGTTCGAGTTGTGCTGTTGCGTCGGTGGATCGTGTTTCTCTGGAAGCAGATTTGGGAGCTGCGTTGTCCCAGGTCGATCGTGTTGAGTTGTGCGAGATGACAGTGGCGGCTGATTTGGTTGCCAGTGAGGAATGCGCACGTGGGTTGCGTGATAGTTTGTCGGAGTCGGAATCGCATTGTGCGCAGCTGCGGGAGGCGTTTGCGCGACAGTCTCGTGAATTGTCTACGTTGACTAGTCGGTTGGGTGTTGCTGAGACGGAGTGTGGATTGTTGTGTTCGCGTGTGTCTTCGCAAGGCGCCAGTGTGTATGAGGTTGGTGTTGAGTTGGGGAAGATGAGGCGGGCTCTGTTGGTTGTGCGTGAACAGTTGTGCACGCTTCGTTCGACACATGATGCATGGCGGTCTGAGTACTTGTTAGAGTTTTCATCGTTTGCGCAGAATGTGAATGATTTGCTGGTTTCCGCGTCGTACAGCACATCTCGTGTTTGTGAGCTGGAGCATGAGTTGCGTGTTGCACGTGAGTCGTTGGCGGCCGCGTGTGTGATACGCGATGAGCATGCGCGAGTGTGTGCGGCGCTTTCAGCGAGTGAGGAGTTGTGTGCGCGTCGTTCGTCGGATTTGGCTGTTTCTGGCGTTCTTGTGGAACAGTTGAATGCCGAGTTGTCGTCGTTGCGCAGTGAGTTGTTCGCGGTACGCGGTGAGAACGCGAGTCTTTGTGAGCAGATTGATGGCCTACGGAATGCGTGCACTGAGTGCGAGATGTTGCGCTGCCGTCTGACTGAGTCGGAGCAGTCTTTGTCGGATCGTGTTTCTCGTGCGGTGTGTGAGTTGTCCGGAGAGTACGAGAGTCGACTGGAATCCGTTCGTTGTGAACGTGATCAGGCGCTTGCAGAATTGGATTGCTTGAAGAGTGGTGTGATGTCTCTGCCGGTTGAGTCTCGTTTGGTTGTCCCTCCTGTGATGTCTACGTCAGCGTCGCTGAGGGTGTGCGAGTCTGAAGCATCTGCGTTGCCTAGTTTGAGTGCGACACCCGGTTTCAGTCGTGTGTTGGTTGATTCAGTGTGTCAGAGTGTGAGCATTGGCCCTACCAGCCCGTCTGTTCCGGCCGATGTTGGTTTGGCGGTTTCGGACGGTTGGATCGAGTATGCGGGCGCCTCGATGTGCGATGTCGGAGTTGGTTCGAGTGAGATGTTTGGACGAGGTGATGTTTCGGGTGTGGTGTCGATGCACTTGATTGGGGATTCAGTGTCTGACGCCGATGTTGGTGCTCCTGAAAGAGTTGATGTTGGTGTTGGTCCCTCGGAGCCATCGGAGTTGAGCTTGTCGTCAGACCGCCTGGAACTACTGCCTCCGCCCCCTCCATGTCCTGTGTGTTTGACACCTTCGTTTGATGTGCCACCAGAGGTTGTGTCCGGTGCAGTTGCTGAGGTTGATGGATCGGATTCGTCATTGTTGCGGACACAAGCGGAATTGAGTGTTGAGTTGCGGTCCCGCGGTGAACAGATTGATGTGTTGACGCGGTTGGTTCGAGATCGCGAGGCTGCATTGTGTGACGTCCGATACGTGGTGTCATCAATGGAGGCTGAGTGTAGTCGTTTGGGAGATCGTGTGTTTGAGCTTTCATCGGAGTTGGACCGTGTGAATGGTATGAATCGTGTTCTTTCAGCGAAGTGTTTGGAGTTTGGAATTGAGTGTGATGGTGTCGAATCGAGGTTGGATGTTTGCGGATTTGATTCGGATTCTCACATTGCTGGTGTTTCGTCCGGGGATGTGCAAGTTCCGTTGTCAGTGTCTGAGCGCTCAGTTGTGTCGAGTGTGTCGTCGGGTGTGCAAACGGATCCGGATGCGGTGTTGTGCCGGTTGCAGCGCGAGCTTGCTAGTGTGCGAGGCGAGCATTTGCAGTTGCTGAGTGTGTGCGACCGTGCGAGGAGTGAGCTAGCAGCGAAGCAGTTTGCGCCGGATTGTCTTGGTGTTACGAGTGTTGTGAGCGTTGACGTTGGTCAGCAGACGGAAGCGTGTTTGTTGGAGTCGGTCTCTTCTGTCGGTCTGGGCGTTGATCAGGATGTGTTTGGCTCTGTGCCTTGTGATTCATTGGCTGCGAGCGGTGCACCTGTTTTGGATGCGATAATTTCGGTTGATCATTCGTCGAGTTTTGATGTGATTCCAAGCGGTATATCGATGTGTGAGGTGGAGAAATCGGTTGTTGGTGTTGATGTTGTTCTGGGTGACGGGAGCTCATCTGTATCAGAGAGAGTCGTTGACGTTGACATGGTTGGTGAACGTGCAGCACCGGTTGTGGACAGGGTGTCTGCTGGTGTATTCGATGTGGTCGATTCGGATGTGATGGATGCTGTTGCAAGCAAGGCGATATTTGTGGAATCGTCGGAGTTGGAGAACCGATTGGCGGATGCGTTGTGCAGGATCGATATCCTGGAGAAGGAGAAATGCCAGTTGGAATCTCAGTTATCGTCCGTTTGTCCGAGTTCGATGGTGGATGTGATGAACTCGTATGTGTGCGGTTTTCCCAGTTTGGTGCGAAATGTTATAGGGGAGCCGTTGTCGGTATCTTCTGGTGACGCTTTTTCTAACGACGTCGATCGTGAGCTGTTTCGTCTGCGTTCCCTCAATCTGGAATGGTCGCGGGTCGCTCGGTCGGTTGTCGATGTCTGTGATACTTTTTTGGATTGCGATTCCCCTAATAGTTCTGTGTCCGATTTGTGGCCTGATGTTTTGGAGGCGCGTTGTTCTGCTGTGTTTGATTTGTTCAGGAAACGCTCTGTAATTCAGTGTCAGTTTGAGAATGAGTGCAATTTGTTGCGTGGACGGCTTTCTGCCTCCTCAGATTTCTATAATGATGCTGCTCGGGAACTGTGCAATATTCGGTCGGCTGTTGACGGTCTTGTTGTTGAGCTTCAGGTTTTCAAATCAAGATTTTCGAGGCTACTTGTGAGAATCGATGAGTTGGATGAATTGGAAATAGACCACTTGTGCGAGAATCTCATGGACTCGTCGCTGTTGAATTCGCGGGATGCTCCACGCGTTAATGAATTGATTCCGGAAATCCTACCATTCTCTTGTCCTGCAGATACCCCGGAACTTCTTGCTGATGGTGCTAAAGGGCCACCTGGACTGATACCGGAACTGAAAGACGTCGATTCATCATTCACCATACATGAGGGACCTACCAGTTTCGAGAGAATTGCGGTGTCAGGGAAAAAGGACGTTGAGGCGTCTGTTTCTAGGAATTCTGATGTTCCTTCTGAATATCTCTCGTCAGCTGGACTGACTTCGACTGTCCGTGCTGTTCAGTCAAAGGAATGCAGTACACAGACAGGTGTCAACTTTGCTGTGTTGGATCGGATTCTTTGGGAGTTCAAAGAGAAATTTGCTGTAATGAAACGTTTCGTACGCGCCTCACTTTCTTTTTCCCGTTGGGCTTGCTTCACATTAGCGAATGAAGTTAAATGTCACATAAATCTATCTCCAGATCATTATCGCTCTTTTGCACGTGAACTCCAAGAATTGATTGATCATCTGCACCAACTTCAGTCTACTTCAATCCTGGACTTGACTCCGTTGGACGAAATTGAATATTCGGAAGCATTGAATCTTGCTGTCCAGAATTCGGATAGAATTTGTGCATTTGCCGGATCTACCTCAAGGGAGACAGAGTTGAATGAACCTAGACGTAAAGTTTCAACGGAAGTAGCCACCACACTAGGGATTACTAATAATGACAGTTCGATGGTTACGGATAAGCGATTGGCAAGTACCAGAACGGATGTTTTGTCGGCGTTTGTTTATGCACTTTGTTTATTGGTCAATAAGGACCAGTCTTGCCGTATTCGTCATTTATTGACGGGAGAAAATCCGTCAGATGAGTTTGTAGAGGTGCTAAATGGCCTACTACACAAAGTCGAACTTCAGCTCACTGCCGTGTCACCGTCGCACAGAAATTCAACCGAAGATAGCTCCCCTACTTCGAAAGCCACTTCGTCACGAAGACCAGATTTTTCAGTTGATAAGTCTTCATGCTTGCAAAATTTCCTAAATCAGCTTAACGTCTCCCTGAACAATCCTCAATTCTCTGTTTGCGATGTAACCGTTGATGAATTTCGGTCATACTTGGATAACATACTTATGAAGTTAAATTTGGAAGCATCCGTCACAGCGTCTCATACAAACTCTGACCACTTGATTGAGTCTGGTGAATTCGCTGTTACAAAATCTGGAAACATTCCACTGTCCGCCACGGATTCACCCATGGACCCCAGCCAGTCTCTGAAAAAGGAGTTTCAGACGATACTTCAAAGTGTCATACGCTGTCTTTCAGAGTTACCGAGACGTATTGAAAATATGCAAGTCCAGATGGGGTATGAATACACTGAACCCAAGATCTGTGGGCCTACTGATCTTGCTACAGCTTTGTCGGACAACTTGTCTCGTATTCCAGAAGTCAGTGAACTTTTGCTGATTGTTTCAGTAATACACGAAACGCTGGTTCAGTTTGAGAGTCATATAAATGAATACAGGCAGCGCATGCGATCCGATTTGATATCTGCTCAGGAGGATATGAAAGTGTTGGAAATTGAAGCAGTTTTAGAGCGCTTGGGTCAAGAAGAAGTGTCCTCTCGGTTGTCGGAGATGTTATCGCATCTGTTGCACCCAAGCGCGTCTGCTGCCACGTCAGCCAGCGCGGCATCACCTCCTCTTGAACTTAAGGTCGTGGATGAGCAGTTGGCAAGAGCCTCTTCAATAGATTCTACAACAGTATCTACACATATTAAGGTCAAATCAGCTTGTCTTTCATCTGATAATGTGAATCCTCTAGCAAGTAACGAAGCTTACGAAAAGGAAGGTAACCAGCCTCCGTTATCAGACCGGCGCGAAACAATTTGTAGCTCGAAGTCCGAAGAAACTAAAGATCAGCTGGTTGAGAACATTCATCCGCTCCCTTCCGCTGCAATGAATGTCGACATTAGCACTCCCACACCTTATGATCCATTGGGAACCAAGCACGTCACTACCGCGCAACGGTTACACCGCTCACACTCTGTTCCAGTACTGCGGGATATATGTTTTGGATGTGTGGAGCATAATCTGCCTGAAAAGATGTATGGATCCTTGAGTGATGTCAAAGACCGTGAGAATGTTTACGCAGATCAATCTGCCCGGCGATTGCATTTATTGCAATTCCTCAACATACTTGGGGCCTACTTTCCGGCATTCCTGTTGCATTCCTCAAACTATCTCCACTCTGTGCTTGGTTGTTTCCTACGACCATCCACTATACGCTCAGGACTTCGTTTTCTTCGGCACTTGTTGCTTGTAATTCCCGACGCTTTGCTGCACAGTGAGCCATCAGAACTGGCCATGCACCTGGAAAACCAGCTTCAGCGTACTGAATTGCACCTACGCAGACGGATGACCCGTCTTCGTGGTCAGTTAGCATCGATTTCTCGACAGTCGCCTGATCTGGGTGCTCGCTCCTTTCGGCCAGATTTGGACCAAATCAATCGCGAACTGGAGGAAGTAACGCGAGGCTACAAATGTGTACACGATTTGTTGCCAGTTCGTTTGCCATTGCATCCTGATGGACCCAGTTGTTCCTCTTTGTTGCGTCTGGCTTCATTAGGAAGGGATGTGTGCCCTTCTTTCGAGTCCATTTTACCTCCACACATCCCTTTACTAATCAATGAATCATCATCAGTTCTCCACAATAACCTGTTGAAGCGTTTATTGCATTTGAGGGATACAGAAGTACTTTACTTACTGATGCTCAGTGGTCACCCATTACCCTCGACCGAGTCGTCGGTTAAACAAAAACTCCAAAAGTTCGCTAACTGGAACCTTGTCACGCCAATTGATTTGCACACCATGCCTGTGTATCGCGTTCCGGTCGACACAATGGGTGCATATTTCAGCACTCCGGGGGCCACTAGCACTACGAGTATCATCACTGCCAAGCCAGAAACAGACTACTACTCAACCATATGTTTACCATCAGCAGTTTCCGGTCCCGATGAAACCAACGAAATTTCCAATGCGATTGTTGCGCGCTCATCCACGCAGGTCAGTGTTGTTTAGGATCACTTTTGTCGGTATACATACAATACTGCATATTTATCCGAACCAGGTTTAACATTATGAATTGTGGCCAGATTGATGTTTTCGACCCCCTAATGAAATTGTACACTGACACTGGTCGAGTTTTCGTAGACAGAATACATGGTCTGACGGATCACCGGTACTCAGGTTGCTAAAGGTACCGACTGGTGAAACTAAATAATTTTTCCACAGTCGTCTTCGTGTTTACCAAATACCCATTTTTCAAACAGTTTTGTCGTAATTACTTAATGAGCATATATGGTAGTAACGACCTTCGAAATATACCCAGAATTGCTGGGAATCGCCTTGTCGGTGTTCCGGTGCTAACTCAAATTCAATTGAACACCCACTGTCTTACCAAATTAGTGATCGACAGCTCGAGCTGTTGGTTTTCTTTCATTTGACAACCAGACTCCCTCAACGAATCAAGTTTTTATTAACCTAATACACCCTACTTCTCAGCTTCAGATCGGACACCTTGAACCTCGAATCATGGAAGATCTTTCAGATAATTTTCTGTCTCACGTCGATCGCTGCAATAATTGCAGCCTTAGTACTTTACTTAGCTGCAGCAGCAAGTCGCCAGGGCTTCAAGGATGCCAAATTTATGTACCTTGAGACTGTTGCCATTTGCATTAGCGAGAATCAATACACCTACTTTTTCACTTTCAAATTGAGCTTTTTAAGTGTCAACTCTTTTTGAAAAGCCAGGAATTTTGGTGTGTCTGTTTTGTCCATTGAAAATACCAGTATCACGAGGAAACATCTCAAAGCTGCTACCTCCGACGTTAAAAACAACCTGTGAGACACAGACGACCGACCAAGAATGTTGTTCGTTGGTAACGTGCGCGTTATCACGACATACTACATACCTGATAGATTGGCATTTACTTGCTCCCCAAGTGGTAGCTTTGTCGGTTGCGGTCCAGAATGGCTACAGCTGTTGGTCTATTGAAACCCCTGAACACCCTATAGATTCTGGCCTCAAAACTCCTGAGGCACTCAATGCGCCAATAACGAAGAAAGTGCAGTGCGCAATGAACTCCAAATTCATCTCAACTAAATTCAATCAGTAGGCATTTAGCTTTTAGCCTTCTTCTAGTTCTGTGTTTGTCGTGAAAGGTTAGACCCCCTTCCTAACATATGCTCATGTGGCCATATTCCTTCCTCCAACTTCGCTTCATGTGACGCATTACAAATAATACCATAATGTCAATAATACCACTGAACTGGTCCCTTTTGCATGAGTACACAAATGTAGTGAGAACGTTTGACTGACAGCACATTAGATGTACTCGTTTGGCGGAAACGTCCTTGTCGATAGACTGTCAATTGCTCTTTCTCCACCAATGTCAAGGTACTTGAACCGACGCATTAAACGTTATGGCTCTTGTCCCCACAAGTTTTCACTTTACTCGACTGCTTCGCAACATCGTCAGTGCGATCCCCTTTGATGATAAGTAGTGCCAAGTCGCCTAAATTCTTGGCTGCCTTTGTTTCATGCCCATCAATCTAGTGATAGCATTCGCCGAACTTGGACAAAGTGGTCATTAGGGGGAGGTTTTTATTTGGAGCGAGGGTACCATTTGGGATGACTATTGTTTCCTACCTGAACCAACTTAACTTCTTTGCACTTAGATAATGTCAGTCCGGTTTAAACTTGCTGTAGTTTCGAATAACGAAGAATCTCCTGTAGGCGCGTCGTTGGCGGACTAGTCAGGTCGGTTGCTTAGTTGTCGTTTGAGCAGTCAGATTAACGGTGAACGGTGAAATGGTAAGATACACGGATCTAATGAAGAATCAGCTGTCAGCTGAGCACAATTCCATCGCCTAAGCTTCTGAGGTTTGTGGTAATCGTAATAAATACCCTATCGTGCTTGGCATTCTTTCATCAAATCAGGGCTGTGACTTATTATATTATCCATTTAACCTATGCATGTTTTGGATGTGAATAAAATGGTGTGGATATGCGCGTCCTTGAATAGGGTTGTTGTGGGAACACAGATACTGTCGGTAAGGCAACACCAAGCTACCAGAGAGTAAGTATAAGGTGAACAGACTCATGCGGGAGCATATACCTTCGTACCTGTGTCTGCATTTCCTTTTGAAATCCCGGAATTCCCTCCTGTTAAGAATTACTGCGTTAGAATTTCCATTTCTAGGGCCTTCGCACCCAATGTTGCATTCTGGTTAAATGGAGCTAAGTGAACAGAATGGATAAGCGAGATGACTTACTATTTCAGGATTCACTCCGACGACCCCAACACGCACTTTCTCCTTTTCACCCTGCAGCTGATTCATCGCCTGATTCAACAGTCACGAGAAATCGTCGAAAGTCTCCGTACTCGTCCAGATCAACCATGCCCATCATTTTCATCTGTGGTTGAGGGTGACCTCTACCATTTCGAACAACGTTTATCTGAGTTGATAGAACATCTACAGACTGAGTGTTTATCCCTGCATATCTCAGCACAGTCTCCTCGAGCCGCTCATCCGAAATCGGCCGTTCCTGCAATTTCCGAATCTCCTGGTTATCCAAAACGGGCAGCACGCCCACCAATCTCCGACCTTATCGGTGCAGTAGATCAAATGGACGACCTAATGGAACTACGAAATTTGGCTAAACATCTATTCGATCAATACAACATAGTCAGCTCTGAAGTGAGTTTCATGCTAGGGCAGTTGTCTGTTTCTGGTGGAAAATACACGGTATCACGAGTGAAACATATGGGAAACTTCTGCTGATAATCGAGCAGACTATTGAGCTGTATACGATCTTCTCACTCGGCTTTATATCACTGACTCTCAACAAACGCACGTACTATCTTTCCCACCAGCCTATCCGTAGCCGGAATTTCGCGACTGGTTGTTGTGAAAGTCGGCAAAAATAGCCAGGGAATCAACGGAGGATTTTGCCGCTTCCCCTTTGAGTGCACTCTTTTCTCCTTAGCGGCGGTTCTAGATTCTGAAATGCGCTGAATGGTACAAACAGGATCGGTTGCTTCAATATTCCGTATTATGTGGTGTAATTAAATTTTGTTGATTTGCCAGTACTAGTTGGATATTGAATTTGACTGGGATTAAACTTGGTCTGATTACTCTTCATTTGCATCATTATTTCTGGGTCTACTGCTGAATTCTTCAGGCCCATGACCGTCGTCAACCAGTCGACTGGGTCAGTTCGCATACTTAGCTGTGGTAGCTTCCCTGAAAATCACAGTAATTCGAAAATTTGGCCGCTACCCTTGTTGTACCCTTGCGTATTTAGAGCCAAACGTTCCTCACCCAAATACATCAGCAACGCTGCTGGTTATCTACTTTCTGTTCAATGAGTACTCTCAGTAGTGCTCAGCAGAGCTCACCCGAACTGATTGGTGTTCAAAAATGAAGTATGACATGTGAATTTTAGGGTCAGAACTACCTCATGGACCCCAAGAGGGGAGTAATCCGTGGTGGAATGTTCAGAGTTTGTCAACCATATGAGAAATGCTATATAGATGGGAACAAGCTCATCCGAATGACCTAAGATCTTCCGGGTTTTTTACTTTTCAGCACCACCATAATAAGACTTGTTATCAGTAGTGCGGCCCGGTTTTGAGTGTGATTCACTCGATCGGGGCTGATTTAGCAAGCTGCGGTAAAACTAGGTTAACTGCAGTGGCGAGACAAATCTGTCTGGCACACCATACTGATCGGGTCCGGAGAATCTGAGTGACGAAAACACTGTACACTATGAACGATTTCGGTCAAAATTTCGTTCATACTAGTATTATTTTAAAGGACCTCATTTGATTAGCTTCTCTGAGGACCTCCAATCAGCTGTTTGTCAACTGTTTTATTCACCAGCTGAACAAAGTAGCATTCGCTGCCTGCCAGTGTAGGGCCTATGGACCGTGGGTGTTACAGTTCGTTTAGTGATGAGAATGACAACGAGAAGAGCAAGTATTGGAGTTAACTTTTGGACCAGTTCCCCCTAGGCAGAGTCCCGATGAATAAAGTTCCAAACAGTTCGGTCGCGTTATGTATGAGTGGAGTTTTCTACTTAACCACCTACCGTGTGTGATAGATCTCCTCCTGAAGTGGCACTGACCGCGGCACTCTCAGTGTCTAGGCCTCGATCTCCATCCAGGAAAATAACAGCCACCAAAAATGAGGGTGTATGCTGGTTGTAGCTTTGCCACCTTTTTCGGGCTCGTTCCATCCACCGTGGTAAGTCATTTGAAATGCATCTGCTGGTACAGCTGTCAAGGTAGTGTGCAATTATTGCCATTAGCAATCGTCAAAGCGCCTATGGCTTCGGCATGACCATGGCCAGTGCTCCCGCGATTATCGTTGTTGAGATGTCATCCAGTTTACCGAGCATCCTATCTTGGTAGTAGTGTCTGAATTTTTTTCCTTTAAGACCTTCAGAAATGAATACCACATTAATGTACTGTTTGTGTGTGTTAATTAATTCCTAAAGGTGATCGTCCAACCAACACAGCGCTCTTATACATTCTGCCCGCATATGACAGGTGATGATCTCCTTTTTACCACAACTGGGTTCGTTTGTTTACGTTTGGCCTACGGCATAGTGCTTACTGAGTAACAGAACAACCGTCCCCTCCCCGTAAATTGCCCAAATTGTAACGAAATACCACTGAGAGGATCACTATCGAAGAACTGAAATTCATTTTAAGTCAGTATAAGTTAGCCGTTAGATTTTAAGTTGTGATTCGCACGTCTCAAAATACCCAATTCCCATCCCATATCGGTTTGGCATTTTCTCAGCCTTTTATTGTGATTGATCCGGTTACTCACGAGCGGGCTGGCTTTCTAGCCCATAAAGCTGTTGGATGACCTTGTCGCGTGAAGTCTTTGTTTGATGGTTCAAACATCTATCAAAGTGTGAATGAAATTTATTGTTCGTCAGGATTAAGGCTGTTGCCACATTGATTTTGTAACCTGTGCTTACTGACCACGCGGTTTATCCAGTCGAACGTGTATGGTGGGACGACCAATAAACAACAAACAAACAATATACTTCACATGTGAACTTATTTTTTCCATCGTTGTCAACACGATCGGTGCATAACTTACTTCTTAGTCAGCTGAAGCTCAGTTGTTATTATGTCAGTACCGGAAAAACGGGTTTGGCCCCACTGGAACGTTTCAGCATCCAACCCTAAGCGATTACTGCTACTCTCAGTATCTTCCAAAATAATAACTTCTTCCAATGATCATTATTTGTGGATAATTATCCAGGGCGCATCAGTCCCACGAGATTGGTTGTCCTCAGGGCATTCGGTCGAGAACCATTTACTGTGCACAGCTGCGGCTTGAATTCCTGAGTAAATTCGGTCCTCCCGACGTCATTCTCACCATGCAACAAGGGTTCGAATGTCATCTGGGCTTCATTTGCGTAATTTTCAAGCGTTCGTAATATGATTCTAACAGCTTTCTTCAGTCGTAGTAATTTTCTGCTAATCCAATTATAGCTTGAACACAATTTGGACATAAATTGGTACCTACGACAGCGGTTAAATGCCGCAAATGAACAGATTGACCAAATTTCCAAACAAATGTACCGAGGACATCATTCACTAGCCTGTATGGAGGAACGCTTGTCTTTGGAGACGGAAAAACACGCAATGCTTACAGGTAAGTGTCACCACTTTTCTCAGTGGGGGCCTAATACGGTGAAGGAGGAGTGAAGAGCGAATTTATGAAATAGGGAAATAGGAAAACACAGCAGTAGCATGTTTTCGCTTACCCATCCTGATGTATGCAATAATTAAGCCGACTCGGCCGATGACACCACGTGACAGCCGATGTGGCATGAAACGAATTCCATTTGTGAGTTAGCTGTATGCTGACTGGGATACTACCATGACGCTCAAAACAGGTTCTTACAGTTAGGCTCCTCAACTAAATCCTTTGGCCAGAATATCTGACTGGAACTCAGTTATGTTTGAAAGAATGCTAGGACATTCCACAAGTCGACACATTTGTTCCACACCCCAATCCGAAGGATCGGGAGATTATGTTAATAGGACATAAAACATTAACCACTTTATTGTGAGACTGCAAGTATCACACGCACACCGGTACAAACCGACACATCATTGTTAATTCTTCTTTCGTGACAGAACCATGTGTATGATGCATATTTGCGCCCCTTTATCGTCTCCGCATCTGTTAACTGAACTCGATTGAACCAACTACTTGGTCTCGACAGCGATTCCAGGAATCAGCATGCGATAAGATCCCAATGTTCATGAATTACTACCCTGGTCCACGCGTTCACAATGATTTTTCAAACCTTAACCAACTTATGAACACGAGGTTGAGGGAACGGGCTTCCCATGTATTAGACGCGTGTATACAAGAACTAGAAATATTTCGTTTTAAATACTTTTAGTGGTAGTGTACTTTGCCCCCCAACACCCCCACTCTTCTGTAAAATCAATTAATTCGTATATCAGATATTATCTAAATGTCTTCTAACCTCTGGATCATAACCAGAGGTTCCAAGCGGGATCATGCGGACAAACGGTTCGGACATCCGGGGAAAGCATCGATTTTCCGCCCACCCTCTTTGGCTTTTCGATCGGTTTTCGGCTCTGACTGGTTGTGTTTGTGCGGCGCTGTTGTTTGTCTTTTGTTACATATAACTGTTACGCATAATGTAGGTAACACGCTATTCCCGCGTGCAACCTAGACATGTCCATATGCATCGATCAGAACTTTCTCGCTACTTTCTTAGTGTCGCGTTGGATTAGCGAGCGAAAAATAACTATTTATAGAATAATTCCACTTTGTGCACGAACCTCATGTCCGAGATATGTGCGTAGATAAGTGATGTGGCCGTTTTCTCCCCCAAGCCTACCCTCTCCCATCCTCTGTTAAGCCTGTTGTAATTAGTTGAAAAGAGTAATTTGATAATCTTGTCCTTTTTATTCTCGTGTCAGCCCTTCATAGACGTTCAGCTCTTATTTACGATTTCGGTCAAATTTTGCAGAAGTATCCACACAACACCAGCAGCCAAAATGGTCGTCTGTTTACACTCACCATATTTTATCTATTATGCGTGGTGTGCTAAAAAGCTGCGTGCCTATTCACAGTGCGGACAGATTGAAAATTAGCTGTTAGTAGATACACGTCACTTGATCGTACCATTTCATCGGCCCTTCTTTCGCTCGCCCCAGGTATCTAAGAGGTAGTACACTTTGCTAATGTCGCATTGTCGCATTTTCCCCTCGCAATATTTACATTTTATTGCACAATTTTAGAACACGAATTCGAATTTGAGAAATCACTAGTGACTGGTGCTTGATGAGGTAGTCCTTGATCTGTTCGCTAAGCTTAGCAATTGGCGTGCAAGCCCTTCGTTTCCAACCGAGGAGACGTTATCACTGCGCACTAATGGTGTGTTCTCTATCTGGGAGATAACGTTTGCAAGCTAATCCCCAGGCTAGGCGAACGGATCAAGAGCCACCTGATCAAATATCAATATTTGGACGCTTACCTGAAGCACTAATTATGCGGCTTTCACTCCGAGGTGCCGGAGCCACCATTCATACGCTGTACTTTTTTTGGTTGCCAAGTACTTCAGCAGAACCGTAGTCATGCTTCATCGCTTTGACGTTATTGGTTTGATAACCCGCTAGGAATGTTCGATTATTTGTCTAATCGGTGGACGGATGGGATAACGGCCACGAGAATGGCTACCCCAGCCATTAATCAATTTCTCCGTCGCCTTTGACCTACGTTTCCAATCGGTGTCCCTTCAGTTCCTTCTCGTCACACACCCTTACATTATGGCCTAAGAAAGGAGCAGCATTCCTATGAATAACCTAAATGTGAAATCTGTTCAGGTCATTCATTGTTATCATGCGTAGTGGTTGCACCGAACGGACATGGTTGATATGTGCGATCCTGTTAGTTATCGGTCGCAAGGAATGCCCCTTCTGTTCCTCATTACTCAGTTCTGGTCTAATTAGCCGAGTTCAAACCTATGGCACACAAATTAGCATACCTGCGAACTTATGTTGTAGATCTCATTAGGCGAATAAAAGTTTCCATCACCAGCTCAAATGAATCCAGTAGTTTACCGTTGGTTTCTCCTATGTCCCTGACTGTCTCTTGAAGACCAGCAGAATTCGTTCTCACAAACCAAATGCGGTAATGTTAGTTATGCGAATTTTCCTGCTAATACATTGTTACACCTTTTTGTGAAGTCGAACCTTGTGATACCTTACGGTTCAAGCAAGCTTCTTTATCTGTTTGCCATTCTCCTACTACACAAAGATCGGTGCAAAATTTTGTACATGTTCGTTTGCGAAGTGTTTTCGGGAAGTGTCTGCATACCCGGACATCGAGTGTTTTTGAATTCCTCAGCTTATGACAGTAATTACAACGTAAATGTGTGTCAATCTTTCCAGTATTGTATGCCAGTGTAGTCCATCATTTTCCCGTGTAACTTATTGCCGTCGTTATCACTCGACCCTCAGAACAATGTGATGTCACTCGCCAACAAACACGCAAAACAACACACATCTTGGAGGGGCTTCTTGAAAAACACGAACATGTTCCGTCCACAAGTGCCGAGGTGCGGTTCGATTCGGTAAGTTCACCTTGTTAGATTAGTCCTCTTTTGAAAGCAAAAGGCCCCAGCAGACGCAGTATAGCCCCTGGAAACCCGAATATCCCGATATGGTTTCCGCGTGTATGTGTATATGTATACTTCAGTTGCGCCATATACTATCGTTTCTTGTGACCGGAGCCCCCTCCGGGGGATTTTTCAAAATGGGCCTCGTTTTCCTCAGTGTCACCCGTCTGTTAATTTAAATACAATTCAAGGAGAGGTCCTCTGGCGCTTTCGAACCCTAACGCAGGACATTGGGGAACACAGCATCCGAATTGAAAACAACTTTCATTGTATTTTCTGCGTGGTTGTGCTTCCTTGACCATTCACGTGGAATAGTGTGTCAAAATACATGGACAAATTACTTTTGGTATAGCTTCGAAGTTCATCCGCTGAACATTGCGTTTTAACCCAGCTGTTCAGATTCTGAAATTTATGCGTTCTTCAGTGTTCCCCAAAGACCATCCGAATAATGCTTCTTGTCAACCCGGTGCCACCTCCTCAGTCAAACCTTCGGAAGAATAAGCTTGAAGTGTTTTGTGACCGTCTTTTTTGGACATTCTGTTGTTTGGTCTTGATCATTACAGATACAAATGAGAATAAATGAACTTGGAGGATACTAGAGCTCCAACCTGCTATGTAAATCAGGGGATCAGGAACTCGTAGCAAGTCCATGACCCTCTTGATCTGAAGAAATGTGTTCTGATGGTAAAAGCCGTCTCCGAAGCTTTTACTACTTGGTTAACCTCCACTCATTGTTCAAACTACTAGCCAGGAGGTTGCGGGTTCGAGACTCTCCGGAGTTTCCTGAGATGCGCACTGCTGATGATTCCCAATAAGGATAAAACAGCGGTACAGTGCTTCTCGGCTTTTCAGCGTAGATTGGCTTTACTTACAGGACGAAATCTCCACACGAAAAAGTTCTCAGTCTCGTTAGTCAATCGGCGATAAACCATAGGCTGTTAGCAGTGATGATGCATTTGATGTCACCGACCTCCAGCGTAGAGTTTGCACAACTTCGATGGCTCACAAGCACGATCCATTGAAGCTTCCTAGTTAAAATAAATGCACATGTGCACAACGCGCTAGTAACTTTGTTACATCCATCTATTCGCACAGATTGATCTTCAGTCGGAATGAGTAAGTGCCATTCTACATTACGGGTCTTGCAAATTCATATGCAACAAACATTCCGAGGCAGCCGTCTATGCGAAGCATAACTCGCGGCTTAATGACTGAATGAATCTTCAACTAAACGTACATGGTGTTACTGAAGGCTTCCTTAGCACATGTGACTACGACTAGTTCTCAGCTCGCGTGAAGCCTAAGTGAAGCCCAAACATAGCGAACTGAGATTTTACTCGCTAATGTGAAGATCGTTCCAGTTCACTATACTTTTACGTTGAGTGCATTAACCAGTCAAGTTTTCCTGCTTTCGCAAGGTTGTCGAGCCACATGTCTCTGAAGATAAACTTCGAAGTCCCAAAGTATGCACCACTCAGTTTTCTCGCGCGCATTTTAATCTGATAAATCCGTCTGCATTCATATAACCTCTTCCATCACTTTTGCGTCAACTGTGCTGCTGTACTGAGCTTTGATTCACTCTCATTTCACAATCGCCATCTTGATGTGCAACTTACTCACGTAGATTGACAGGCGACATGTAATTCAGTTTCCTGGTGCAGTTTCAGGATTAATGTAGTCAAGCACAACCTTCTCACTGTTTGAACTGCTTCAAGCCTGAGACATGCATATTATACCTCTCGCGTTTCTACGATGCCTGAGAAATCTCAGTTGTAAAGCTACTGTTTATACCTTTCATTTCATTAGGTTCCATCCTTGGGACAGAGCGCCACAGTCATGCCTCGACCGACACTAAAACTCACGCACAGCACCGGAGAAATCAGAGAACGGCAAGTTCTCCCGGTGATGTACACCCGCCAAATCACACACCCAAGGCTTGCATCGACTCCTTTGAAGGTATGATTACAAAATGTGGATAGATTATGTTGATTGTGGGTTGGGTATTTAAACTTCGTTTAATGACTGAATCCTTTAAAGTTTTTTTAGTTGTCAGTGAAGCGGACCCCAGGACCTGCCGGATTCATCTGATCTAGTAGGTGTAGTAACCCCACGTGAGTGGTAAAGAAAGTGAATCGCGGACATAGTGCAAATGGTGAATCGTCAAAAGAACACTTGCGTGTTGGGCACTTTCTTCCCAGCAGCATCTTAATCAGTTGATCGAGTGGGGATCGGCGCAGAACCGACAGATGCTTGTATCTTTCCTTGAGACTGAAAGGGTCCTCTTTTAGCCTGTTCGCTGCCGAACCTTCTGTTTCTCTCGCTCCTCTTTTGATCCCATCACACCGAATGTCATCGTCCTGGAATGGGTAATAACTGTTATCAACTGATGCCTAAATTGTAATACAGCTTCTAGTGTCAACTGCTAAACTAGCGATCAATGTAATTTTTCCGGTACCAGTCGCGCTGAACCTGTGCTGTGTGTCTGTGACTTGTACGTTCCCTATGTTTCAAGGCCGTTGCTCTCCTTTTCAAAATAGTCTGGAAGTGTGCCCTGAAAGTGTCAGATCGGGAGGTTAGTTCTAATCCTCGGCATTCGTTTCTTGTGTAGTTTCACCACTCGCATTTTCTTATCTGAGAACACGTTATAGTTGTTCAGATGTACTGATGCAGCGTTTGTATGAGGTTCGGTGGTCCGATAAAACTACACATAAAACTGTCACAATAGCAAATAGGTTGTACAACAGATGTCGCTCCTATACGACCAACTAGCCAGACACCAAGTCACATTGAGCACATTGACAAACGGTACCGAACCCAGCTGCGCACCTCTTAGTCACTCCTGAACGCTTCGTTCAACCATACAAAAAAAAACTAGTGCTGGTCTGGCGTTCAAAGCGGTATTAAGGCCGCACGTTTTTCTTGGTTTTATCCGCTGTCGTATAATTAGGAGCACTCAAAGTTCCAGCACACAAAACTAAAGGCAACTGTTCAATGAATTTTTGGTAGTCTTCGATTTGCTACACACAGTAGTCCTAAAGTTCATGTTCCGCTCCAACAGACTGAAATGCCACCACAGCTACTTCATTGTTCCAATTGATGCCTGCCTCTGAGCTACACTCGATGCTCCAGATTCACAACTTATATGTTCTTAATCCCGATTTGCACCCCATGAAATGTCCTATCCCTATGAGCACCGTGACGATTCATTTGATTTAATTTGAGATTCAATTTCAATTCATTCAATTGATCAGCTATAATCCGTGTACCATATGCACATTGGTTCCAGCTGCTACAGTTTCGATCACCGGAAAACGGGAGTGTGGTACAAACAACCAAGCCTTGGAGGCAGAGGCATGTGCAGTTTGTTTAGAGATTAGGTAGCTACGCATTGAAGGCGATAGCTTTGATGCAGGAGCGCCATTGACTGCGCGATTGGGCCATCTCTGCCAAAGTCACTAACCACTGGTGATTTGAGTCCCGGGGTCCTCATTCAGGAAGGCGGCAGTTGCCCACCCGACTAAGTTTACTGGTTAGTGTTTTCGTACTCCGTTGCCAGGTCATACACTGTCCACCTCTCGGTCGCTTCCACTCAGCACAGGGCTGGGCGAAGAGAACTCTGCGAGGCAGGCGGTCTTCTGGCATGCGGAGTACATGTCCTAACCAGCGTAACCTATGAAGCGTTAGTAATTCATCTATCGCGGAAGAGTTCCTTCTTCCTAAGACCACCTGGCGTACCTCAGCATTATTAATCCGATGTTCCCACCAGACCTGACCAATGCTTTGGAGACACCGATGGTCAAACACTGATATCTTGATATCTCACGCTGGATTTCGTTGCTGATGGTGAGCTGGTGTCAATGTTCCATTCGGACCCGCTTGGTTCTTCCAGCAGTTGTGTTGAAGGAGACCAGGTGAACTGTTCTTGGAAGTGCTCAGCCAACCGCTCAAGACGGCGATTGAGGGAGTGAATTGCTGTTCCGTCTTTTTCGCATATTGTCTCACTGACACCTGTCTTCTTTTGACCGGTTGATCGAATCAGTTGAAACAGGGCGCGGCTGTTGCCTGCAGCGAAAGCCTTCCCCATCTCCTGGGCCTTTGAAATCCACCAGCGTTCTCTGTCATTCTTTAAGCTCCTGATTATCCGGTGTTTGAGGGATGTGCGTGCGCCATCACAGTCGCTAGTTGCTGGTATGGCCTTTCTGGCAGCAATAAGAGCTGCTAATCTCGAAGATATCCAGTGTTCATTGAGTCGAGTCAGATGGGCTGGACAAACAGTTCTGAGAGCTGAGAGTATTGCTTCTTTAACTCGCCTCCATTCATCCTCCAAGCAATGTTCTTCGTCCACATGACTGTGCGTTTCCAGTAGCTTTCTAGCCAGATCAGCTCGATACTCTTTAGCTACTAAAATTTGTCGAAGCTGATGAACGGAGCTGCTCTCTTTCGGCACGCGTAGTGCTGGCGGAAAGCGAAGTGCTAAGGGGGCCCGCACGATGGCGTGATCAGAGTCCAGTTGCGTACCCCAGAAGGAACGACGATCCTTAACTGAGGCTCTCCATCGGTAACTGATA